>LAZJ01000071.1:0-160341 GCA_006503525.1 Cryphonectria nitschkei
AATATAGAATATTGTATAATAGGTACTTGTAGACTGTATTGAACAAGAATTGTCAAAATGTAATGATTATATACCTAAATATCTGATTTAGGTATAGCTGTAATTTGTTATTTATTTATATTAGCAATATAATACTGTAGAATTCCTTACTTGAACAATATCTTCTACTTGTTGGTTCTTACTATATATGTAAGTTGTTTGCCTTTGGAGCTATTACGATAAAATGTATAGCTTTAGTATTAGATCTCAAAGTAATATTTAGATTGATAACTGAAGAACTATCTGAAGGAAATCTATCTAACAGTAGGAAATATAAATTTTTATATACTTAGTTCTTCAGTATAGATTGATAGGATCGATATTAATTCTATCTATCTGTCTGTCGATAGAATCGATATCGATTCTATCTATCTGCTAGTAACCCTAACCCTTGATTATGTAATTATAGTTGCCTTTTCTGATGTGTTCCGACCCTGCGGGTCTCTGCTAGCCTGTTTCTGTAACCTTGTCTGGTGTTGGTACTGTTGGTTCATAACATATATACATTTCTATTTATACAAGCATTCAATTTCTAGAGCTATATTATACAGACAATTTTCTGTATTTTCTAACTGCTTTTCTAAATAGTAATATTAGATACTAATTTTACAGATTTTAGTAGTATTTAAATTTTAGATATTATAATAGAAACGATTAAGATATATATATTCTGTATAATAAGAAGAATCTTTAGAAAATATCTGACAAAATAAAATATCCTGATTCTTACAAAAAGAATAAAAAAGTATTGTAATAATATTCTGAAAAATAATTAACAGAAAAGAATCTTTCTGTTTAGTTTTCTCAGTATAAAAAAACGAAAGATAAGATTTTGTAACTCTAGAAGTTATAACGAATTGGAAAGGTATAATTAAATGCTACTAGAATTAGGAATAACTTATAGAAGGATTTTCAGAATAAAAAACTATAAAAGAGAAATAATATTATAAACTAATAGTACTAATACTAAATAAAATTACTAGAATAAACTGATAGAAACTAGTAGAGCTAGAATATATTAAAAGAAAGATAATTATAATTATATAAATAAAAATTAGAATTAAGAAATTTGCTAATCAGAAAAAATAATCTAAAATAGATACTATCTAGAAATATCTAGATAAGTTAGATATATTGCTAGCTAATATATCTATACTGAAAAACTAAGTATATAAAAGTTTATATTTTCTATTATTAAATAGATTTTCTTTAGATAATTTTTCAGTTATTAATCTAAGTATTACTTTATAATCTAAAGCTAAAGCTATATATTTTATTATAATAGCTCTAAAGGCGAATAATCTATATATATAATAAGAATCTCTACAAATAAATAGTATTATTCAGGTAAGGAATTCTATAGTATTGTATTGCTAATATAAACAAATGACAAGTCATAGCTACACCCGAGTCAGGCACTTAGGTATGTGATCGTTACAGTTAACTATTTCAGATATACAATCAAGCTAGGAAAAATACAAATACAGAATAACAAACTTAAAGCAATTAGAAATTAGCTTTAGCTATAGAATATTAAGAATATAAAAGCTTTTCAAAGATACTGCAACTATTACTAATAGTTTATCAGCAGCTATATAAAAATTATACAATCTCTAACAGATCTTACAAAGAAAAATATACTATTTATATAGAAAAAGGAATAGAAAGAAGTATTCCAGACTTTACAAAGCAAGTTTCTTAAAGCACTAATATTGCAGAAAGCAAACCCGAATAAGGAATTCGAAGTATATACCGATATATCAGACTATACAATCAGAGGAGATCTTATACAGCAAAACTCGGAAAGTAAGCTATACTTTATTATATACTTTAGTAAGAAACTTAATAGACCTGAAATACAATATAGAATTCTAGATAAAGAATTTATAGCTATAATATATATATTCTAAGAATAGAAGTACTACTTAATTAGTACAAAATATATAGTAAAGGTATTTATAGATTACAAGAATCTAATAATATTTATAATAATAAAAGTTTTTAATAAAAGATAGGTCTGATAGGCAGAATTTATATTACAGTTCAATATCAAGATTATCTATATCCAAAGAAAAGAAAATATATATATAGATATACTTAGCAGAAGAACAGACTATATGCTAACAGAAATACTATAGGAATAGATATTACTTAATAAAAATAAAGAAGAAAATTTAATATAGATTAGAAAAATCAATATAATTATAAGGATTAGTTATAAAAGCAAATACTTCTAGAATATAACTAGAGAAAAACAAGACGAATATATTAAAAAAATATATAGCATACTAGCATACAGTTATCAAGGAATACAGGCAATCTACAATCGGATAAAGAAATACTAGAATTTTCCAGATCTTAAGACAAAAATCAAAGAAATCTTATAGCAATACAATAACTGCAGAAAAAATAAAGCAGAATAATACAAACTCTACAGATTACTATATTTCCTACTAGTATTTAAAACTGTTTAGTTATCTATTAGCTTAGATTTTATTACTAAGCTACTGCTATTTTGAAAACTTTTAACTAATATATTGTATAATAGTATTTTAGTAGTAATATACTAACTAAGCAAATACAGCTACTTTATTCTATATAAAAAAGCAAGCACTATAGAGAAACTTGTATATACATTTCTACAAATTGTTATTATATAATATAGAATACTAAAGGAAATTATTTCTAATAGAAACAGAAAGTTCTGTTCAAACTTCTAGACTTTACTTATAAAAGTATTTAGAGCTAAATATAGAATATTAACAGCTTTCTATCTACAAATAGACAGATAGATAGAAAGAATCAACTAAATTATCGAAATATATTTCTAATACTATATTAATTAGAAATAGAATAATTAGATTAGCTACCTACCTTTAGTATAATTTGTATACAATAATACAATTATATTAACTATAAAAGAATTGCTATTCTATATATTATACAGATAATAATTAATAGCTTACTATAAAATATTGCTAAAAATAACAGTATCTGCAGCAGAAAATAGAGCTACTAAAATCAAGAAATTAGAAAAAAGATTTAGAATAAATTTAGAAAAGTAATTAAAAATATAACAGTCTAAGCTAATAGAAAAAAAATCGAAAAACCTTACCTATAGAAAGAAGATAAAATCTACCTATACAATAAAAATATTAAATCTAAGCAATTAAGCAAGAAATTAGACTATAAAAAATTTAGATTATTTAGAATCAAGGAAAAACAATCAGATATTAACTACAAATTCAAACTACTACAGAAAATAAAGATATATCCAGTATTTTATATTTCGCTACTCAGACTAGCATATCCAGATATACTACTAGTACAAGATAAAGAACTGGAATACAATAAAAATGAATTTGATATTAAAGAAATCCTCAGTTTAAGGAAACGAAAAAAAGGATAATAATACCTTATCAAATAGCAAGGATATAATTATAGCGAAAATACATAGAAAAAACTAGCAAATCTCAATCTAGAATTAATTAAAGAATACTATACAATCTACTGAAAAATCAGAAAGATTTACAACTACAAGCAGAAAACTACTAAAACAGAATACTTTATTAAATAGCAAGATAATAGAACTTAAGAATAGACTAGATTAGAAATATAAAGATAGTAGATAGAATAAAAAATAGAATATTAGAATTAAAAGGATAAAGATAAGCAAAAGAATCTCTAGACAGGCTTTTCTGCTTCAGAACAGGAAACAGATACTATAGCTTTATCAAGAAAACCTAACTAATCTACTACAGAATTCCCTACATCTACAGAATTCCAGTTAAAACCTCTAGAAGAAAAACCTCTAGAAGAAAAACCTCTAGAGATAATAATAAGCTCTATAGAAACTACAGTCTATACTTTAGTAGCTACGTATTTATATTCCTTCTTCTCTAGGCCTTTATTTACTAGTTTTATTCCCTTTTCCTGAAAAAAATACTGCTGCTTTTTCAAACAAGACAGACAATCTAGAGACTTGGACAGACAGGTTTAAATATCTGCTAATTCTTGCTAGCATTCCAACAAATACTTCTCTTCTTCTACCTCTCTACTATCTAGACAAACTAATTTATTGGTAATACAGGATACTAAAGCAGTACTATTAGACAAAAAAAAAGAAAGAAAGAGAATTTATAAGAAGATATAGAAATCTAACTAGCATTATACAAACAACTCTGCTTTGTATACTAAAAGCAACTTTTTACTCTATCTACTATTTTATATTATATCCTTTCTTCTAAATATAACGAATATAGTATAACTTTATAGCTAGTAGATTCGATATACGAAAAACGCTCGAAACAATAAAGATATAGTTTCGAAAAAGTAATAGAAAAACTGGAAACAGAAGAGGATTTACTAATACAGGAATTTAAGATTCTATTCGATATAACGAATTAGAAAGGCATAACTATATATATAGAGGACTTGCCAGGACAAAGAATAACTTACAGAAAGACTTTCGAGGATAAAAAACTATAGAAGGGAGATAATATTATAACCTATCCAATGTATAGGTTACAGAACAGGCTCTGCTAACAGAAGTAACAGATATTACAACTCAATATCAGATAATCTATCGAAATTATATAATTAAGAATTAGAATTACAGAAGCTTAACTAATTAGGCAATAAGACGATTACTTGTAATTACCAGCATTCAGTAATCAGTAGTAATCCAGAATAATTACTAGTAAGCAGAAACTGAAGAGCTAGCTATATAATTATATATTTATTACTGTTAGATAGATCTTGTATATAGCTTTTCAGTTGTCAATCTAAGTATTACTTTATAATTCAAGAATCAAATACTACATTCTATTGTAATAGCTCCAAAGGCAAACGATCTATACATACAGCAAGAACCTCTACAAGTAAATAGTATTGTTCAGGTAAGAACTTTACAGTATTGTATTGCTAATATAAAACAATACAGTTACAGGAACACCCAAGTCAGGCACTTAGATGTGTGATCGTTACAATAAATGTAAATATTTAAAATATTAATAATAATAATAAAATATAAAATATAAATTTATTAATTTTATTAAATTATTATTTTAATATAATATATTTTGAAAATAAAGAAATTATTTATTAAAAATATTAATTATTTCTTTTCTATTTTAACTATTTTTAGTAAAATCTAATTTATTACTTAATTATCTATCTACTTATATAAGCTAGCTTTTGCTTATATAAACTTTAGCTAATAATCTATTTTTCTATAATTTATATAATTATCTATTTAATTTTCTAAAAAATATATTATATATAATAAAAAAATTAAAGAAATTATTTGAATTTATTAATATTTATTAAAACTCTATATATATATTTAATTACTATACTAATTTCTAATTTAGAAAAAATATTTTTTATTATTTATTAAAGCTATTAATAATAATTTTTATAGAATAGAAAATCTTTTTTTAAAAAATTTATAAAAAATAATATTAAAAATATTTAAAATAAGCTATTTTAAATTAAATAGTTTATTATTTTATTATAATAATATTGTAATGATCATACACCTAAATGCCTGACTTGGGTGTACCTGTAACTTGTTATTTGTTTATATTAGCAATACAATACTGTAGAGTTTCTTATCTGAATAATACTATTTATTCGTAGAGATTCTTATTATATATATAGATTATTTGCCTTTAAAGCTATTACAATAAGATATATAGCTTTAGCTTTAGATTATAAAATAATATTTAGATTAATAACTAAAAAATTATCTAAAGAAAATCTATCTAATAATAGAAAATATAAATCTTTATATATTTAGTTTTTCAGTATAGATATATTAGCTAGTAATATATCTAACTTATCTAGATATTTCTAGATAATACTTATTCTAGATTATCTTTTCTGATTAGCAGATTTTCTAACTCTAACCCTTATTTATATAATTATAATTGCTTTTCTTTTAATATATTCTAGCTCTGCTAGTTTCTATTAGCTTATTCTAATAACTTTGTTTAGTATTAATACTATTAGTTTATAATATTATTTCTCTTTTATAGTTTTTTATTCTGAAAGTCTTTCTGTAAATTATTTCTAATTCTAGTAGTATTTAATTATACTTTTCTAATTTGTTATAACTTCTAAAGTTACAAAATCTTATTTTTTGTCTTCTTATACTAAAAAAACTAAACAAAAAAATTCTCTTCTATTAATTATTCTTCAGAATGCTATTATAATATTTTCTTATTCTTTTTACAAAAATCAGAATATTTTATTCTATTAGATATTTTCCGAAAATTCTTTTTATTATATAAAATATATATATTTTAGTTATTTCTATTATAATATCTAAGATTTGAATACTACTAAAATCTATAAAATTAATATTTAATATTATTATTTAGAAAAATAGTTAGAAAATATAAAGAATTATCTATATAATATAGCTCTAAAAATTAAATATCTATATAAATAGAAATATATATAGTTTAAGAAAATAATATATGCTGTTTATTAGAATATTAATAATATAGAGGAGTTAGAAAGAGTAGAAGCAGAGAAAGCTAAGGTAGAATATTATACTGCTGCTGAAGCTAATCAGAATATAGAGGAGTTGGTTCCTGTTAGTTTTTTGCCTGAGAATTTCAATTCTCTATTTCAGATAAACTTAGATCTGTCTTTGCTTAAGGGTTTTAATTTTTCTGCTTTTCTGTCTGAAAAAGTATCTTCTATATTTTAAAATTTATTTTATTCTTTTAATTCTAATATTCTATTCTTTATTTTATTTATTAATTTTATATTTCTAGTCTAATTTATTTCTAGATTTTATTATTTTGCTATTTGATAAGATATTCTATTTTAGTAGTTTTTTGTCTATAGTTATAGATTTTTCTAATTTTCTAATAGATTATATAATACTTTTTAATTAATTCTAGATTAAAATTTGCTAGTTTTTTCTATATATTTTTACTATAATTATATTCTTGCTATTTAATAAAATATTATTATTTTCTTTTTTATTTTTTTAAATTAAGAATTTTTTTAATATTAAATTTATTTTTATTATATTCTAATTTTTTATTCTGTATTATTAATATATTTAGATATACTAGTTTAAATAATAAAATATAAAATATTAGATATATTTTTATTTTTTATAGTAATTCAAGTTTATAGTTAATATCTAATTATTTTTTTTTAATTCTAAATAGTCTGAATCTCTTATAATCTAATTTCTTGCTTAATTATTTAGATTTAATATTTTTATTTAATAGATAGATTTTATTTCTTTTCTGTAAATAAAATTTCTTAATCTTTTTCTTATTAGCTTAAATTATTATATTAATTATAATTTTCTTTAATTCTTTCTAAATTTTAATTTTTAAATTCTTAATAATCTTAACTCTTTTTTCTACTATAAATACTATTACTTCTAGCAGTATTTTGTAATAAGCTATTAATTATTATCTATATAATATATAGAATAGTAATTCTTTTATAATTAATATAATTATACTGTTATATACAAATTGTACTAAAAATAAATAGCTAATCTAATTATTCTGTTTCTAATTAATATAATATTAGAAATATATTTTAATAATTTGATTAATTCTTTCTATTTATCTATCTATTTGTAGATAGAAAGCTGTTAATATTCTATATTTAGTTCTAAATACTTTTATAAGTAAAGTCTAGAAATTTGAATAAAACTTTCTGTTTCTATTAGAAATAACTTTTTCTAGTATTCTGTATTATATAATAATAATTCGTAAAAATATATATACAAATTTTTCTATAATACTTACTTCCTTATATAGAATAAAGTAGCTGTATTTACTTAATTAGCATACTACTATTAAGATACTATTATATAGTATATTAGTTAAAGGTTTTCAAAATAGTAGTAGCTTAGTAATAAAATCTAAGCTAATAAATAATTAAATAGTTTTAGATATTAGTAAGGAATATAGCAATCTATAGAGTTTGTATTATTCTGCTTTATTTTTCCTGTAATTATTATATTGCTATAGAATTTTCTTAATCCTGACTTTAAAACCTAAAAAATTCTAATATCTTTTTATTTAATTGTAAATTGCTTATATTCTCTAATAATTATATGCTAGTATACTGTATATTTTTCTAATATATTTATCTTATTCTTTTTTAATTATATTTTGAGAATATTTACTTTTATAACTAATCCTTATAATTATATTAATTTCTCTAGTCTGTACTAGATTTCTTTTTTTATTTTTATTAAGTAATATCTATTTCTGTAATATTTCTGTTAATATATAGTCTAATCTTCTGCTAAGTATATCTATATATATATTTTCCTTTTTCTAGATATAGATAATTTTAATATTAAATTGTAATATAAATTCTGCTTATTAAACTTATTTTTTATTAAAAATTTTTATTATTATAAATATTATTAAGTTTTTGTAGTCTATAAATATTTTTACTGTATATTTTATACTAATCAAATAGTATTTCTATTCTTAGAATATATATACTATAGCTATAAGTTTTTTATTAGGAATTCTGTATTGTATTTCAGATCTTTTAAATTTCTAGCTAAAGTATATAATAAAGTATAGTTTGCCTTCTGAATCTCGTTATATAAGATCTTCTCTAATTGTATAGTCTGATATATTAGTATATATTTCGAATTCCTTATTCAGATCTGCTTTCTGTAATATTAGTATTTTAAAGAACTTATTTTATAGATTTTAGAATATTTTTTCTTATTCTTTACTCTATATAAATAATATATTTTTCTTTATAAAATCTGTTAGAAATTGTATAATTTTTGTATAATTGCTAATAAACTGTTAGTAGTAATTATAATATCTTTAAAAAGCTTTAATATCTTTGATATTATATAGCTAAAACTAATTTCTAATTACCTTAAATTTGTTATTCTGTATTTATATTTTTTCTAGCTTAATTATATATCTGAAATAGTTAACTTTTATTATTTTCCAGTAATATTTCTAGAAATCTACTAATAGTTTAATATTCTATAGTTACTATAATACTGTTCTAATATACTGATAATATTTCTTTAATATTTTCGAAAAAATAAGAATATTATTAAAATAAGTAATAATAAAATAGTTTAAATATTCTTGTAAAATATAGTTAATAAGTTTTTAGAAAAAGGCAGATATATTAGTAAGCTTAAATAGTATAATTAAATATTTATAGTATCTATAGTATATTCTAAATACTATTTTCTATTTTTCTCTTTCTTTTATCCTAATAATATTATATATTTCTTTGAAATCGAATACTATAAATATTATAGCTTTTTGTAGCTTGTTTTGTAATTTTTTTATAAGCAGAAATAGATACTGATTTTTGATTATAATATTATTAAGCTGCCTATAGTTAATATATAATTATAGCTTACTGTTTTTCTTTAGTATAAATAGGATTGGATATTCTGCTAGCAATCTTAATAATTATATATAATCCTTCTTTAAATTTTTATTAAGATATTTTCTGAATATTTTTAGTTATTCTTTATCTAATTTATAGATAGCTAAAAATTTAGATTACTATTCTAGTTATAAGAGTATTTTATAATTAAAATTGCTATATTCTGAAAACCCTGTTTCTAGCTTATTCTAAAAAAGCTTATAAAATTTATAGTATTCTGCTAGTATACTATCAAATTAGTTTATTAATCTTTTATTGCTATTTATTATATAGTTAAATAGCAAAAAATATTATTAGATATTGTATTTTATTTATTGTATTTGTCTGATAAAGAGATTACTTTATATAATACTACTTTTTATTTATATAACTATTAGTTTGTTCTTGCTTTATATTATAAAGACTAAATTTATTATAATCCTTCTCTATAAGCTATTATTATTCTCTATTGATAATTTAGAGGTATATATAGATTTACTTGAATCGAAGATTCTTTCTTATTATTTAGCAGTTAAATCTGATTCTATATTCTTAATTGCAATCTTCTTCTGGAATACAGTATTATTCTATAAAATCTAGCTAGTAATCTAATCAATTCAGAGATTATTAGCTTTTAGCTAAGAAATATCTAAGATTAATTTGTATTTTGCTATATTTATAATGTCTAATATAAAAAAAGTAGTATATTTCTGTATTTCAGTATTGAAATAATCAGTTTTCTGTTATATTTTTCTATTATTATATTCTATTCTTTTTCTGTCTATAGCTACTAATTAGTAGGTTTTCTATTTAAATTTCCAGAATATACTATTTCTGTTTACTATTTATAGTAATATAAAGTTCCCTTGAATACTACTATCTATTAGTATACTGTATTTCCTTCTATTGACTCGAACTGTAAATTTGATTTAGAGGAATTCAGATATATTATTTTCTGCTGTATATAGAGACTTTTCTTATTCTAGTTAGTTATTATCCTTTATAGCTAATTTTTGCCTTTTGGATTTTTTGCTGCTTGTTAGGCTATACAAGCTGCCTATTGTATTAGTCTGCAGGCTTTTTGCTATTTTGAAGGTTTTAGTTATAGTTCAAAGTCTATTTCTTCTTTATTAGCTACCTTTTCTGCTAAAAGTAATACTGCTTTGTTTTCTTTCTGGATAATTTTCTATATTTCAATATAATCCAGAAATCTATTATATTATACTTATACTTTTTGTTCTATATATATTTTGTATAATAGCCTATAGTATTCTTTGTAGTTATCAGGCTTTAGTATATATTCTGTATAGTATCTGGATTCTATAGATATAGCTATATATCCTGATCAGATTTATCTGACCTTAAAATGCTATATTTCTTCCTTTGTAACTATAATAATTAATTGTTTCCCTCTTTAGTTAGAAAACTAGTTATTTTATACTTTTTTATATAGATAAGTTATACAGTCTGTAAAAATATATAAGATCTATAATAAGTTCTTATAATGCCTTTCTGCAGGAAATAGCTATTTGTTTTTCTATAGCTAGACTGTCTATTTTGTATATACAATTCTTCTTTGTATATTTCTGAATATAGTTTCTGGTATATAGAATATTGCTTTGAATTTGTTGA
Organism: Cryphonectria nitschkei; assembly: GCA_006503525.1. NCBI lineage: Eukaryota > Fungi > Ascomycota > Sordariomycetes > Diaporthales > Cryphonectriaceae > Cryphonectria > Cryphonectria nitschkei. Next base: position 11,077 of record LAZJ01000071.1, read on the forward strand.
CTTTTTCTTTATATATTATATCCTAGAATTTTTTTTCGTAAAGTATATTTTTCTATATATTATCTATTCTTTATTTAGCTTTCTGCTATTACTCTATACTGGAAGCTGTATTATTGCTAGATATATTACTAAAAATTCTTGATATTTGCTATCTGCTAGAAAACTATCCTATAGTATACTTATTATTTAAGTATATTAAGCAAAAATTATTAGTATATACAATCTATAACTTGCTTCTATAATCCGAATCTAATATTTCTTTGAATAATTAATTAGCTTATATAGTTCTATAGTACAGTAGATATTATATATAATAGTAGCATTTCTGCTATCGAATTTATTTCTTATAGTATATTTATATATAGATATATAGTATTTCTTCCTCTTTTTGTATAATATTTGCTTATTGTATAGAAATATTATTTCCTTATTCAGCAATATTAAACTAGCAAAATTTAGATACTTTTCTAAATTCTCTTTATTTTCTAGACCTATATTCTCTAATAAAATATCCTTTTTTGCTATAATTATAATATTTAACATTTTTATTATTATTAAATATTCTTTCAGCTATATCTAGTTTTATAGATTCTGTATATATTATTTCTCTGTAGGCTATAGACTATTAGTTTCTATAATTATTATATTATCTTTTTTCTTAGACTTTTCTTCTAATATTAGGCTAATATTTTTATAATATATTTAGCTAATAGCTCTTTTTTTTCTATTACTATTCTCTTTTGTAGAAGTATTTGTTAATTTGTACAGTATTTGTAGTAAATTTATTAAAAATTTCTAGCTAATTTTACTTATAGATTTTATTTTTAATACAATCTTTAAGTTTTTATAATAGTATTCGATAAATTTGTTTTCTTTCTAAAATAGCTATAAAGCTAGCTGTTTGAATTCTGAAATATAGAACAATACTGATTTGATCTATTAGAAACTTATAAGTTGCTTAGCAACTTCTCTCTGTTCGTTAAGATTGCTGAAAGTATTGCAGATTGCTTTTTTGAAGCTTTCGAAAGTATCAAATATAGTACAAATACTTTCCTTTTATATATCTAGATTTTATAGATATTCTATATAGTCTCAGAAGCTTGGTTTATACTATATAAATACTTGCTTTTCGAGCTTTGTTTCTATTAATATAACTTTCTTCTTTTTTTGCCTAAACTATTCTTTATAATATACAAAATATATTTTATACTAAATAGAGAATTTTTAGAATTTATTCTGAAATTTTCTGAAAATATTAGATTTATTTAATTTGTAAGTACAGCTAATAGTAACTAGAGTAATTTGCAATATTTTAGAAATATTTATTATATTGCTAGCTAGTTTATTCTATAATTAACAAATAATAATCTTCTAATAATTAATAGTAATAATATACTGCTCTTACTATTCTTAGAATATAGCAAATTAATTAATTATATACTGGAATTAGTTAATAATATTCTGAAAGATCTGCTATCTTTCTTAGGTATTAGAGATAGAGTCTATTACTGATATTCTTTTTTTTCTTTTAAAAACCTGAATATATAGTATTGTATAATAGGTACTTGTAGACTGTATTGAACAAGAGTTGTCAAAATGTAATAATTATATACTTAAGTACCTGACTTGGGTATACCTGTAATTTGTCATTTGTTTATATTAGCAATACAATGCTGTAGAATTCCTTACCTGAACAATACTATTTACTCGTAAAGGTTCTTATTGTATATATAGGTTATTTGCCTTTAGAGCTATTATAATAAGATATATAGCTTTGGCTTTAGATTGCAAAGTAATACTTAGATTGATAACTGAAAAACTATCTGAAGGAAATCTATCTAACAGTAGGAAATGTAAACTTTTATATACTTAGTTCTTCAGCGTAGATATGTTGGCTAGCAATATATCCAACTTATCCGGATATTTCTGGATAGTACTTATCCTAGGTTATCCTTTCTGATTGGCGGGTTTCCTAACCCTAACCCTTGCTTACGTAATCATAGTTGCTTTTCTTTTGACACATCCCAGCCCTGCTAGTTTCTGTCGGCTTGTCCCAGTGACCTCGTTCGGTGTTGGTACTGTTAGTTCATGTAACGATCACACACCTAAGTGCCTGACTTGGGTGTAGCTGTGACTTGTCGTTTGTTTATGTTAGCAATACGATGCCGTAGAGTTCCTTACCTGAACAATACTATTTACTCGTAGGGGTTCTTGTCGTATGTGTATAGGTTGTTCGCCTTTGGGGCTATCACGATAAGATGTATAGCTTTGGCTTTAGATTGCAAAGTGATACTTAGATTGACAACTGAAGAACTATCTCAAGGAAATCTATCTTAACAGTAGAAACTGTGACCCTTTATATACTTGGTTCTTCAGTATAGACTGTAACTGTCGACAGCGATAGTTGCGGTCTGGAGTGCTATCGATAGGACCGCTCGCGGTCTTTGCGGTCTACCCCTGTTCTAGTGGTCTTCTTCTTGTAACCCTAACCCTTGCTTATATAATCATCATAGCTTCTTTCTGACGTGTCCCAACCCTGCAGGTTCTTGCTGGCCTATTTCTGCGGCCTTCTCCGGTGTTGGTGGTGTTGGTTCATAACAGTTTATAACAAATATTAATAAAAATATTATTAATATATTAATATTTAATAGATTAAAAACCTATATTTTAATTAAATTTAATATATATTTTTAATAAAATAAATAATAATATATATAATACTAATTTAAATAATATTTCTATATAAAATAAAAATTTAGAAATAAATTTTAATAATAATTTATATATAAATAATATAAATAAAAAAGAAAAATATATTATTTTATATATAATATATTTTAATAAAAGCTAATAATTTGAATAGATTAATTCTATTAAATATTAGAAAAATAATATTTATTAATATTTTTTTTAAATATATTAGCTAAATTGTAACAATTACACACCTAAGTTCCTAACTTGGGTATACCTGTAACTTGTCATTTGTTTATATTAGCAATACAATACTGTAGAATTCTTTACCTGAATAATACTATTTATTTATAAAAGTTCTTATTATATATATAGATTATTCGCTTTTAGAACTATTATAATAAAATATATAGCTTTAGCTTTAGATTGTAAAGTAATATTTAGATTAACAATTGAAAAACTATCTAAAGAAAATCTATCTAATAGTAGGAAATGTAATCCTTTATATACCTAGTTCTTCAGTATAGACTGTATTTGCTGCCAGCAATAGTTACAGTCTGGAATACTATTGATAGAACTGCTTACAGTCCTTGCAGTCTTCTTCTATTCAAGTAGCTTCTCTTTTCGTAACCTTAACTCTTGATTATATAATTATAGTTACTTTCCCTAATATATTCTAGCCTTACTAGTTCCTATCAGCTTGTCTTTGTAACCTTATCTAATATTAGTATTATTAGTTTATAATATTATTTTTTTTTATAGTTTTTTATTCTGAAAATCTTTTTATAAATTATTCCTTATTCTAGTAATATCAATTATATCTTTCTAATTTATTATAATTTCTAGAATTACGAAATTTTATTATAAAAAGACAGAATAGAGTATTTCTCTTTAGCTTGCTATTTTTTCTTATTATTCTGTTATATCTTCCTATTTCTATTGTAAAGATTATCAGATACTTTGCTTAGCTTTTAAGGAAGACTTATTATATTGTATAGAATATATTCGGAATAAGTACAGTAATTGCAATATATATAGCCTTATTCCGGTATAGATACAAAAGATTGTTATACTATACTTGAAAGTTAAAGCTGAATTAGATGCTACTAAGAAGAAAGCAATATTAGCAAATATAAAGATATTCTATTTATACAAATAGTACTGCTTATAGGCTGAAAAGATAGTATATACTATCTATTATAGTTTAGATACTATTAAGAAGCTAGATTATATAGAAGCAGAGAAAGCTGAAGCAGAATATTATATAGCTGTTAAGGCTAATCAGAGTATAGAAGAGCTGGTTTCTGTTAGTTTTTTGTCTGAAAATTTTAATTTTCTATTTCAGGTAAATTTAGATCTGTCTCTATTTAAGAATTTTAATTTTTCTGCTTTTCTATCTAAAAAGATTTTTTCTATATTTTAAGATTTATCTTATCTTTCTAATTCTAATATTCTATTCTTTATTTTATCTATTAATTCTATATTTCTAGTTTAATCTATTTTTAGATTCTATTATCTTGCTATTTAATAAGATATTCTGTTTTAGTAGCTTTTTGTCTGTAGTTGTAGATTTTTCTGATTTTTCAGTAGATTGTATAATATTCCTTAATTAATTCTGAATTAAGATTTGCTAGTTTCTTCTATATATTTTTGCTATAATTATATTCTTGCTATTTAATAAAGTATTACTATCCTCTTTTTTGTTTTCTTAAACTAAAGATTTCTTTAATATTAAATTTATCTTTATTATATTCCAATTCTTTATTTTATATAATTAGAATATTTAAGTATACTAGTTTGAACAGCAAAATATAGAATATTAGATATATTTTTATTTTTATAGTAGTTTGAATTTATAGTTAATATTTAATTATTTTTTCTTAATTCTAAATAATCTGAACTTTTTATAATCTAATTTCTTATTTAGTTATTTAGATTTAATATTTTTATTATATAGATAGACTTTATTTCCTTTTTATAGGTAAAGTTTTTTAATTTTTTTTTTGTTAGCTTAAATTATTATACTAATTATAACTTTCTTTAGTTTTTTTTAAATTTTAATTTCTAGATTTTTAATAATTTTAATCTTTTTTTCTGCTATAAATACTATTATTTCTAGTAATACTTTATAGTAAGCTATTAATTATTATTTATATAATATATAAAATAGCAATTCTTTTGTAATTAATATAATTATATTATTATATATAAACTATATTAAAAATAAATAGCTAATTTAATTATTCTGTTTTTAGTTAATATAGTTTTAGAAATATATTTTGATAATTTAATTGATTTTTTCTATTTGTCTGTCTGTTTGTAGGTAAAAGGCTGTTAATATTCTATACTTAATTCTGAATATTTTTATAAGTAAGGTTTAGAAGTTTGAATAAAACTTTCTGTCTCTGTTAGAAATAACTTTTTCCAGTATTCTGTATTATACAATAATAATTTGCAGAAATATATATACAAATTTCTCTATAATACTTATTTTCTTATATAGAATAAAATAACTATATTTACTTAGTTAGTATACTATTACTAAAATACTATTATATAGTATATTAGTTAAAGATTTTCGAAATAGTAGTAATTTAGTAATAAAATTTAAGCTAATAGATAACTAAACAGTTTTAGATACTAGTAAAGAGTATAATAATCTGTAAAGTTTGTATTGTTCTGCCTTATTTTTTCTGTAATTATTATATTGCTATAGAATTTTCTTAATTCTGACTTTAAAACCTAAAAAATTCTAATATCTTTTTATTTAATTGTAAATTGCTTATATTCTCTAATAATTATATGCTAGTATACTGTATATTTTTCTAATATATTTATCTTGTTCTTTTTTAGTTATATTTTAGAAATATTTATCTTTATAACTGATTCTTATAATTATATTAATTTCTCTAGTCTGTATTAGATTTCCTTTTTTATTTTTATTAAGCAATATCTATTCCTGTAGCATTTCTGTTAATATATAGTCTGATTTTCTGCTAAATATATCTATATATATATTTTCCTTTTTCTGGATATAGATAATTTTAATATTAAACTGTAATATAAATTCTGCCTATTAGATTTATCTTTTATTAAAAACTTTTATTATTATAAATATTATTAGATTCTTATAGTCTGTAAATACTTTTACTATATATTTTATACTAATCAAATAGTATTTCTATTTTTAGAATATATATACTATAGCTATAAATTCTTTATTAGAGATTCTGTACTGTATTTTAGATTCTTTGAATTTCTAGCTAAAGTATACAATAAAGTATAGCTTACCTTCTAGATCTTGTTATATAAGATCTCCTCTGATTGTATAGTCTGATATATTAGTATATACTTTGAATTCCTTATTCAGATCTGCTTTCTGTAGTATTAGTATTTTAAGAAATTTGTTTTGTAAATTCTAGAATACTTCTTTCTATTTCTTATTCTATATAAATAGTATATCCTTCTTTATAAGATTTATTAGAAATTGTATAATTTTTATATAGTTATTAATAAACTGTTAGTAGTAATTATAGTATTTTTAAAAAGCTCTGATATTCTTGATATTCTGTAGCTGAAGCTAATTTCTGATTGCTTTAAGTTTGTTATTCTGTATTTGTATTTTCTCTAGCTTGATTGTATATCTGAGGTAATTAACTTTTGTTATTTTCTAGTAATATTTCTAGAAATCTATTAATAGTTTAGCATCCTGTAATTATTATAATACTGTTTTAATATATTAATAGTATTTCTTTAATATTTTCGAAAAAATAAGAATATTATTAAAGTAAGTAATAATAAAATAGTTTAAATATTCTTATAAAATATAATTAATAAGTTTCTAGAAAAAAGTAAATATATTAATAAGCTTAAATAGTATAACTAAGTATTTATAGTATCTGTAGTATATTCTGAATACTGTTTTCTATTTTTCTCTTTTTTTTATTCTAATAAGATTATATACTTTTTTAAAATCAAATACTGTAAATATTATAGCTTTTTGTAGCCTGTTTTATAATTCTCTTATAAGCAGAAATAGATACTGATTTTTAATTGTAATATTGTTAAACTGCTTATAGTTAATATATAATTATAGTTTACTGTTTTTCTTTAGTACAAATAGAATTAGATATTCTGCTAATAATCTTAATAGTTATATATAATCCTTTTTTAAGTTTTTATCAAAATATTCTCTAAATACTTTTAATTGTTCTTTATCTAATTTATAGATAGCTAAAAACTTGGATTGCTATTCTGGTTATAAGGATATTTTATAGTCGAAATTGCTATATTCTGGAAGCTCTATTTCTAGCTTATTCTGAAAAAGCTTATAAAATTTATAGTATTCTGCTAATATATTATCAAATTAGTTTATTAATCTTTTATTGCTATTTATTATATAGTTAAATAGCAAAAAATATTATTAGATATTGTATTTTATTTATTGTATTTGTCTGATAAAGAGATTACTTTATATAATACTACTTTTTATTTATATTATTATTAATTTATTTTTACTTTATATTATAAAGACTAAGTTTATTACAATCTTTCTCTATAAGCTATTATTGTTTCCTATTAATAATTTAGAAGTATATATAGATTTACTTAAACTGAAAATCCCTTTTTATTGTTTAGCAGTCAAATCTGATTCTATACTTTTAATTATAATCCTTTTCTAGAATACAGTATTATTCTATAAAATCTAGCTAGTAATTCAATCGATTCGAAGATTATTAGCTCTTAGCTAAGAAATATCTAAAATTAATTTGTATCTTGCTGTATCTGTAATATCTAATATAAAAGAGGTAGTATATTTCTATATTTCGGTATTAAAATAATCAGTTTCCTATTGTATCTTTCTGTTATTATATCCTACTCTTCTTCTGTCTATAGCTGCTAATCAATAGGTTTCCTATTTGAATTTCCAGAATATGCTATCTCTGTTTACTATCTGTAGTAATATAAAGTTCCCTTGAATGCTACTATCTATTAGTATGCTGTATTTCCTTTTATTAATTTAAACTGTAAATTTGATTTAGAGAAATTCGGATATACTATTTTCTGCTGTATATAGGAACTTTTCTTATTCTAGTTAGTTACTATCCTTTACAGCTAATTCTTGCTTTTTAGATTTCTTGCTATTTGCTAAGCTGTATAAGCTGCTTGTTATACTAGTCTGTAGGCTTTTTATTGTTTTGAAAGTTCTAGTTATAGTTTAAAATCTGTTTCTTTTTTATTAGTTACCTTTTCTGCTGGAAATAATACTGTCTTATCTTCTTTCCAAATAACTTTCTATATTTCAATATAATCTAGAAATCTGTTATACTATATCTATACTTTTTGTTCTATATATATTCTATACAGTAGTCTGTAATACTCTTTATAGTTATCAGGTTTTAGTATATATTCTGTATAGTATCCGGATTCTATAGATACAGCTATATATTCCGATCGGATTTGTCTGACCTTAAAATACTATATTTCTTCCTTTATAACTGTAATAATTAGTCATTTCCCTCTTCAGTTAGAAAACCAGTTATTTTATACTTTTTTATATAAATAAGTTGTATAGTCTGCAAAAATATACAAAATCTATAATAAATCCTTATAATATCTTTCTGCAGGAAATAGTTATTTATCTTTCTATAGCTAGATTATCTATTTTATATATACAATTCTTTTTTATACATCTTTAAATATAGTTCCTAGTATATAGAATATTGCTTTTAATTTATTGACTTTTTCTTTATACATTATATCCTAGAATTTTCTTTTGTAGAGTATATTTTTCTATATATTGTCTATCTTCTGTTTAGCTTCCTACTGTCTCTCTATACTGGAAGCTGTATTGTTGCTAAATATATTGCTAAGTATTCTTAATATTTACTATTTGCTAGAAAACTATCTTATAGCATTCTTATTGCTTAAATATATTAAATAAGAATTATTAATATATATAGTCTATAACTTGCTTCTATAATCTAAATCTAATATTTTTTTAGACAATTAATTAGCTTATATAGTTCTATAATATAGTAGGTATTGTATATAATAGTAATAATTCTATTATTGAATTTATTCTCTATAGTATACCTGTATACAGATATATAGTATTTCTTTCTCTTTTTGTATAATATTTGCTTATTATATAGAAGTATTGTTTTTTTATTCAGCAATATTAAACTAGCAAAGTTCAGATACTTTTCTAAATTCTTCTTATTTTCTAGATCTGTATTCTCTAGCAAAATATCTTTTCTTATTATAATTATAATATTTAATATTTTTATTATTATTAGATATTCTTTTAGCTATATCTAATTTTATAGATTCTATATATATTATTCCTCTATAGGCTATAGACTATTAGCTTCTATAATTATTATATTATCCTTTTTTTTAGACTCTTTTTCCGATATTAGATTAGTATCTCTATAATATATTTAGCTAATAACTCTCTCTTTTCTATTACTATTCTTTTTTATAGAAATATTTGTTAATTTGTATAGTATTTACAGTAAATTTATTAAGAATTTCTAGCTAATTTTATTTATAGATTTTATTTTTAATACAATTCTTAAGTTCTTAGTAATAATATTCAATAAGCTTATTTTTTTTCTAAGATAGCTGTAAAGCTAGCTGTTTGAATTCTGAAGTATAGAGCAATACTGATTTAGTTTATTGGAAATCTATAAGCTGCTTAACAATTTCTCTCTGTTTATTAGAATTGCTAAAAATATTGCAAATTGCTTTTTCAAACTTTTTAAAAATATTAAATATAATATAAATACTTTCCTTCTGTATATTTAAATCTTGTAAATACTCTATATAGTTACAAAAATTTAGTTTATACTATACAAATACTTACTTTTTAAGCTTTATTCCTGCTAATATAATTTTCTCTTCTTTTTGCCTAAACTGTTCTTTATAGTATACAAAATATGCTTTGTACTAAATAAAAAATTCTTAGAATTCGTTCTGAGATTTTCTGAAAATGTTAGATTTATCTAGCTTATAAGTATAATTAATAATAACTAGAGCAATTTACAATATTCCAGAAATATCTATTATATTGCTAGCTAGTTTGTTCTGCAATTAACAAATAATAATCTTCTAATAATTAATAGTAATAGTATACTGCTTCTGCTATCCTTAAAATATAGCAAATTAGTTAATTATATATTAGAATTAGTTAATAATATTTTAAAAGATTTACTGTCTTTCTTAGATATTAAAAGTAGAATCTATTACTGATATTCTTTTTTTTTTCAAAAACCTAAATATATAGTATTGTATAATAGGTACTTGTAGACTGTATTAAATAAGAATTGTTAAAATGTAATAATTATATACCTAAGTTTCTAATTTGGATATATCTATAATTTTGTTATTTATTTATATTAATAATACAATATTATAGAATTCCTTATTTAAATAATATTATCTATTTATTAGTTTTTGCTATATATATATAGATTATTTGCTTTTAGAGCTATTATAATAAAATATATAGCTTTAATATTAGATTATAAAATAATATTTAGATTAATAATTAAAAAACTGTTTAAAAGAAATTTATCTAATAGTAGAAAATGTAATTCTTTATATACTTAGTTCTTCAGTATAGACTGTATTTGCTGCTAGCAATAGTTACAGTCTAGGGTGCTATCGATAGGACTGCTTGCAATCCTTGCAGTCCTTCCCTGTTCAAGTAGCTTTTCTTTTCGTAACTCTAACCCTTGATTATGTAATTATAGTTGCTTTCCCTGACGTATCCCAGCCCTGCTGGTTCCCGTCAGCCTGTCTTTGTGACCTCGTCTGGTGTTGGTACTGTTGGTTTATAACACTATTATTATAGTACTTCTTTTCTGCTAGTAAAGCATTTATTTACAAATAAGCAAATATATATATATATAGACTAGTTTTTTTCTTTAACAGAGTACAAATTAGCAAATAGTTGCTAGTTGGTTAATAAAAGCATTATAGCTGTCTTGTTTTGTCTTTCTGACATGCATAAAAGCAAGAAAAGGTTCATTATGAGTCATTCTGACTGCATCTCAGCACAGGGCACCAGTTGAATGCCAAACTATTGTTAATCTGGTTGCGTTGCGGAATCGAGAGTAGCGCAGCAGTAATTAGCACTCCTCGCCTGGGGTCTCGAGTAGATATATAAATCTTGATCATCTCGACTCATCCGTCCCTCGACGCTCTGACTTTCTTGGCCAAGTCACCCCCTTCCCCATCCTTTTGGTTGATGGTTATTACACTACAGCCAGTGTTCCTGTAGTCTCTTTCACCTTCATTTCCTCTTCCCCCCAGGAAGAAAAAGCCCAAGTCGGCCTCGTTCCCAGAGGCCGCCTTGCACCCTGTCACAATGGCCGCAGCAGGATCCGCATCCAGCTGCGCGACGCGCCAGACCGCAAGCGCCTTCTTCCGCCCAGCCCAGCAATAGTTCTCTACAACACACTTTCCGTCCAGAGCCCCCGACAGCATCTTATGATCTCGACCTCGACCTCGACCTCGACCTCGACCTCGATCTCGGCTTCTCGCAGCCCCACTTCTTCAACCCGGACTCGTGGTCCCAACTGGGTCAGCTCCCAGCCGCAGTCGACGGCGATTTGGAGATGGCGTTCGGACAGACCTGGGCGGATTCCAGCGAGGGCTTCGCTGCCGCGCCCCCTCTAGACCTCGACTTCTCTTTTGGTCAGTATACCCATCCCCACCTTCATTGTCGCCGTCCTTGAGGGATCATGAGCTCCCAGCCTGCTGACAACCGCCATCTCAGACCCTGCCTTGATAGAATCTCTCCCAGACTCCATCCCAGACTTCTTCCTTGTCACTCCCCGCAATCTGACCAGCAATCACGACCTGCAGCAGTCTCAACAATTTCAGTCTCTCACGCTCGACCCCTCGCCACCACAACACGCTTCCAACAATTTCATTTCGAACCCCGAAACCCATTCCCGGCCATCCTCGCCCTCCGACAGCGGCCCGCTCGTTGGGGCAAACAGCCGGGCCGGGGCCGGGCGGCAAGCTGGGATTGCCAGGCGCGAAGAGGACCCCGACGTCGTACTCAAGAGGCAGCGCAACACGATCGCCGCGAGAAAGTATCGGCAGAAGCGCCTCGACCGCATCAAGGAACTGGAGGACGCGCTGGAGGATATGACCAAGGAAAGGGATGATCTGAAGCTGAGGTTGGCGAGGCAGGAGGCAGAGACGGCCGCGCTCAAGGAGATGATGCGCATGAATACTGGGCAGACTAGTGATAAAAATTGATACTTGTTCTCTGCAGATCCCCCCATGTCAGGGAGCGAGCCTATGCTGCGTCAAGATCGGATGCCTATGCCTACACACACACACAGAGAGAGAGAGAGAAAGAGAGAGAGAGAGAAAGAGAAAGAGAAAGAGAGAGAAAGAGAAAGAGAAAGAGAGAGAGAGAGAAAGAGAAAGAGAAAGAGAAAGAGAAAGAGAAAGAGAAAGAGAAAGAGAAAGAGAAAGAGAAAGAGAAAGAGAAAGAGAAAGAGAGAGAGAGAGAACACCCCTCCCATCCCCTTTCGGCAGAAGGTCCGCGCAGGATGTTCCACGATGTTGGTATCTCAATGGCTCAGATCTTGGACTTATACTGTTCGGATCACTATCCCCAGCCAGGGCCTCATCACAAGGGCGCAGTGCGATATATCTCTCACTGTAGACCGTAATCCCTCAAGCCCGTGCTCTCGCGTTGGGGCAGAAGGCACGAGACAATGACAAGCGATCACCTTTCATATATGTTACCGATTCCAACCCATGCGTACAGAAGCACGAGTTAAGCAGTGTGGCTGGCGAAGTACCAGCCGCTTCTGAAAAACAGAACTTTGTTGTGGCATATGTCTGCCTTCTAAAAGAAAGAGCGTGCAAGGTCCTTGATGAAACTCCGTCGCTATGCTGACTCTGACCTGAGTATGTATGCACCTAACCATTGCGAATTCCAGACGCCTACGTCCCCATTCAAGTCCTCCGGCCACGCTCTATCCTCGTAAGGATATCAAGGGCCGCGTTAAGATCGATATCGCCGTAATCTGTCTCCTGGGACGAAGTGGGACCTTTCTGGCCGCCAATAAAGTGAGCATTCCCTGTGTCTTCTCGAGGACTGCATTCCGCTTGGTATGTTGCTCCTGCTGTAAACTCTTTCCACCCTCGTGCGCCCCGATTGCCGTTTCCCTGCGGAGCACAGCGCCCTCCGATAACGTCCGTGGAAAGGCTACCCGTATGTTCGATCATGTCCCTGTGAAACTGACGTTGCTTGTCCTGTGCTTGATATCTCCGCTCGCGGATCCGTTGCTCATGCTGATTCTGCTCGTGACTCCGCTGCATTGCGACTAGTACCTCGAAACCAGGTCCGCTCGATCCAAACATTCGCTTTTTTGGAGGAGAGGCTTGAGGTGCGGTATGACTGCCCCGAGCCTGCGCAGCCGCTTGCTGGTCATCTGAATATTGAGATCCGCTGGGGCTTTGACCTTGTTGACCGGTTCGTGCCTCAGGAACGCAAGTCGCAGCCTTGTTTGCGGAACTTGATTCCACGTCACCACCCTTTCCACATGGGCTACGTGCCATGCTGGAGTTATTTATCTCTTGGTCATCTTGGGATGATAGGATGTATGCCTGCGTCGAGAGACCTGAAACCTCCCAAGAAGGCTCTGCAACTGAAAATGGCGGAGGTTGGGGCGGTGAAACTGGTTCGGCCGGTTTATATGACGCCTTGGCTGGCCCATCTTCGAGGGGCATCTGCGCAGGAGGACCAGCTCCACTTGTAGACGGTTGAGGCTGGTGCTCGGAGGAGCTGAATCCTCCATCATCCTCAGTAAAGCTATCTGCTAACTCCCTTGCCTGCTGGGATGAGCTAGGGAACATGTCTTCTGCACTGTTGAGGAGGAAAGCTTGGGTGCTTGAAGACATCATGCAGGCTACAGAGGGATGTGTATATGCAAGGCCTGACACAGCAGCTGGACCCTCTTTAGTGGGATTTTGGTCCTCTGTGTTCGCCAAAGGCGCGAGCGCAATTTCTGCAGCGAGCTGGTCCCCTGGGAATCTCTCCTCCGAGGCCTCACCAATGCTGAGCTGTATGTCCGCTGGAAAGAAGTCGCCTTCGAGCTGTTGTGCTACGCTGGTCGAAGTGGCAGGGGGGTGTTGATCAGGGCACAGCTCTGGCTCGTCTGTGTTTGTCTCACATGACTGGCCACATCGCTGTCTCTTGCATCCCCTCTCGGGCTCCAGGTCACATTCCGCCGGCTCGTAGTTGTTCTGCTTATCTGGTGCATCATGCTCGTGTCCAGATCCTGCTTCGGCGGCAGACTCAGCCCCAGAGTCAGTCTCATGATCTTGCTCCCTGATGCTGTCGAGATGGTTTTCTATGGCTGAAGGGGCTTGTCTCTTCCCAATCCTGATGAACCTGGATATTGTGTCCTGGCTTGGGCGGACATCGACCAGGGGCAGACCCTTCCTCTTGCGCTCATCCTTTTCTTGTTCCTCTCTGGCCTTCTTCTTCTCCCTGGCCGTCCGAGCTCTTGCCTGAGCCCTTTCCTTCTCGAACTCCTTGCGGATGCGGTCTTGCTCCATGAGCTCTATACGGCGCTGCTCAGCCTTTGAGAGTTTGGGGCCCTTATTGGCTTGCCTGTAGAGCTTCTTGGCCTGCTTTGTGGTCATAGGAGGTTTCGTGTGGACAGGCTGGGCATGTACATGAGCTTGTGCAGAGTTCTGTTGGCCGGGGTCCGGGGGGCCATGAAGGCCTGCTGGAGTGCTGGGGATCAACTCGAAAGTTTTCTGTCTTGGCGCCATCTTGAGGATTGGATAGAGCTGGAGACAGCCAGCCAAGAATGGAGGTGGAGAGATGTAGGTATGCCCTCAGCCAAGCCCAGTCCGGTTGCATCCATTCCAGGAGGAATTATGGTCATCTGGTGTCGGAGGTATCACTGCTTCGCCTCGCAACGCGTCGGAAATAAGTTGTTAGCACTGGGGCATGGTCTGTCAAGCAATGGATTGGAGTGGAGTGCAAGGACAAGTGCAGTGCAGTGTTGACTCAAGCGCCAACAACAACACCATTGATCCAGGTCAGCCCCACCCAAGCCTGCTTACCCGCGTGAGCACGTGAGCGCGTGTCCCCTTTTGTGATAAGAGGGGAGACAGCTGCTGGTGCAATTGTACCACAGTACAAAGTCAATAATTTCCAGGGGACCAGTACCACCAATTTTTTGGGAGTGCTTGTTGCACAATACTGGAAGTTGCCTTCCTTCCAACTAGAGCCATTGCAATAACTGGCAATTCTAAAATCCTGTCCACATTAAATGTAACAGCACAGAATGTGCAATTCAGCACTTCAAGTGTAAACACAATCGCATCAACAAGAACAACAAAGGCTTCCTGTTACCTGAAAGTAAGCGCTACCCACTCAATGGATTCACATACAGTCACACAGATAACCAGTCATTACTTTTCTTCGCAGATTCAATGATATGCAGCATTCTTATGTGCAGCTAAAATCCTGGCTTCATAGCACATAATTACCGAGTAATTACACTGGCTTTACTTTCCTCGACAATACTTACATCTGTTGAAGAGGTGTATTCAGAGTGACCGTCTCCAGTCAAGTTACTATGATCAGGTTCGGCTGGAAAGCCAGAGGCAACACTGGAGAACGACTTTGCACTAAAGCATGACTCCATTGTGGGCTTCGATGGCGTAAGAGACGCCCAGACCCACTGCTGCGTTGATCTGGGGTAGAGCAGGGTCGCGCACATGTTGTTGCTGTTCGCCATGTTTGAACAAGACGAGCCGAGGCATGTTGCAGCGTACTGCTTGGTACGGTGGTCAGTTGATGCCCACCTGTGATATGAGTGCATCGGCGCTGGCAACCACGTCCTCACCCCTGACCACAAAAGTCATCTTAATTTTTTCCCCTGAGGGAGCAGCCGGGCGAAGTGAGTGCTCAAGGCACCCTATTGTACGCAGGGATCCTAAGGAAGCCAGGGACGCCCTCTGCTTCAGCAGGACGCGGTAGACCGCAGCCAGACCCGCAGCAACCTCAGATCCATCCTCTTCCTGCTCGGCTCGTCACCTCTGCATAGATGTCGTCAACACCTCGGCGCAAAATCGGCAGCAGGGCGTGCGATGGCTGCAAGATCCGCAAGGTGAGGTGTTCCGAAACACCTCCTTGCACAAGGTGCTCTTCCGTCGGCATCGAATGCACCTTCAACAAACTGCAGGGCATCCGTGGCCCCCGCAGTTTGCGTGCCAAAACGCTGGCTCAAATCCAGACCTTCCAGGAGAGCCAGCGTCAGTGCCAGAGCCAAGATTCGACCGGCGCCGGCTCTTCAGAGGAATCATCAGCCGGCCCACGCAACCATTCGGAGCGCGGGAGGACCCCGGTTTCCTCCCTGGTCGTCCGGCTCTGCCTCTACAACCACCGACTCTTTCCAGTGTGGCCCATCCTCAGTGTTGACAATGTGATCGCCAGGCTGCTGCGGGGCCAGGCAGATGTGGAAAACTTTGCTCTCGCGAACGCTGTATGTGCCGCCATCATTGCACAGCTCAAGCTGCCTTTCGAAGGCAGGACGGATGACGATGATCCAGCCACGGCGGCGTCCATGGCTGCCGAATGCCAGAGTTCCAAGGCGTCGCTGCAGAGCGGCGATGGAGGCCCTATCATGAACCTCAATATGCTCCGTATATCCTTCTTTCAACACATCTACCACGAAAATCTCAGCCCGGGGGGCAGCAAGTCTTTGCTCTTCCTCCGAGAAGCGTTGACGATTGCACAGATCATGGGCATCCAACGGCAGTCGACCTACGCCTCCCTGTCGGCAGAGGAGCAACAGATGAGGAGCCGCATCCTGTGGTTATTATTCGTCACCGAGAGGGGTGTTGCCATGCTGCATAGGCTCCCGCCGATCTTGACGTGGCAGCCTTGTTTTCCCCCAGTGGGCGGACTAGACTGCGAACAAGACAAGGCGCATATCCTGCCTGCCTTTAAGAGACTTGTTGAGCTTTTTTGGACGCTCGACCAAGGCGGAGCATTCGACCTGATACATGAAAACAGCAGAGGCGACACACAAGGAAGCAGCCGGCTCGACTACATTCAACATTGTCTGCAGGAGATGGCGTCCGAGGAGCAAGATAGCAACGAAGTCCAAAGCGCCGACATATTGGTCACAAGATCTTGGATGCAAACAGTGCTGTGGCGTATGGCCACGGACCCCCCAAGGACCTATAAGCAGACCAATTATGCGATCCAGACCTGTCGGATCATAAGTGACTTTCTCAGCAAGATCAGCCGGTATTCCAAGACAGCACTCGAAGCTCACGGGCCGACCATCGAGTTAAAAATCTACGAAATGGCAAATGCTCTAACAGACGCCTTGTCAATGGATCTGGATCTTCTGCGGAGCTCCATCGGCATAACGGCCAGGCCAGTCGACATGCTTGTTCAGCTCCAGAAGCTCCTTGCGTCCTCACGTGGAGGCAACAAGACCCTCTTGACATTACTGTGCGCCCGCATCGCCGAGGTTGAGCGCGGCGGACCGCCTGATCTCGTACCTCCCGCAGCACCACTTGTATTAGAGGTTGTAGAGACCCATGGTGACGATGGCAATGATGATGACGACGATGATGATGATGATTATGATGGCGGTGGCATTGTTTCTGGAGCGGCTGGCCCACCAAGAGGGAGAGTGCCATATCCAGCATATCTCGACAAGAGGCTGAATTTTGCAGCGCAACTTCCAGTGTGGCCAGAAATCCGTCGAGACCATAGCTACAACATGAACGTCGACCCCAACATGGACCTAGAGATCATGTTAATGCAATTGGCAGACGGGTCGTAAAGAGGGTAGTCTATAGAGATGAGTCCGAAATCTACTGCTCTGGGGAAAACACGAAATAGTGATATTAGTCCGTAGTGCGAGCAGTGAAAGACGACCTACCACCAAGTTTGGTGATGAATCCAGAGAAGCTAGCCGTGTCTTTGCGAAGAAATCGAACAGTGAGCACTCTACTTAAGCTGTTCTTTCTTTAGGAAGACACCCCCCAAAAAAAGCCGAATTCGTTTCTGGGTGGTTGACCGCATGATTATCTAGCAGTTCTCAGACGTTTGAATCTAATGGGAACATAGTTTAGGGGAAAATATGCTGGGGCTGAATGTTTATGCCACATATCCTCGAGATGTGCCGGGATATTTATCGAGGTTTTCACAAGAACCAGGACTACAGTTAATTACTTAATTATCAAGCTTTATCAATTCTACGCCACCACAGAGAGGGAGAAAGCATGTCATTCGCCTTTTCCTAAGCCTCAGAGTTCTTGTCAATACTTAGCTGCGTTTCGTATAAAGTTAGGCACTTCAAGATTTTTGGTGTCTTCTTACGAGCAAACTTCTCTATCTCGGTAATTATCCAGACACCCCCCCCCCTCGGGCTGTTCAATAGCGACGATTCATATCAGGTCATCACTTGCTTGACTCAAGGCCTGAGCAGGAAAACAACGTAAGCTGATAGATGCCTTCCGAAAGTTCGATTCAGCCGAAAACTTGTGAACAACTTCATGCATGTTGGACATAATTAAGCTGTGGGGGACGTCTTTGCCCCATCTGACAAGGAATTTCCCAACGTCCCGATGGCCAGCCTCATGAGGCCTACTAATCCTGCCTGGCCGGGTCCAGGTCTATCTTCCCCACGATCTCGTCAATCTCTGCCAGCACCTCGGGCGTCAACTTGTCTACGGCCTTCAGTGCTGCGCAATTCTCTACCACTTGGTCGGGCCTCGATGCACCTGTGATCACAGCCGATACGTTGTCGTTCTTCAGGCACCACGCAAGGGCCAGCTGCGCCCGCGTGATGCCCAACTTGTCTGCGATGGGCTGCTACGGCATTAGCCTCGGGGTTGAATCAATAGAGGGTTTGGATGTCAAACTCACCTTCAGCTGCCTGGCCTTGGCTATCGTCGACTGCCACTGCTCGTCCGCATATGAGTCTCTCACCGAGCTGACAAATTTATCTTCGCCCTTGGCAAATCGTGATCCTGCTGGTGGCTCATCCGGGCTGTCATCGTACTTGCCGCTCAGCAATCCGAACTGGAGCGGGCTGAATGTGGTCAACCCGATGCCGAACCTCTTGTACAGCCTCTGGAACTCGCCCTCGACCTTCTTTCTCGACAGCAGGTTATAGTGTGGCTGCTCTGCTATGGGCGGTATCAGCCCCAGCTGCTTTGCGATCCCGCATGCCTCTGCAATTTCGTCTGCCCCCCACTCGCTTGTACCCCAATACAGCGCCCAGCCTTTGACTTCTATGACATGATTAAAGGCTCTGACTGTCTCTTCGATCGGTGTGAGTCTATCGGGCCGGTGCTGTTTGGATGATATCAGCCATGCATACTTTCAAGTGGTCATCGTCAGGCTGCCGGGAAGGACTTACGGCAAACACCACATCGACATACTCCAGGTCCAACCTCTTCAACGATGCTCGGAGCCCCTCGATGATGTGCTTTCTTGACAACCCGTGGTTGTTGATCAGCACCTCCCCATTGTGGCCTCCCCAGTTGAGCTTGGTGCTGACCACAATATCGCTGCGACTCCACCCGAACTTCTTGATGGCCTGTCCCATGACCACCTCGGACTGACCAGCGGCATAGCTGCGAGAAGAAAGCGTCAGCACAGTGCCGTGGAAGAGTGCTAGAGACTCACGCACCTCTCAGCAGTGTCGAAAAAGTTGATACCCAGGTCGTATGCCTGCTTCATACACGCCATCGTGCTCTCTAAGTACTATGCGTATGAGTGTCCAGGTCGGTCAGTCTCTCGATGTAACTAGCAGCGCCTCACGCACCATTCCCGAGCTGCCCACCAAAGCTGTTCTTGGTCGTCAGCACACCGCGCGGCCCTTCTCAAATTCCTCCTTGCTTCCTTGAACAATTCCAGAGCACTTACGTGAGCCAGCCTCCCAGCCCAAGCACGGAAACGTGCAGTCCCGAATTTCCTGAACCTCATCAGCCCTCAATCATGGGTGCTTCCGTGTTCTCGGTGGAGTGGCCATACCAAGCCTGCGGTAGGCCATGCCAGTCTTGCGAGGCTCTTCCCACGCCATTGTGCTAAATTTGGTCTCTCTGCGACTGTCGGGTAACCTTAATAGCAGAAGTCAGTTGCTCGTGAGATCACCGGTTTGACAAGTCTTCGAGAGATTGTTTTAGAACGGTCAGATGTAGTGACCAATCGACGGTGTGGTTTTTCAAGTGCAAAGTTCTCGCTAATCACTGGTGACAGGACAGGTCATCTTATCTTTTACCCCGCTAAGACTTCCACGAGCCTTTTACTCCGCGACTATGATGAAGCCATGGAGAAACTCTCGGCATCGCAGAAACTGTGGGCCCAGGCTTGCCAGGCATGCTAATCACGGTAAATCACTGCAAAGCAAGCAGGATGCAAGATGAATTCAGCAGGAAGAATTAGGATGGCTGCTGCACGGATCAAAACTCACATATTCAGTGTACTGGCTCAAGCGTTGTGTTGGTATCTACAGCCCAGTTCTCCTTGCTTTGCTTGGACTACTATTTAAGTATATTAAGTGTCAAGCTGCACTAATACGAACAGATTCGTGAAGGCCCAATTGTGGTATTCCTCCTCTGTGAATAGTGTTGATCATAAAGGTTGAGCTATTATGGACTGCCCTTGATACCACCTACCTACAGTATAAGGGAGTATCATGAAATATGTAAGAAATCACCACCATATGTTTCAAGCCGGAAATGTGTGCACTCTTTCTTTCTGCTTCTGTTTCACTCTCTCTCCTGTTTTTCTCGGTTTCTCTCGCGTGGTCTCTTTATAAACCGGCCCGTCATTGCAAAGGCAGAGAGCTAGTGGCTACAAAGGCCCCCGGGCCGCTACTGCTACGGACGAGGCCGTTCAGAAGGGAGGAACCCACCCACATTGATCACGCAATTTCTCCGTTATCAATGATTAATATGACTGAATTCCTCACACATTGTCATTCATCGGTCTTGGAAAACAGGTGTAACCTCGGGGCATCTCTGCGGGGTACTGCCGTGGTGCCTCGTGCACAGCTTAAATAGCGTCGTCAATCCTCCTCGCATACGGACATTTTATTCGCCAACGTACCCTCATCTATTTCATATTGAACAGTCAGATCAGTCCATTTTGTGTCAAAAAAAAAAAATTTTTAAAAAAAGGAGAGGAAGAGAAACAGTCCAGTAACCATGCCTTCGGTCGAGTCTCCGATTAGCGAGCAGCAACTTGGTGGCCAATTCTTTGGCGGGAATGCTCAAGCGCGTACACGGCTTCTCAAGCCGCTCAAGTACAGTGGCAGTCTGGATGGCTTCAAGCACCAAGATTTGACGCCGGTAATCGGCCGTGAATATGAAGGTCTACAAGTGAGGGATCTCCTAACAAGCGGTGATGACACCATAAGAGACCTCGCTGTCACAAGTCAGTCCACCGCTTCTTCTTGCCTCTAGAGCTGCGCCATGATCCAGGCTGAGCTGACAATGGCGTGTTCAACAGTCTCGCAACGGGGAGTGGTTTTTCTTCGGAACCAAAATGTCACGCCTGTTGAGATGAAAGATCTGATGCTGCGTATAACGGAATTGTCTGGATGTGTAAGTTTGCCACGGTAATATCCAAAAAAATCCCACACAGGATCGAATATGCATAATTAAGACTACTCACTGACTGGCTTGAGGAGGGCAGCCTGAATCGTCTGGCCTTCACATCCATCCCCTGACAGAGGAGGGGAGTGAGCTCGGCGATCAAATATCTGTCATCAGCAGCGAGAAGCAGAAGAAGGGCGGTGGCCTGACGCACCAACTCTCGGACGTCAGCAGATTCGCATCGGCAGGATGGCATACTGATATCAGCTTCGAAACTGTACCATCAGACTACGCCATGCTGAAGATTCACACTCTACCGCCGACAGGAGGTGATACCCTTTGGGCTTCTGGATACGAGATCTATGACAGGCTATCGCCTGCCATGCGGGCCATGCTGGAGTCTCTGACAGCGACCCATGATGCAACCTTCTTCCTCGATGAGGCTGCGCGCCTTGGGAACCCACTGAGGAAGGGTATCAGAGGAAACGCGTTAAATCAGGGAGACAGGCTGACAGCCGTCCATCCTGTGATCAGAACCAACCCTGTGACGGGCTGGAAATCCGTCTACGTCAACAAGGGCTTCACCAAGCGGATCAACGGGGTTACCAAGGACGAGTCTGATCTCCTGCTAGGCTATCTCTTCAACATTGTCACGCAAAACCACGACGCCCAGGTTCGTTTCAAGTGGCGGGCCAACGATCTAGCCATATGGGACAACCGCTCCATGTGGCACTGCGCTACTTATGATTATGTGGAGGCCCGCGCCGGTGATAGAGTTTGTAGTCTTGGGGAAGCCCCGTATCTAGACTTGACGTCAAAGGGCAGGAGGGAGGACCTTGGTTTCATGTGATCCCTCGTTTGCAAGAGGGTAGTGCCTATATGGATCCGACACAGGGGAAGCGTCCTTACCCTCTTCTACTATGGCATGCAAGTGATGCTTCCTCATTTTAACAATTTGGAAATCTTGATCGCCTGCCTTATTCTCAGACTACAACTCATGATTTTGCTGCACTTTAGGCTTCTGTTATTGAGACGGGCTCTTCTTGCCATAATTAGATGTCAGCGCCGAGCATTATCAACCATGAACCTTTAATTAATGATGGTAGAAATAATATGAACTCGAAGGCTGGAAGCAATCGCCAGCAAAATCCTGCAGCAGGAGGGGAGAAACCCAGAAAAAGGTCAACTACCTTCGGGCCCGTAGTCAATACTCGACAGAAACCCAAGTCCCATAGTAGACCTTTATTGGAATTTCATCGAAGTTCCTTCCCATCGAGAAGTCTTTTGTCTTGAATACCCTCTCTGTATACTTATATAAAAGCAAGTGTCTCTATGATAATAACTTCGTTTCATGATGCCATGTCCTTGCAGAATTGTATGAGGGCAGCGTTGACTGCAGAGTTGAAAGCGACGACAGAACAATATAGCAAGGTTGCACAGGATTACTCAAATAAGTTGCAAGATATCACGAGTTAATCAGAACAGTCGTGGCAATCATAGATGTGCTCTCGCCCGCATCTGCCTTACAGCTCAGTCTGAGAGACTTACTAATTTTGAAATATGTTGAACCAGGTGCAACACATTGCCATCAGGTCAAGACAGGAGGTTGGGGTCGGCTGCTTCACAGCCGAAGCTTCCTATATGTTCGATGCTGTTCTCGGGCTTGTTGTGCTCCCCTAAAAAGCAATCTCGAGGGAAACCCTGCATGCTGTGTAGGTCTGGGGGAAGAACAAAATGCGCAACCTGCTTGGCAAGAGGGTGGCCAGAACCGGAGGAAAGTCAAAGCTCTTGAGAATATGCACCACCGGTGATGGGATGGCCTGTGCCCACAGCTTCATCACCCGGAAAGATAGATATACCAGGTCTTCGAAGGCGAGCAAGAGAGCTACCACACAGACCAGTGCAGCACAGAGGGGGAATCAAGGCAGGCAAGGTAGACAAGCAGTGTAAACATGCGACTGATCTGCAGATGGAAAAAACAGGGCTACTGATTGCTGTTCATACAGAAGCACTAGAAAATTGCCAGAGCTGGCTAAGGAGGCTGTGCAGCTAGGCAACACGTGTCGACAAGAATTGCAACACCTATAGTGCTCATCACCATGAGCGCCGATGTGTCGACCTAAGGCCCCTCCCGATAGGCACAATGGCACGCCTGTCACTTGGCACCTTTCTGCAATATTCACTACCAAGCCTGCAACACCGGGCCTTGTCCATCGCCATAATGCTGTGCCTGAAACCAGAGATGTAAGTGTTCCCCCAACGCCATGCAAATGTGCTATTGTTCAGAGACTGGTATCTGAATCGTGAAGGAAAGAAGTTCGGAAATGTCTGCAGTGACGCAGCTCGATTATATGAAGATGCCAACCCAGCTTTGATTGTTGGTTACGTCCGAGCTGCAAGCGTCGACCGCACAAAAGATCTTTGGTGTCTTGTGCGAGTAGTCGACCCGAAATCCAAGCTTATCGTAGTCCTTGCTCTTGAACTTCCTGCGATTCTCGTAGCACTCTCGACAATAGACCTAGACCAAACACCCACTTAGCAAGCACGCACTTAATGCTGCCTCTAGATCAGCAGGGAGAGACTCACGTGGCCACAGCCCTTCACGGCCCAGAAGTGGTGCTCTTCGCGGTCCTTCTTGTTTCTGGGGCGCTTGGCGGGACGGGCACTGTCGTTGTCGGCGGCAGCGGCGGCAGCGGCGGCCGAGTATTTTAATTCATTATCGCAGCTAGCGCAAACAACAATCATCTCATCATTCGTATCCCTGTCAGGGCCGGTGTGACGGGTGAAGCCTGGTCGGGCAGGAGGAGGGGGCTCGAAGTCGGGTTTTGGGGTAGGCTGGCGACCGGCTAGACCGCCAAAGCCGTTTGCCTGGTAGTTGAACTCGGGCTGGTTGCCCGCAAGAGGGTTCGCATTCATTGCGAATTGGTGAGCCTCGATAATCTGGAGATCGGCTTCTTGATGACCGAAATGAGCGCTGAGAAAATCGGGAAAGAGGCCTCGAAAGCTGCCTATGTTGCCCAGTCTGGGGAAGCCTGGGATGAAGCCACGGCCGAGGCCGATAAATTCAACGCTTCGTCTGTGATTTCGTTGGGCGGCAGACCGGGGGGCAGGCAAGCGACGGTTGGCTGGGATGTCAACTTCTTCGGACTCAACATCAAGCTCATCAGAACTGTTGGTGAGGTCGATGACAGGGGTGTCGCGCTGCCCTCTCAAGACGCTGCCGTCACTGCGGGCAAGCGACGGGGTACGTGTGATATGTGATGTTTGCCTCCGCGGATTCGGTGGGGGTACTTGCTGTCCACCGTGCCGTTGATCCTCAATATTGCGCATGTTATCGGCAACGATGGCTCGACGGAGGTGAACAGGGCGCTGGTGGAGCAAGACCGGGCTCTCTGGTTCCTCGGTGAGATCGATCACATCGACGCCTTGTCTTTGCGGCGCAGCGTTGTTGTGACGATGTGCCGATTGCCTGGCCTGTCCAGAACGTGTGTGATGCCTCTGTTGTTGGCTCTGCTGGCGGTGCATAGGAGGGGCCTCCATCTGGCGGTCCAAAACCACCTCGATCAGCTCATCATCTCCATCCTCGTCCGACACGAACTCCGAGTCAGAGCCCCAGTCGAGGGCGGGGGTCGGCCTCCCCCCATCTTCGTCTCTGTTTGGGTGCGGCATGCTAACTTCCCGATATGCTCTTGCAGCCCCGTGAGTCACTAGGTAATGCAGTCGTCGTTCATGCGGCGAAAGAATATCGTCTCTCTCCTCTTCCTCCTCCGCCGCCTCCTCCTCCTCCTCCTCCTCCTCTTCTAAGTCCTCGCTGTCGTCCAAAGTCACCAGATCTGAGCTGGGTTGACCAGCAGCAAAGGAGGCTCGTACGTTCTCGGCGGCACGGTAGTTAGGTTCTTGGTTGGGCACGTCGTCTCGGGAGGAGTCAGAGCTCGATTGGATTTGCTCTCGAGCCGGTCGAAGTCTTGGCTGAGAAGGTGCCAGATCCTGGTCGTCGTCTGATGAAGAAGAAGAAGAAGAAGAAGGGATGTGATTAAAGCTGTTATTGTAGTCACGAACGTCGGCGGATTGGTACGTAGGGCGACTTTGGGCTGGGCCGTGGTACTGAGACTGGGGTAGGCGTCGGTTTGGGTGAATCGTCGGCGTGAGGCTGGAGCGTCGTGGCGAGTGGCCGACGTCTATGCGCTCCAAAGGTCTGCTGCGGTCGTGTGGACGTGCAAGTCCTTGGGATGCTGCCGAGGCAGGGCTAGAACTTGAAGCTGCATCAGAGTCGACAAGAAGATTGGGAGAAGAGCCAAACCCAGATTCGGACATTGAATCCAGAGAGATGGGAGAGGGAGACGAGAGAGAAGGTACGGCGGTGTGGTCTCCGAGAGAGCCTGACTCGACTGGAGAGGGGGGCACGAAGGCAGTGGAGGCGAAAGAGGTGGCGCCAAGGCTGCCCTCTCGCTGGCTATCGTCGGAATGGCCACTGTTGTAGCGACAGTGACGTCGGTTCGGGCCAGAGAGTTGGTGTCTCTCGACGAGGTCGTCTGCCCCATCTGACTCGATCACAAGATCGCCCCGCGCAGCAGAGTATCCCTCGTGTGAAGCCTCCTCGTTCCCTAGTCTGTCGGCTCGGTCCAGACGAGGGAATTCGTCGAATGGTTGCCAGGACATGTGTGATGGTGCAACGTTGTGTGGGGGGCTGTAGTTGGCGTCGAGGCCGAGACTGCCGCTGCTGGCGTCGATGCGGTAAGGGTCAGGGTCAGGGTCGAAGGCGTGGTCGTTGTTGTGGGCAGTGCCAGGGTACAGATGGTCGGAACGTGCAGCACCAATATTCGAAACAAAATCGTCGTAACTCATGGTCTTGGTTCCATATCGTTTCTACCTCGACCTGGTTTTGGTGTTGTGACACAGAGGACTGATTCGAGCCCAAGGTCAGTTCCCCCCTCTGTCTGCAGTGGTGAGAAGTAGGTGACGCGGTCGGACACAAATGAGCGAGGAGGGTGATGGCGCGATACAAGAAGAAAAGAGAAAAGGGGACTTGCTGCTCGGACGAACGGTGACGGGGCGGGAGGCGACACAAGAGCTAGAGCTGTAGGCATACACACTCGCACGCGCACCCAAGGAACACACACATGCACAGGCCCAGGTACGAACACCGGAACGTAAGTGCAGCAGATTGATTGGGCCGCCCGCGGGATGAGAGGCTGCAGGACAGCAGTGAACAATCAACCCGGCCCTGGAGGGGGAAAAGAAACAGAGGATGAACAAGATTAAAGTCTGCAATCTCTGCCCGGCTGTTGCAGAAGAGTGAGCCTCTCCACCTGCATGGTGCCTATCCGTTCATTTGCGCCGAGTGTAATGGGGGAGAGCAGTGGGATCACTGGACTTTTTGAAGGTGGTCTCGTCATCATCCCATTTCTCACTTGGGCACCAGCGCGTTAGTCGCTCGGGCCGGTCCATGCTACAAGACCCCCTCCTGATCATCTTAGCCTGGGTCGGATATCAGCAATCGTGAGGGGCCGGGTGCGTGCAAGGCAGACAGGGTCTGGGTTGACAGCCACACAGGCTGGGCTTGATCATGTACAATTGTTGAACCATGTTCATCTCACAGACTCTATTCTTGCCCGCACCCTCTGGACATATGTCAATGCCTTCTGCCCGTCGAAAGAAGCTTTCCTGAATATCTCATACATGCCCGGTCCTGTTGCTGCCGACCTGGGCTTTTTCTTCTTTTGGTCTGCACCTCGCCAGATCGCCCCGTCCTCGGCCTAATTACTTCATCCAAGTTGTCGTTGCCAGCCCCGTCTAATCACCACCACTCAGTCAACCCCGAGTTTGCATGTCCCTATCATTCATCTGGAGCAGCCAGTACCGAGATCACGCCGTCCTTGTTGACCGTCACTAGCTTCTTGGCCTCCTCGCCCCAGGCGACCGCCACGGCAGGTGTGGCGCTCTGGAGGGCCTCGCTCCATTTCTTGCTGCTCTTGGCGTATTGTTGCACGGTGACGCCCGATGGTCCTGCGGTGGCGAGGAACTGTCCCGTGTAGTCCCATGCCAGGCTTTGCACCGCGCTTCCGATGTCCAACACCTTCGCCGTGGCCGCATCTCCTTCCTTGCGCAGGTCGAATACCGTCACGGTCGTCTGTCCCTTGGCTGTTGCCGCTATCCAGTAGCCGTTCTCAGAGAAGACGAGGGCCTCGACGGGGGCTCCTAGCGAGAATGTCGCTGCCTCTTCGCCTGTCTTGGTGAGATACATCTTGATGGCACCCGCGTTCGTGCCCGCCGCGAAGAGGTGGCCGTCGGGGTGAAATGCGCACGCTGTCAGGGGCGTGTTCGTGTACACCCGCGTGACCCTCTTGAGCGCATCCAGGTCGTAGAAAACAAAACTCTTGTCCGTCCCGACTGAAGCTAGAATCGTGCCTCCGGGATGCATCGACAGGGCTGTGGCCGCACCCGCGTGCTCCGCAAAGGACGCAACCTCGCTACCCCCCTCCAAGACCTTGACGGATCCCTTTGACGTGGCAAAGATAACCTTGGATCCGTGCCACAGCGTGTCTGTGATGGGCTCATTGACCTGCAGGGACCGCTCCGCCTGACCTGCAGCTATGGAGAAGACAGCCGCGTCTCCCTTGAGACCACCAACGGCTGCGTATCCGGCTTCGGTTCCGATCGAGGAGGCCTGCGGGACAGGCAGAGACTCCGATAACTGTGGCGCAAAGGAAGCGATCTCGTTGGCCTTGGCCCAACCGCTCGGTACCGGGCGCTTCTTCCGGCTCTTAGAAAGTCTGTTTAATGGAGCATCGGTCAGTAGGTGCGGCAAGCATGTAGTTTTTTTTCTTAGGGGGGGGAAGGGGGTGGGCAGAGGTGGACGCACTTGGCCTGCGTGTCATCGACATGCTGAGCTAATTCTTCCGGCAGGGCCTCGTTGTCTACAGCCATGGCCTCCCCGTTTGCGCTGGCAACAGCGCCGCCAGTGACAGTGACGTTGGAGAGGGCAGCTCTCGCCTCGTCGCGCTCCTTGGTCAGGCGCGCGATGACCCTGACTGCGGCATCATGTTGGTAGAGGGCGTTGGCCAGCTCATCCCGAGTTTGGGACAGCTGTTGCTTGAGTTTGAATGTCTCGAGGGCCAGCGCATCCCATTCGTTTTGGAAGGTAGAGAGCAGGGCAGGGATGGAGGTGAGGGTGGGTGGGCGCGGTCGCACGACGCGAGCAGACTTGATGGGCAGGAGGTCGTCCAGGTCGAGCTCATCGGCGGTGATGGGGTCCTTGCCGTTCTCCTCGATGTACTTCTCGATCAGCCGTTTCTCGAAAACGGTGCCTGTCTTCTTGGAGACGACTGGCTCCTCGGGAGCCTCGCCTGAGACTGTGGTTGGTGTTCAGCCTTTGGTCAGTGGGTTTCTCATGCTGACTGGGTCTGGGTCTGGACCTAGCTCTGGGTCGAGCTCTGGGGTTTGCAGATGACGATGCACTCACTAGCACAAAGCATTCTGGACTCGTGTCTTTGGATGGGATTTTGGGTTTGGGGCAGTCGACAAAGAGGTGCGTCGGTCTGTTGCTGTCTAATTTGCGGAAGATCTGGGCTCGTTCCTCTTCTCGGCTTCGTTGCAGTCGCGGTTTGGAGGCTGGAAATTTGGCGGCAGGCTTGCAGACTTGACTAGCCCCTGTCCCTGTTGTGCTTCCGAGGTACGTACCCTGGCCCTACGAGCGGATACTGCACTATCGCCGTATCTTCCTTCCACTTCCCACGTCTCAACCTCTTCACTTCACCGTCGTCAGGATTATACGTCGGTATCTCTCGCAAAATGGCTCCTACTCTTCCAGATGTCACGACGCTGGCATCGCTCCCCGAATCGACTCTAACCTCGGTGCTGGACCTTTTGTTCGAGCCCAGCAATGACCTCCACACCCTCGCCTTGCCCACGCTGCGTTCCATCACCTTCACCACCTATCCCGAGATGATAGATACCCTGCGCGACCAGTTGCTCGTCATTGCAAAGACAGTCCATACAGACCCTTCGGCCCGCAAACCTCTTCTCTCCATCTTGGGCTCTCACCCCCGCCTGGGTGAGAAGAAGGTGGAGAGCGCGCAGAGTGCAGCAGAGCAAGCGCAGCTGCAGTCTGCTGCTGAATCTGAGGCCGAGATGCTAGCCTCCCTTAATAGGGAGTACGAGGCCAGATACACCGGCCTGAGATATGTCACTTTTGTGAATGGTCGGTCTAGGGACATCATCATGGAAGACATGAAGCGGCGCATCGCCAGGGGTGATTTCCCAGCAGAGGAGGCGGAGGCTATCAATGTGCGTGAGCTCTTCAGCTCAGCCTGGAAGGATTACTAATTTTTTTTCGCTGGTAGGCCATGGCGGACATAGCCAAGGACCGTGCTGGAAAGCTGGCAAAGGAATCCGAGGAATCTACCGTCGGGCGCTCAGCACTACCAGAAGGCAGCCGAACGGGCTGACGGCCGACCGAGCATCTCCGTCCTAGATCGAGTCGCGGAAGCCTCCCGTCTTATGGAAGTAGCCCTTATTCCGAAGGCAAATTACCTGGCACTTCTCTCCAGCGATGACTGGGAAAGATGGGCAGCCGTTTAGCTACATAGCAGGCCCGTTGTCTGACAAAGCAGCTCCCACCCCCGTCTTTCACTGCAAGAACTTGCACGCCACGATCTACTCGAAGGGTACACTACGAATTAAATACACGTCCGCCAACCGCTCCAGCATCGCTGTATGTACTCTTTCGTTTCTGGCTATCCAGATTTATCAAAGCTCGATCTAGCGATCGGGGCACACAATTAGTTGATGGCTTCTGCTACATGAATGATGCTTAATCCACAGACAACCCCGAGCCGGACCGCTGTTTGCTTGACAGTGCTAGTAAAGAAGTGGGACCGGAAACCTTCTCGGCTTGATCTCCTGGCAACAATGACCCCCAGTATTTCCTCGTATAAGGCTGTCAAAGGCATCGTATAGAACGAAAAAGGTGTCACTGGGTACCATGCACACAGGGTACACTGAGCCTTTCAGATTTGACTAAAGAATACTTAAGTATACAAGAAGGAAGCGCTGAGAGCCCCCGGTCCACGGGAGCTCTTCAGGGTGAGCCAAGCTTGATACACAGCCAGTCTCCTTTCAGGCCGCAGAGAGCCAGCAGCAGCCGGTTCTGACCGATGGACGTGGCCGAAGCTTCCCACCACATGCCGTTGCATGTATGACGCCCGTGGCTCGATCAATTGCTAGAGAGCCATGACATACGCTGCTCAGATCAATCTCGAAACAACTGATCTCCGACACCAAGACAGTGAAGGAGAAATTATATTGGTGATGTATCCAGCAACGAGGCCGTTCTAGTACCAACAGAGACTCAAGAAAGAAGCCTTCTCTGGGACCATCCCGCAAATGACTGATACGACAATATACAAGACGACAGATGCGATTTAGATAGGTAAACCTAACAGGCTTTGTCATGGCGCGCTACCTAGGTAATTATGAAGTCACATCGGGGTTGGTAAATAATTGCCATGATGACGGAACGCTACTAGGCATAATTCTGATGTCCGAGGAAGGATTATCTCAGACGGCGTAAGATTTGAGTCAGTGAACGACACGATATGAGGGTTATGATTGAATTAGTCCGGAGAGAATGATGCTCTTGCGACCCAACTCCGCAAAGCTTTCGGTAACTCGACCAGCGTCACGAGCCCTCAGTAAGCGCCCAGAAAGACAAGGATCTCTCTTCATTCCAACCTCAACCCGAAAATCCTCCCTTTTTTCCCCTTCTTTTTTTGAAATAAAAAATTGCTTTTTTTAATGACTGTCTGTCAACAGGCCAGCCTGACGTCTTACCCCTCGCCACGGATCTCTAAAAGGAAGGTTAAACTCGAGAAAATTTGCCTTCCAGGCTGCTTATGGCATGGAGTTGCAAATACCACGTCTGGACGCGCCCATGCGTTGTAAGTGGGCCTTCGGCTGTCATTGCCGACCACATTCGCATCCGCGGACCACGAGACAGCCAGGGCTGACAAGCTGACATGTGCCTCAACCCCAGCTCTCGCATACCACAAGCCAGTCATACCGCCTCTCCTCTTCCCCGGGTCTTGCTGAGAGTCCCCACCTGGGGGCAACCTCATGCACCGAGGCCACGCCGTTACCACACGATGCTTGCGTTTGTGCATATGCATCCAGGATCTCGCTTCGTTCGGCGGATGCGGTCACGCTCCCTACCCTTCGTTCTGATATCTTTGCCGTCTTTCCCCTCTTCTCTTGTTTGACACACTGGCATCATCTTTGTAGCTTTTCTCTCTAAAATGTCTTGATGGTCAGGCAAACGAACACCATTTAACCTGGACTTACTCCAGGATAGTCTTACCAAAGTCTTTCTTTCAGGAATTTGAGTTCGAAGACTTGTGATCATCGCTCCCTCAACTTCGTTCCAACCCCTCCCACCCCCTCCTAAAAAAAATATAAAAAAAATTGATCCCCTCCCTCCGACAGCCTCGACAATCTCTTGGGCAACAAGGTGCCTACCACTGCACTGACAAGTGGCCGTTCTTTCAAAGATGTGTGGTTGCCATCACGAATTATGATAGGGGAGCGGTGGCCTCCTCGAGTAATCGTTGGCGTAGTTCACCGGAACCGTGGAGTATGGCTGTTCCTATTGCCGATTTGCGCGGTGGTGATGCCTCATGGAGAATGGCCCCTCGGAAGAGAGCATCAGTGTCGCCTTCGTCACCGACAAAAGGACACGCCGAAGGAACACATTACACAACGACGAGGAAGAGAAGCCGGCCAATACATGATGTTGACGGGCCTTTCACCGGACTACTCAGCTGCAAGAAGCGTCGTCTGCGGCGTGATCTGATCACCTCTCGTCTCTCTGGCCCATTCTCTCTTCCTGCTACACATATACTCAACCGGCAGACAACGGTGGGTGGCGAGTTGTTCCTGAGACGAGCTGCCGCGGCGGCGTCCAGCTCTCGGGAACCGGGCTTCCCTGGTATAGCCTTGGAAGCTGGAGGACAACCTGGAAGCATCCCCGCGAGGAAAGTCCGTGGACATGGATCAGCGGAGATGGTCCACCGAGCAGCGATGTTGAATCGAATCAGGCTAAGGGTCTGTCACGAGGTAGGAGGAGGGCGAGGCAAGACAAGCGTCCATGCGAGAGGATATGATATGCCACCAGGACAGGGCGTACCATCTGGGAGTGTCAGTGCTGGGCTACCGGCGACACGGCCCAAAATGTCTGCGCAGTGGCCTCCAGAGACC
The DNA here is from genome assembly GCA_006503525.1 of Cryphonectria nitschkei. NCBI lineage: Eukaryota > Fungi > Ascomycota > Sordariomycetes > Diaporthales > Cryphonectriaceae > Cryphonectria > Cryphonectria nitschkei. The sequence goes on from LAZJ01000071.1 coordinate 43,639, forward strand.
AGATCCCCTTTCACGACCGAGCCACCAGACACAGCTGCGGCCGCTCGTAGTCCTGACCCGCAGCCCGCCCATCAGAAGCCTCATCGCTCCCCCGAGCTACGCGCGCGTCGAGGTCATATCGCCAGGCCGACAGAGGAGGACCAAGGAGACGAGGATTCGTTAAGCTTCCCGAGCAGCAACTACATCGAGGACCTGGCCGACGTGGAAGATGTCTATGCTGACTTCGGTGTCATCTTCGGCGGGGCAGCAGAAAGGGACGAGGATGTTGGCGAGCATGGGCTTGTGACGAGCACCCTGCATGCTGCCGAGCACCTCGAGGAGTACATGGACGATCTGGATGGCATTCCACCTGCAGCGAGGTGATGACCCAAGCTTCGTGATCAGCCACTGCTGGTTCAATACAACCCGGCCAGGCGGTGGTCTCCAGTTACACCCAGCGCACAAGACCTAAGATCCTTTAAGTCACAACATTGCCTTAATCGTGCCTGGAGCATAAGCCAAGGGAACACCAGCTTGAGTGGACAGGGAACACGGGTTTTAAGCAGCAGAGTAAGTGCTAATTCGATGCCTGGCGGGTTCGTGCTAATATTGCATGCCTGGGCGATACGACGCAACCTGTACATGCAAAGTGCTCCCATCGATATAGCACCGGGGGAAAGAAGCATCTATCAAATCTAAATGTTGAATAGTCCTATATGTTTGAGATAGAAGACTATGAGATCCAGTCCACGTTAAGAGGGAACGGATACAGATCCGTAGGGACAAGATAGAGACGGCCATCAGCAGACTTTCAACCTGAGACTATTTCAACAATAAAAAAGAGAGGGGAGAAAAGAGGCTCATTCTACTCAAACAAGTAGGCTTGGGTGCGGCCAGTCATGATGGGCTAGGTTTTCAAATCAACATAATCGAGACCACCTTGATCGCGACTGCCGACTCATGCCCCTTTCCCCTCCCAGTCCATAATCACCCATCTACCATGCCCTTTCACGCGCGACCAAATCACGTCGGCACATTAGCCTGGTTAGATGGACATGAAATCAGGCTTTAACTGCTATGAAACCCTTATCTGCATATACATTTGCGTAGAAAAGAAAGACGACCTAGCCAACAGAAGCAGAAGAGCCACCGAGGTCCACGAGGATATGTTCGCCCCCAGTGTTTCCTGCGGCAAAGACGAGAAGCAACTGCACTTAACTAAGACACAAGAAAACTCAATTGCCAGGAATGAGCGACGGCAGCGTCTGGGGAAGAAGATGGTCAACCTCATCTAAACCACCAACGACCAGGCCGAGATCATCGCCAGCCTTCAGAGAGCAAACAAGGTGCTCAGCCAGGAACTTCAAAGTCACACGAGGAGCGTCAACCTCATCGAGACCGAACTAGTCGCGATGCGACTCACACTGGCGAACGGCTGTTGCAGAGCATACTTCGATGGGCGTAATAGTCCGACCTCTGGCATGCAGCCTGAAGAGACAGACGTTCTCGGCTTGGGTGGAATGCCCTCGGGGCAGGCCTACAGCAGTGTCTTCTTTAAGGGCACCAACGAATGGCATGGCCCAGCTAATTTATCTTAGCATCTCACTTACACTAGCAACTACACCTCAGAACGACCATAACACCAACTTAGTCCAGGCAGCTTCAACTCGAAGCCTTAGCTCAAGCCGAAGCAACATGAGCCAGCGGCATTGGTGGCGTCCGCACCAGTAAGCACGCTCAACATTACGCACCACGGTAGAATAAACTGACTGACCAACATGGAGGGCGGGTAGAGATGAGCAAATGAAGCGCAACAGGATCTCTTACGACGGCTATGACAGGCAGACCGCTAAAGGTCCTCCATGCGCCATGACCTTCAACGGGATTAGCGGCCAGCAGGAGAAATAACACTTCAGCAGCCCGGGCTGTGATGGCAGCCGCTCCCACAGAGATGTTTGCTGCCGGCCCGGTTTTCGACTTAGAGGCCGGATCTCTGAGATCGTAACGAAAGTGATTTATACCATTTGTGTCTGCAGCTTTGATTCGTGGCGATGGCATTATACCAGCTCGCCGTTGCCAGCGCTCCCGCCTTCAACTCAAGAAGAGGATGGCAGAAAACGCCCCTCCTGTCCTCCTCGAAGAAATGAGTCTGAGTCCTTGAATTGCACAAAAGGAAATGGCGGTTCTTCCTTAGATATGTAGTACCAAAAGCGACAATCCTCCAGTCGTATCATACAGGAAGTATGGTGTTGTGCTACTGCATCCCGCGACTCGAGCGATGGTCATCACGTGGCTGGGGGGGGGGGAGGTTGGCCCGTGCGTTGCCGGGGGAAAAAACTGGAGCTCTTAGGAGCTGTGACGGCAACGGCAAATCATCTCTCGGGCAAATCAGGCCATCGCCAAATCCCTCGACGGCAACTACAACCTCACCTTTACCTGACCACATCCGGATCACCACACGCCCAGACCCGACCTCGAGGGACCTCTCCACTCAACCCCCCCCCCCAAAAGACCAAGTCCGACTTCGATCTGTGCGACCAATTGGCCGATCGCCACCACAATCATGTTCCTGCAACGATCCGCCGTCGCCGTCGCCCGACGAGCTGCCGTCGCCCCCGTCCTGCGGCGCTCCTTCGCGACCACCATGATCCGCCGTGAGTTTGAGGGTTGCATACCGCGCCGATCGAAGCTTGGGTAATTGGTTGCTTGGGCAATTGGTACCTGCGCAGTGGCCTCTCGATTGCCACGGTGCACTGCTGTTGCCCCAGGGCTATATCGCCTACAGCTATGACAAGTCCACCCTCAGGGTCATCACTACTGACGTCGTCTTTCCAGGAGATGCGACCCCCGCCAAGTCCCAGGAGCAGTCCGTCCAGAAGCTGTCCGGTATGCCGTACCGAACCCACCCCGCCCTGTCCATTCCCAGCCGGAGCGTTCCAACTGGGTCTGCCGTAAAACCCGAGGGCTTCGGAGGAGGGAGTGGGGTCATGCATCAATTCAAGACACGGAAGACTGACAGGCATGGCAGACGTTAAGAACATCAATGACCTTGTTGGCCCCGGTGCCAAACCTGGTAGCGTTCCCACCGATCTCGAGCAGTCCACCGGTATGGAGCGTCTTGAAATCCTCGGAAAGATGGAGGGTGTCGATGTCTTCGACATGCGGCCCCTCGATGCCTCGCGGAAAGGCACCTTGAAGGAGCCCATCCTCGTCCGCTCGGCCGGCGAGGAGCAGTACGCCGGCTGCACTGGCCACCCCGTTGATTCCCACGGCGTCATCTGGCTGACCGTACGTCCTCCCATCATCCACCAAGCGGGCGACACATAGGAGCTTGCCATATGCTGATGTAAATCTAGATCTCCCGCGACCGACCCGTCGAGCGATGCCCTGAGTGCGGAAATGTCTACAAAATGGAGTACGTCGGCCCTCAAGGCCACGACGACCACGGGCATGGACACGACCACCATGGCTATGAGGAACCCAAGAACTTCAGCAACTTCGTCAAGCCGGAGTACTGGTAAACTATTGGCAGGGCAAGGGGCCTCGTGGTTTGTGTAACAACATTCGCACAACGAGACTCGTATAGATGATGGATAGCAAGTAAACTATCAGGGGGCTCAAGGGACCAGCGGGGGCGGCGGTTGTAGACTACTTAGGTTGGGGCACGTGCATAGAAGTTTTGTTTCTTTGTCGAATTCAGGATGGCCCACAATGCTCATCGTGATGTCTGGCGAGTGCGGTGCAGCCGACCCTGGTATAACCCGGCACCGTACCGAGAACCTAGGATAGCTGGACCTCCAGAAGTATGGGATGAGAACCGATCGCGCAATCTATTTGGGAACTATCTACCTTATTGACGAACCCCTCCTGACTGCTGAAGCCGGAACGGATGCCCGCAGTCATCTCCTCTCTTTTGATCAGCCGGGGCAAAGATGAGGTGAGAGCACTCCCGGCATGAGATGGCATGTCTGTCAATTCAGAGTGCCAATGTGTGATCGATGCAAAACAGATGCATGTTTCAATACAGCATACGTACTTGGGATTATGGCCTTCGCTACAGTGTGTAGCTTACCGCTCATTTGGCCTCTGTATAATGTGAAATGCTTGAAAAATGATGGGACCTCCTCAAGCTTACATATATATTATGGTAGTAGATGAATAGCTTCTCGTTCGAAACAGGCACAGTGTTTGCTTGTTCGTTTTAGTAATGGCATACCATCAGTTATGGGATTGACAGTCACGGGCCCCCTTAGTGCCTATCGCCGTTTTGCCCTAGCTCCGAAGTCGACAACGCAAGATGCTCAGAATCCGCATGGCGCCTGCCTCTTCTCGTCAATTTGTAGCGTTTAAATCCGGCAACCGCCCCCTCCCCTTCCCCCACATACCTATCCCCGGCCTATCTAAGTTAACAGTGACGTGACGGGACAGAACAGGACCAGACAGAACAAGCCACCTACACTGAGAGGATCCCATTCTGTACAACACAGAAAAAAACAGGAGAGAAAGGAAGAAAAACACCCAGAATCACCAAGATGCCTCTCGTCGCTGCATCTCCAACTCACCGAGTCATCCTAGGTCTTATGACCTTTGGCCCTGATGAATCCACAGGTCTGCTTCCAATCTGAGTGACTTCCCCGGGGATCAGCTAGGATTCTCGCAACGAGAGAGACGAGAACATCACTGACTCGCCACGGACTCAGGTGCCCGCATCACGTCTCCCGATGAATATGGCAAGGTCCTCGACCTCTTCCAGCAGAGGGGTTATAGTGAGGTCGACACTGCTCGCGTCTATATCGACGGCAAGCAGGAAGCCTTTACCCGCGAGGTCGGCTGGAAAGAGAGAGGCCTGACTTTGGCCACCAAGGTCCAGTATCCATCGCAGCCCGGCGAGAATGCCGCCGATAAGGTGGTTGAGAGCGTTGAGACGAGCTTGAAGGAGCTAGGCACAGATTGTGTCGACCTCCTGTACCTTCACGCCGCCGTGAGTTCCTCCAATCCTTCTGAGTTGTCTCGTCCGTCACATGTGAGAGAAACAAGGGGAACAGAGAACGGTCCTGACTGACTGCTGTTATTGTTCTCACAGGATCGAGGCACGCCTTTCGCCGAGACCCTGGAGGCGCTCGACAAGCTTCACAAGGCCGGCAAGTTCGTTCGCCTCGGAATCAGCAACTTCACCTCCTTCGAGGTGGCCGAGATCTGCATGACGTGCAAGTACAACGGCTGGGTGAAACCGTCAGTCTACCAAGGCATGTATAACGTGCTGACCCGGGGCATCGAGACCGAGCTTATCCCCGTCTGCCGGCGCCACGGCATCTCGATTGTGGTGTACAACCCAATCGCGGGAGGGCTGTTCTCTGGCAAGATCAAGAGCAAGGACATGGTCCCTGCCGAAGGACGGTTCTCGGACACTGCACAGAGCGGCAAGAGGTACCGCGGGAGGTGAGTGGCGAGCTGCCTGCATAAAGCGACGAACAACATCCTCCTCCTGGAGACTTTCTCCCTCGACAGGTTATTGGCTGACCCGGGGCCTTTTTTGCAGGTACTACCGTGACAGCACTTTCAACGCGCTCAGAGTGATCGAGGAGGCGGTCGAGAAACACGGCCTGACCATGATCGAGACAGCGCTGAGATGGATAGTGCACCATTCCGGGCTCCAAATCAAGAACGGCAACGATGGTATCATCATCGGTGTGAGCTCGAGAGAACAACTGGGCAACAACCTCGACAATCTCGAGAAAGGTCCGCTGCCGGGCGATGTCATCAAGAGCCTGGACGAGGCGTGGCAAATCTCCAAGATCGACGCCGTTTCCTACTGGCACGGGAACGTCGAATACCAATACGATACGAAGCAGGTTCTGTATGCTCCTGGTGCCAAGTAGAGGCGTGTCTCAAGACAAGTAGATAGATCCGGCCCAGGTACAGTAAGTAGCTCGAGTATGGCCCGCCATAGAAACAACCCGACCTCGACCGCTGAGTTTTGCTGCCGTGACGCAAGTAGTCTCCTGGTGCCAGATATTAATATGTCGACAGGATCCCCATACTGTTGGAAAATTCAACTTCGAAGGTGCTGAATCGAACCATTGGGAACAATAACCACAGCCCTTTCCACCATAGACATTTCTTCTCTCTCTGTCTCTCGGATCAAGTGGTCTCAGCCCCCCCCCCCCCCAATTTGTTAGCCTTTTCTTGTTTCAGATTAGACATCATAGTCCAGAGCTTGATCAAGATCTCATCAATCATTCATTACCTACCAGTGAGAGACTTTTCACCTTTCTTCAACTGAGCAAGTCTCATGCTTTCCTTCTACACCCACTCTTCCTCATATTCCTTGCCTCCTTGCTTGTTTCTAGCCGCTCGGTGCCTTTCCCAATGGCTGCAAACTGGGCCGATCATGGACCGACTGTCTTGTATTTTTATTACAAGGAGGCATTGCTAGTATCGTTGTGCTTGTCGTGAGGGCTACGACACGAATTGAGTGACTGACCCTGTCTGCCTGCCGGTTGCACCGGTCCCGGTGCCCCGGCATGCTCATACAGCTTGCCTGTTCCTGTAAATGCCATGGTCTCATGAGCTCGCATGGTAATTGATAAGACCCGATGAGCACACTGCTGCAGTGCTGCTGCATTGTCGTGCGGGGTTGAAGTCGTCTTGAAAAGAATATCTTAACTCAAGATTGGGGTCCTTGCTATGTCGGTCCTAAAAGGGGCAAAGATCTCCCCATTCTGCATTATACTTGCAATAAGAACGATGTTAGTTTTAATATGTTATGATTCCATCTCCCAACGGCCCCAAGCGTTCTATCCGAATTCATCCACCGCATTAGAGATCCCTTGCTCTTCTTCGGTCCTGAGGCAGCATTGGCTCATCATTAGGTGTTTATTACATGTATGAACAAGGATTTGTGGTAAGGTTTATATGCATAATTCTGGGGTACACTGTTGTCTGCTACAGTATATCAAGATGCATGCCTGGGCAGTGTATCTGCCCTGGCTCAGGTTTTTTTCTTTGTTTCCTCTTTTCATTATCTTTTGATTTCTTTTGAATTATTTTGCTGTCTTTACTTTTGTCGAATAGCAGCGGAATCTTGACCTCGGGATGTGCGGCATGCAGTCCAGTCTGGTGTGAGGGAACACTTCAATGTTGAATGTCTAGGTAGATCAAATGCATCTCTAGAATACATTATGAATTGATCTTGTTAAGTGTGATTTCCATGTTTTTATCAAGACTAATGTGTTCTTAAACTTGTCAAATACACCTCATCATTGTTATGCCATAATTTGATCGCCAAACTTTGCTGTTATTCTCAGGACTTAAGCAGTGAAAACTGGGAATCTTGCTAGAATTTTGGAATTTTATAGAGAACGGCACGGAATTTAATGAAAAATATCTACTATCATTCGTAATAACTTGCCACGCCTCCTCCTATGGACCTCCGGATCATTTGTTGTCACAGAGTCACATGGCAATGGCCTGCCTCTTCCTTCTCCTTCGTCCCGATGAATATGCGGGCCCGTTGACGAAATCTCATGCCCTGCGAGTGGCGCGGGCATTCCCCTGCCTCGCACAGTCGTCCGGGGATATGTGACCTCTGAAGTTGGCGAGACCGGGCTGCTAGGTGGTTGAGTGTGTATCTCGGAAGCCTTCATTCTCTGACCAATTCTCCAGGAGAAGCCTTCGTTTGGTCGCATTTCAAAGTCGGCATCTTGTACAATGGAATACGGCGATCGCCACCCGGGCGCGATCTCGTCGAGTGTATCGGCTGTGACATCTGGAAGCCTGTACTGTACATAGGTCGCCAAATCGCATCTCGCTGCCAATTGGATGAAATTGGAGAACCCTTCGCCCAGGATGGTCAACATGCCCTCTGAGAAGTCCCACCTAGCAAATGCTTGAGACACGATTTTCTCGAGCTCGTCCAAGCCCTCAGTCACTTGTTTACATGGCTCGGATGAAGACACCTCAACTTCGTACGCGTAAAACAAGCAGGCGAGAACCCATTGTCGAAGTTGCGGTTTGATGTAGGAAAGACGGTGCTGTCCCATCAGCGCTCTGCTTTGGCCGAGATATGCGTCGAAGAGAAGAGTTCTAGGGTCGAAACTGCCGGCAAGTTGGTGCAAGTATGCCGAGGTTTGCTCCGTATGGATGTAGTCGACAATAGTCCTGTGCAAGAAAGACACCCTCTCACCAAATAGCACTGGAGCATGAGAATCTGGGGCGATGTGGATCATGTCCTTGCACTGAGCGATCAGCTGCCGTTTCTTTGTCAATAGGGTATCTAGAGGCGCTGAGTCGACACGTGGCCAGTCACCAAGAAATGCCAGCTCCTGTGCCTGGGCTTCAACAGGTTGTTGGTCGAAGTTGAAGAAGAGAAACGTGAAGACGGGAAACGATCTCCTCGCGTAGGATAGCGTAAGGAAGAGCCGTGCTGCTCGCTCCCGGTAAATGTCCTCCACCGAGCTGAGGATCCGTTCGAAAAACTTCTCAAGATCCGAAGGGAGAGCATCTACTCTTTGTCGTAATGTCGAGAGATTGTCCTCGTTTCGAAGGCCTCGTAGCAGAGAGCGAACGACCAAGTACACCCAGAGAAAGACTCCTTCAGATCTATTGATGATTCTCCTTACCAAGTCGGATGCTGCATCTCTGGATCTAACCTGTAACCTCTTGAATCTTGCATCTCCCTCCAAGTTGTCCTGGACAAATTGACGGATGTCAGGGCTTGTCAGCTCGTGCATACACATCTTCCATTGGCTGCTGTCAAATGCATCCGCGAATTCTATCCAAGCCCGGCTTGATGTGCAGATCTTGACGTTGGGTGATCTGGATAGGTGAAATAGGAACTCTATCATATCAGTGTGGTCACCCTCATATTCATCCAGTCCGTCGATGAAGAGGCAAATTCTGAGGATCCTGCCAGGTTTGGCAATTTGACCGTTCTTTTTGTGTTGGACCAAAGCCATCATAGCCTTTGAAAGACGAGCCCAGGTCCAAGGAGTGAAACTTTTGGTATAGTCAGCAGACCAGCGGTCTTCGCAGACAGACTCAATAAGGTATGGATGCTGATTGAGGATCTGGAGAAGCAAGGAGCGGAGCAGGCCCTCCTGTGATTTTTGAATCGTGACTCCGGGACTCCAGAAATAATGCTTGGCGATAGCAAGCTTGTAGGCGAGAGGATCCGCCCACTCCTCCAAACAGTTGTTGGTGGTCCTATGCTCGGTGATGAACTTCATCAAGGTTGATTTCCCAGAACCAGCCTTTCCATTGATCCAGAAGATCCCGTTCTGGGTACGCAGCCACTCGAGAAAACTCCGCCCTTGATCCATATTGGAGCTGAAGATCCATTGAAATGTTCTCCGGTGCGCCTCGGGAATTGCGAGCTCGCGCTCATGAAGCTGGTCGAAGCTGAGGGTCTGTAATATGGATTTGCGCTTCTCCTCAGCCTTTTTAACAACGCTAGTGCTGTAGAAGTTTTCAACGTTGCGTACATAGGCACGCAATGCAATCGACTCTGGCCCTTCGTTCACAATGGGCCGTTCGTCCTTCCAGTTCAAGACGGCCTTGCCGTCGGCCCACGAGTTGTTGTTGTCCACTGCTAGGATGTCGAGCCTCTTCTCTATATTCCTAAGATATTGCATCGAGCTACCCATGTGTTGTCCGAAAAGGTCACGGTAGATGTCAGTGTCGTCAAAGAACCTGCGCAGATTTTGTTGAATGTCACGTTGCTGTTGTCTTGGCCTGATGTTCAGCTGCGGGTACAACAGGATCATGGCACCATTCAATAGGTACTTACTCGATCAAAACAATGAGATGAGATGACACCTCTGTTCGTAAATTGAGGAGACGAAGTGAAAGCTGCTCAATCTCTTCCTTCTTGTATATTGCCCGCGCTGCTCGGTAGGCCCCTTCCATGAAGCGTAGCTTCCCATTGAGGTGTTTTGTATGGATACTCTTCAGGATCTGGTCGACCTTCCTGCACAGTTCCAAGGACCTGTCAACAAGGCTCAGAAGAGTTCTGTCACGTTCGATATCTCCCGAGATCAAAACCCGGGTTTCCTTGATACCATCCAAGGTCTGGGTCATATGATTGGTGATGTCTTGGAGTTCACTGATATGTCTTGGTGTGCCATCTGCGTTGCTGATTATTTCCTTGAACAGCCGCAGTCCAGTGATGCCGTGTGAAAGAAACTGAGCGACGTTGCTGGCCAGACCGACTGCAGTGATAGCCTCCATTCTAGGGAAGTAAACGCTGCTCTGTCTACCCGAATCATCTTCTGGCGGATGACAAGCACTCAGAGACGTCGTCTACAGATGCTTGAAGGAGCAAAGCCTTGAAGTTAAAGGACGACGACGAGATGTAGGACAGGAATTTCAAGCCAGCCTTATGGTGATCTTGTCCTGTACAGGGGCGGGGTAAGGCATGAACAGAAGCTCTGCAGAACACTGCCACCGACTTGCTGACAGCTTACTTACCTACGTGGCGTTCATTCTTACATGAAATCAATCTAGGCAGTTGTTCGCGCCCCACTTGTTTACTACATTTACACACAAGTTTTTTATTTTATTTCTAAAGAGATACCGTACCAAACTAATAGTATGCTTACATGACGATTTCCGAGTTGCAATGCTAGTATTAATGATACATAATGAAAAGGGGGGGGGGGGAGTCTGATGCAGAGCGTGCAAGTGTGGGAGGTCGCCTCACAGTTACATGAGGTCAGAGGCTCCTTTGGCTTCATTTCCTCCCCTCCCTCCTCTTCACGCCGTAGAAGAACTGTTGATACTGCTCTCGTTCTTTTCAAGGTTCTCGACGGATGACAGAGCCCCTGCCTACTTGAAAAGTATTCGCCAGTCGTCCATCTTGGGTACTGATTCAAAGCTCTCTAGTTATCAGGCTTGATGTACTGACTAACTTCTGTTCAATTCCTTTTGGGGGGGGGGGGGAGAAAAGTGATTTAACTGAAATGATTTCAACAGTTGAAATTTACAATGTTCAATATTTAAAGCGTCTATTAACTTCATATATATTTAATGCTAGCATGTTTTCTTGTGAACCGAAACCATGTTTTGGCAGGAAAGTCGTGCCAAGCGGATTTAGCCAAATCTGAGCTCGAGATTTGCATGGGACGGCCCATTACCTCAACCTCCTGCCTCTTTACGCGACCAACCCTCTCGAAGCCCCAAGCTTGTCCCCCGCCCCTCCCCCTTCCTCCAAAGACACACCTCCCCGGCACGACAGCCTCCAAAGACGCCAGCCATGTCGCAGAAAATCACCGGCAAAAACCTGCACTACGACCAGTCCCTCCCACCCTTCCTCGCCCGGCTCAAGGGCCAGCACGCTGTCGACGCAGACTCGCCCGACCCCATCCTCGCCTCCCGCCGGAGGGCAGCCAAGCCACGGTCCGCGAGCGAGGAGGCTGAAGATGCGCCTGTGATCGTCGACGACGACGGCAATGTTGTGTCGGGGATGAGTGTGGGCGTTGACGGGACAGTCACAGGGGGCACGGGAGACGGCGGCCAACGCGTGGACGGGGAAAATGATACAGAAGGGCAATTGGAGAAGGACGAGGAGCAGGAGCAGAAGAAGAAGGACACAGAAGCTGCTGCCATTGGAGGGTTGAAGAAGCGAAAGGCGGGCAGGGTAATTGGTGCTGATGCTGAGGATGAAGTTGATGATAATGTCTCGTCAAGGGACCTAAAACAAGCCTCTGCCGAGGACGGTGCTGGGGCTGCGGCGAAGAAACGCGACGCAAAGAGCAAGGGGCCAGAAAAGGGGAGAAAGAAGGCCAAGAAGATCAAGCTGAGCTTCGGCGGCGATGTGGACGGTGATAATGATGGGGACTGAGGCTGCCATGCGATGGCTTCTGGCCTGATCAACGACACTTCTGCGACGGACGCGCCGCGCCGCGCTATGCCACAAGCCACACTCCTACGGATGACGGGGCGGAGGTGGGATGCACAAAAGCTCCCGTGTCCTCCATCTGAGGAGACGCTCGGCTCTGCTGTGAGAGGGCCATGCAGCTTTACGGCATCGGCTGTGTATGCCTGGTCCATGTGGAGATTTTTCAAATCAAGAGAAGGGGCACAAGATGGCACTCATGAGACTCGATTGAACCGGTGGTGTGATCCGGCATGTTCAACACCTGTGTGTCCCCTGAGGGAGGGTATCATCTATTATATGTATCCATATATATGCATGTTTTCTCCTTCTTCTTCCCACAGCCGAGATAGCTCTCAGACGACTCGCGATTAGCCCGCGGGCCCGCCTGCCTCGAGATCTTATAATCCATCAAGAGCTCGCTCACTATCTGTCTGAAAGCTGCTATCCCCACTGCTTGCACCGTCCGTTCGTACTGCTCTATGCAGTAAACATCTCCCTCTCCTGTGCGGTTGGAGGTGATGGTTTCCCTGTTCTGCCACATGCATCTCGATCCCCATGCGCTGGCGGGGGAGCGTTGGGAAGAGGCTGAGCATCTCACTGCCAACGGCATCGTTGACAGTTGCCATCGTGTATCAGGTGATGATGGCGGATGGTGTTGATTTTGTTGATATGTAGAGTTGTGTGTGTGTGTAGGCGTGTGTCAGAGGATGCTCACCCCAACAATCTGGGATCAATATTCGCATCCCCTCTCGTGGAAATCGAATCTGGCGTCGCTGGTGCATCCTCGGAACTGCACGAGTCCTCCGTGCCGCTCGAGTCTCCATCATAGCAGTCCTGCTGCTGGCCTGGGCATGATGCGCAGCCGATGGCAGCCTGCAGAGCCCTCGAGACCATCTCTGTCCGGTCCAGTCCGGCCAGGTCCGGCCTGGCAAGCTGGTGCCCGAGACTTTGACTTCTCTGTGGGGCAGGGGGTTCGATTTTCGCGTAGAGCCCCTGCAAGCTGCTGATGGATGACCTCAGCAGGTCCTCCCACTCTCTCGTCGACCGGTCGCCCTTCATCGGGGTTCTCAGGGCAGCGCGCTTCTTCTCGACCCGTGCTGGCGGCTGTGCGCCTGGTATATGTAGAATTGTACGGCGGCCGGTGTTGCCCTGACGAGTCGACCATGTCTTCATGTTGAGCGCAGGATGTGTAAGGAAGAGTTGAGTTGGCTGTTTTGCCCGCTCCAGACGGAGCTGCTCGCCGAGGATGTGTTGTCGGGCCCAGTCCTGCCCAGGTCCGGACTGGACAATCATGGGGACGTGCGAGGGTGATATGCACTCCATGGCTAGTTTGTCTTGGGGAAGGGCAAGGGATGGGATGAGTCTCGGTGGTATTTGGGCTGATGTGTGCTTTTCGCAGTTTGAGGAGAGAAGATGAAGAGAGGTTCTAGAGAAGGAGGAGAAGAAGGGACGACTGGAGGAACAGGGAAGGAAGGAAGGAAAGAGGGTATGTATATTATTATTATTACCGACCACTCCTCCTACTGTCACTAACGTTACTTACCCCATGAGGCTCCTGCCGTATCCCAAGACAGCCAGACACACCATGGGGTGCTCTGTCACGACCGTGCGATCACCAAACACGATACAAAGGAGTAGAGCCTATTACCGAAAGGAGTACAATTTGATGGCGGGTGGGGACCAGGGGTGTGAACGTGCGGGCGCAGAAACACGGGAGAGGGTGAGATGTGAAACATGGGCCTTTCTGCTCTCTACCATAGTATTCTTGCGCCATGAACCGGGGGGGGGGCCTGCAGGAGGTGCTGGTGCCTTGTTTCGAAAAACCTGCGGCAGTGATCACAGAATGCAGAATAGGACTCTTGTTACAAAACCTGGCCGAGCGCGCAGAAGCGTCTTTTGCCCTTGTTGTCTTTGCTTGGTTGGCCGGCCCGTGGCGCAGGTCGGCCGCTCCGCAAAAATCTCACGCGAGAGCCACCCAAGCCAACGGATTCGCAGAGAGCCACGGCCAGAGGAAGCACGTCAGGGTTGCTTGCAGGATTGGATATCGCGTGCTGGTGGGACCCTCTGATTCTTCTTCTTGTGGGATCTCGACCTGTTCTAATTTTGGCGCTCTGCGGCGAGGGATCCACCGATTTTTACTGGACCAGCACACGCCCACTGCCGGCCCCGCGAGGTAATCATGTTCCTGAGGCCTAATTGATCATCGTCGACGTCCTAGATAGTACAATATGAATGAATCATTATTTGGGAGGCGAATCTTAGCATGAGTGCGCGCGCGCGTCGGTGTCGTTTATTAATAGGACAGACATCAGCACTGCCATGACATGGTATGACTATAGTTAAGCGCTGCCAATTTGCCCATATCGATCCTCTTTTTTGTGGCCACGAGGGGACCATCTGCACCGTCTACCACCACTTCCAGACTCGCATATTAATCCTCATAGAATTTTGTCAAGTTGGTGGTAAATAATACTAGTAAGTCGTTCGTGGTTGCCTGTAGGAGCTTTAGTCTGCCCGGGAGCGCACTCTGAGAGCGGTAACCGCCGAGATGAGCTGAATCCTGCCCTCCAGACCGGCGGTAACGAGCCCATGATCCCTCCGTTCCTATATTTGGCCACTACTCTATTGTCGTCTTAAGATGAGCCTCAGAAAGAAAATTGCCCCTTAGAGGGCCTCTTGGTTGGGCGTTGGCCTTGGTTTCCACAGCCTTGCGCACCTCTGGGCACCGCATGGCGCATACATAACACATAGGATTGTGGCTTGAACCCGACCTTGTCAATGCAGGTCGATACTCTACACATTTTGCTGTTGAGGTGAGAGAGGAAGGGAAAGGGGCGGGGGTTGTGGTCGTCCCGAACAGATGTATGTTGGCCAAGGCGAGTCTTTTGTTGAAGACGAGTGCACTGGTGGTTGGCAATTGTTGCCCAAGTCAGCACAGCCCGTCATTACCTTCACCAAGGAGCAGATGAGTTGGAGACTGCTATATGCTCCGAACCTAGGCTCTATTCTGGATGCAAGTTGACTTTTTTTGGTGGGGGGGGGGGTTGTGTTTGTGGGTGTGTGGAAGACATCTTCTAGAACAGAGCAGCGGCCCTTGAGAATCTCGTTTCTTCAGTGTCGTGCGCCAGTTCGATGCATAGTACATCATGCATACAGTATACATCATAGTAGTGGCATCTTGGAAATGAGGGTGACCAAAAAAAAGGGGGCGGATGATTACCACGTTGGAAGCCATGCAACCACAAGCAAGCAGCCCTGGCGCACGTAGTACAAATTGGTTGAAGACGCAGCAGGGGTTTGAGTACTAGGGGACGTTGCGTACATACTGTAGTCTTGTGGTAGTGCCTCGGATTTTTGAGAAGTAACGCGGAACTGCCCTACTGTACGACTACTACGTATTGTATTCTGCTTGTTAAGTCCCAGGGGCCCTGCGCAGGAGAGGTTGAGCAGTTGGCGGCCAATGATTACCCGCTAGAGAGCCTAGACTCTAGCATCCACCCACTATACTACCCTACCGTGGTTGCGTAGCTCCGCTGTATTGAGAATTTCACAGGCGACAAGTGGCCCAGATTGGGGGTGAGCCCCTGCCACGCCACTCTCCTATCTCGACTGGCTGGTTTCTAGTTGGGTTATCTTCTCCGTCTGAGAATTGTCAACACGAAAAGACACGACACGACACGACCACAACCCGATTCCTCACCCCCGGGATCCAACCGCCGACTCCTCTTCGTGTCCAGGTGAGGTGGCCCGAATACATGTGTTCTGTTGGCGTCGTTGCCTATAGCATCAACGTCGGCAATCAGCAATCGCATTGACGTCGACGTTGACAACGACTTTAACATTGTCTGTCACTAGTCGATCCGACGTGGCCTGAGTCGCAATTGCGGCTGTCGCCACCACATACGAAGCTGAGAAAGCAAGAAACTGGGAGGGTCCAGAAAGTATCACTCAAAAAGAGGAAGAAGAGGGAGCTCTTCTCGACCGTTGTGACAGCACTACAAAAGCAGGACCAACTCAAAAAGCTGCCAACCCTCCAGCGCCTTGGCGAAGGGGTCGGCTGTCCCTATCACTGTCAATTGTCAGCGCTTGCGCTTGCGCTTCAGAGCCTGTGTCTTGCTTCTGAAGAATCGGTCTTGGCTCGGTCCGTGGTTCGGTCAAGGCTGCACCTACGCCAAGCTCGGCCCTCTTTTAACGTCCACGCAACGTCCACATCAACCACAACGTCGGAACCAACCAGGGACGCCGTCTTCTTCCCTTTACCACCCCATTCAATCGCGATCGCGACGCGCAGTCGGTCTAGGTCAACTCTTGTCAACACTTGACGGGTTCGGCTTGACCACAAGAAGAGAAAAAACACCAGGGTGAAGGGTTGAGGTGGACTGGCTCTTGTCTCGTGTCGATTCTCCACCTCGCCGTCAGCAGCAGTACCCAACAACAGCAACACTGTCTTCTATCGAAGTCATTCACGCTACCCCCTCCCCCTCTCTTCGCGAGACGACTTGGGCCGTGCGACACTCATCGCCCTCGACTACACATCCATACTGCTCGGCATGGATCTGATCCGTCGGGCGGGTAAGGCCCTGACGGGGCCTCCGCAACTACCTACGGCAGACGAGAAGCTTCACAAGCCAAGGACACGATCAGGGCGCCTGTGGTCACGTCTAGCCTTCTTCCGTAGGCCTTTGCGCCTTAGAGGGAATTCTACCATCTCCATACCGCTCGGTGTGGTCATATTGTTCCCCCTTATCGTCGTCATCCTCATCCTCATCCTTTTTGTGAGGCACCCGAACTCTCCGGGCAGGATACTTATGCCCGCCGGTGCTCCTCCGGCCATAAGGTAAGAAGCCTCAAACCCACCGTTTGTGTCTGGCTTCGGTGCTAACTCTGACCTCTCCAACAGGAAAATAAGCGAAAAATACGACAAGACCTTCGTCGAAGGCTGTCTCGAGCCTGATACCTCCAAGCCCCGGGCCAATGGCGCCTTCGTCGTTTTGGCCAGAAACAAGGAACTGGACGGCGTGATCCAATCTATCAAGTCTATCGAGCGCCACTTTAACCGGTGGTACCACTACCCATATGTATTCCTAAACGATGGCGACTTCAACCAGACCTTTAAGGATACAGTCAAGAACTACACGTCTGCACCTGTTGAGTTTGGCAAGGTCGGTCCAGACATGTGGGGTTTCCCTGAGTGGATCGACCCAAAGGTCGCAAAGGAGGGTATAGCCAAGCAGGGTGATGCCGCTGTCATGTACGGTGGTCTGGAGAGCTACCATGCCATGTGCAGGTTCTATTCGGGGTAAGTCCAACTTAATCTGCGCTTCCCTCCCCTGGAGAGGGGAAGGAAGAGAAATCCCACACAGCGCGAACCAAATAACGGCTACTGACATTCTCGGTAGCTTCTTCTACAAGCACCCCCTGCTGGCCAAGTATGAGTGGTACTGGCGTCTCGAGCCCGAGATCAAGTACTTCTGCGATATCACCTAGTACGTTTGCTTGTCCCCCTATCACCGGTAGCATGTCCTCTCGTGTCTGACAAGCTATTCTCGCAGTGACCCTTTCCTAGCTATGATCGAGAACAACAAGACCTACGGATTCACGATTGCTGTCAAGGAGCTCCGGGAGACCGTCCCTAACATCTGGCGTTACGCGTCCGCCTATAAGCGCTTGAACAATCTTACGTCCAAGGGCCTGTGGGAGATGTTTACCGAGCCCAAACCCGAGCCTGAACAGAAGGACCCCGCCGCAGACATGGAAGTGCCGCCGCTGCCAGAAGAGATCCTGCGCTCCGAGCCTGGCCGCAACGGCCTGCCCGAGATCGACCCCGAGGCCATGGAGGGAGAGAGCTACAACATGTGCCACTTCTGGTCTAACTTCGAGATCGCTCGCCTGAGCTTCTTCAGAAGCAAGGAGTACGAGGACTTCTTCGAGATGATGGACCGGAGCGGTGGCTTCTGGATGGAAAGGGTAATGTTACCTCCTCTGATCAATCACCCGCCTCGTGAACCTTCGCTAAGTAGCTAACCATTTCTGCCAGTGGGGTGATGCGCCGATTCACTCTCTAGCCGCCGGTGCCCTTCTTTCCCCTCGCGATATTCACTACTTCCGCGACTTTGGATACCGACACACCACCATTCAGCATTGTCCTGCGAACGCGCCCCTAGGAAGACAGCTCCCTCGCGAGCCATACCTTGAGAAGACAACCCTGGACGAGAAGAAGCGGGCTGAAGAGGATGACTACTGGGAGCATTGGGACCCTCCTAAGGAGAACGGTGTGGGATGCCGATGCCGATGTGACACCGATATCGTCGACGTCGAGGGCAAGGAGGGTAGCTGTCTGGCGGAATGGGTCGACGTTGCCGGCGGTTGGGCCAGCCCGTAATGAAGATACCGGAAGAGGTCGCCTGCAACCTGCGTCACAGAACACGACGGAATGGCCCACGACAAGGAGCTCACAGGCGTGACAGGCTGGGCCGAGTGACCGACACCAAGATCAGTCCAAGGGCCAGCCTGAAAGGATCTACGCCGCGACTCACGTCGCGTTGTGTATCTTGGAGTACACTTGTGTGGCTGAGAACCGCGGTGCTGCGGCATATCTGCTGGCCAGCGCCACCGTTGTCGGGTTCGCATCGCACACTCGTCGTTTTGGTGGTGGTATGGCCGCTACCGCATCCAATGTAACAGGCGTTCACGAAATTACAGATCATACGCATTTCATCTTGCATGGGAGGACCGGTAGAGTAGATCGGGCGTCGGGCAAACGGGATTGCTGCTGCTGCGGACGATGCCGCAACCTGTCCTTTTTTGTTTCCCTATACGATACCACATACCTAATGAAAATACAATGTCAAGAGCTCACATCCTCGTCGGACTGATCATAACCTGAAAATTTGACCCGCGCTGCTGACCTCCTGGTAGTGATGTATTTGATGCATCGCAGGTTGAGCTCTCAGAGCGACGTGGTATACAAGTTTTCTTTTTCTTTTAAGGAACTCGAAATAGCCTCTAGAATTACCACTCCGAACTTCCCAGAGGCTCGACCATATCTGTTACGGCCCCATGGCTTGCGTCGCTGACGAGTCTCGCGTACTTGGCCAGCGTTCCCCTGAGCGGCTTTGTGACGGGCGGCTTCCAGTCCTTCTTCCTCTCCCTCAGCTCCTCGACGGTCACATTCAGCACGTCGATCCTGTTCTCCGTCGCGTCGATCCGCACCTCATCGCCATTCCTCACCACCGCGATGGGACCGCCTACCGCCGCTTCTGGACAAATGTGGCCGACGATGAAGCCGTGGCTGGCACCGCTGTATCGTCCGTCTGTGATGAGAGCGACGTTTTTGAGTCCAGCGCCAATGATAGCAGCGCTGGCCGTCAGCTGCTCTGGCATCCCAGGCCCACCGCGAGGACCCTCGTACCGTACGATGAGGACCAGGTTTCCGTCCGTCGCCTTGATCTCCCCTCTTTTCAACGCCGAGTCCAACTCGTGCTCCTTGTCAAAGACTCTCGCCTTGCCGGTGAACGACAGGCCCTCCTTGCCCGTGATCTTGGCCACTGCACCATGCGGCGCGATGTTGCCGCGGAGCACGCGCAGGTGGCCTGTCTTCTTGATGGGGTCGTCTAGCGGCCGGATGATCTTCTGGCCCGGGTCGAGCGAGGGCCACGCGTTGCAGTTCTCCGCGAGCGTTTTGCCCGTGACAGTCATGAGACTCCCGTCAATCAAGCCTGCGGCGATGAGCATCTTCAGCACACTCGGTGTGCCACCCACACGGTACAGGTCCTCCATCATGTGCTTCCCGCTCGGCTGCAGGTCTGCAAGATAGGGGATCCGGTTGCTCGTCCTGTCGATGTCGTCCAGTGTGAGCGGCACGTCGGCACTGCTGGCCATGGCCAGGAAGTGCAAGACGCCGTTCGTACTCCCACCCAACGCCATCGTCAGCACCAGGGCATTCTCAAAGGCGGCCCTGGTCAGTAGATCCCGCGGCCGGATGTCCCTCTCCATGACGAGCTTGATCGCCTCGGCCGCCCTTTCGCACTCTCTGGCCTTCTCAGGCGATGTGGCAGGGTACGAGCTGCTGCCGGGCAGGCTCAGGCCCATGGCTTCGATCGCCGTCGCCATCGTGTTGGCCGTGTACATGCCGCCGCAGGCGCCCGAGCTGGGACACGAGTGCAGCTCCAGGTCCTCGAGCACGTCCGCTGGCGTGGCGGGGTCCCCGTTCGCCTTGGGGCACTTGGCCTGCAGTTTCCCGTAGGTGTACGCACCGCGCGCCTCGAGACAGGTCGAGATGTTGACCTCGGAGTCAAGGAGGGCGCTGTGGCCCTTGCGGATGGCCCCGCCGTAGATCATGATGAAGGGCCGGTTGTGGCGGGCTGCGGCCATGACCACACCGGGCATATTCTTGTCACATCCTGGAATGGAGATGTTGGCGTCATGACGCTGCGCGCAGGTCACGGACTCGATGGAGTCGGCTATGATCTCTCGTGACTGCAGGGAGTAGCGCATCCCTAGGGTCGGGTTTCGATATTTAGCACGGAAGTGGGGAAAAGGAAGTGAGAAGGCGCTCACCGTCACTGCCCATTGTGATGCCGTCGCTGACTCCGATGGTGTTGAACTGCCAGGCCAGCATGTCCTGCTTCTCTACGGACTTCTTGACAATCTTGCCCAGGTCCATCACTGCCAGTCGTCAGTTCATGGTGTCTCTCTGTCTCATACACACTCTCTGCCCTAAGAAGAGGGTCATCGTCCTTCTCCCATGGTCTTCATATCTGAATCCGTATCGGGCCAGATCCGGGTCTGCTTACAGTGCGTGCTGTCATGGGATGTCAGCTGTCATCAGTCCACGACAAAAGACGTCCTGGACGATTGTACTTGCTTGCATGGATTGCCTTCCCACCAGACCGTCGCGATGCCCACCTGAGGAGCAGTCTCCATGGCCTTTTGGCCCTGTACACCGGCGGCGTACAGCATAGCCTATCTTTGCTGTCAGTTCTCGGGTTCAGCCAGGAAACGTGATGGTTCTCTGTCGCTGACTGACCTTGGCCGCAGGGAAGTCATGTTCCCTCGTGATGGCATGAGACCACCGATTCAAAGGCCCTCCAGGCGGTAGACAGGGCCACTGTATGTAATCATCTTCCCTGGGCAGATTCCTGGGCTGCTCTGCGCCATTTCCAGCTCCAGCACTTCCTGAGGTACTCATCTTCTTTGTTTGTTTATTTGCGGGTTCAAACGTTGCTGGGAAGAATGGGTGGCCCTTTTGGAGTAGGATGAATGTAATTAGGTCAGAGATGGGGGTGGGGGAAGGGGGTTTGGATGTTGCTACTGTTACTGCTACTGGCAGGCTGCTGAAAGGTCTACTGTAGAATTGAATGGAGAAAGCAAAGGCAGAGAGAAAAGGAGGATATATATGTGGTAGTAGGGATATTTAATGCCGGAGGAAAAGGTCAAGGAAGAGAGCACACAACAGATGAACTTCTAGATATGTGTGTCTCTCTATATGTACGCATACACAACACTCATACACCCGCACGCACACAGACACGAATTGGAGCAAGGAATAGCCGATATTAGGAACAAACAAGATCGTCAATTGTTTTCTGAATGCACTGTTTCATCACATGACCTATGTCGTAGAGTAAAGGACGTGGGGAGAGAAAAGAGAAAGAGCAAGAGGGGATTACCCGCTAGGCCGGCCGGTTTTGTGCTAGTCCACCGCAGGCACGAAGAAGAAGGCGCGAACCGCCGACAGTCGACCTAAGCACCGCTGAGCCGAGAGCGTCCACGGGTGGCATGCTTGGCAGTCGCGGGTTTTTCTACCGAGGTGTGGACTACTGTGCATAATGACTAGGAGAAGTTCGAAGCTCGAAGCCTGAACAAGGACAGGCCCAACGACAAAACGAGCCGACGAAGGCGGGGAACATCAGCAGACCAGCACGAGTTGTGCCCACTTTCCCAGGTGTATTTATACTGTAGGACCATTCTTGCCACTAGAAGTTAGCCATCAGACGCGGTGGGTTGAGCAGAGGGAAACGGCGAGCCGGAAGGGGGGGGGGGGACGGGATAGCAAGACCATTAACATGGACGACAACAGTCTGTCTTCTGCACATTGGATTTGGGCCGGAGGTAAAGGACCTAAAAGGACGCCCCGATGGCAATAAGCCCACTCATTACTCGGTATCGTACTGCTGCCTCCACTCACGGACAGGAGCTGGCGCTACATGAAGGACACAGTATTGTAATTCCTTTTCGGTTGTGAGCAGGAGGGCAAAGGCCAAAGTGCTTCGATGATGATGACACGGATGCGTCTTGCTGGCCAAATACAGCACTAGAATGTAGATCCGTGGATTTCCCCCCTCCTCCTTTTTTCCCCTCTCGCGGGGAAGATCCACTCTTGTGTATGACCAGATGGATCAATCATCTTGCGAGCTTTGGAAATCATTCTCTTGTCTCTCCTTGATACCAATTCCTCTGCTACAAGGGAGGGGAGGAGGAATATGAGACTAATACCGATGCAGTATTCCGCACTGCGTCCTTTGGTAATGACCACGTCAGGCAGTAGACAGTAGTAGTTCATGGAGTTGGAGCTGGAGTTTTCGTGCGTGTGTTTGTGCGTGTATGTGAGGGTGGTTTGTGCCTATGGCAAGCCCAAGTCAAGCCTGAGTCCTTTACCTACCGGTTCGCCATGACGAACAAAACCCTATCTGCTGACGCACCGAGTAAATTATCTTGTGTGGGTGGTACCTGATGGCGTTGCATTGAAGTACAGAACATATATATACTATTTACCGAGAGAGTACATGCCTTGTTTGTACCCATGCAAGAAGAACCTTTTCACCCCCCTCAAGTTTATTTGAAAAATGTGAGATATGAGGAGACCGGGGGGTTGGACGAGGGAGGTCACTTGGCGTGGTGGTGTCAGTTGAAGCCCCGGGATACTCTTTTTGGTACACACCAAGGGAGTGACAGTCCTCGTCAAGGTACGCAACCTGCTTTTGAATTGCACCCAAAGAAAATGGAGAGGTAAAAAAAGGGGGGTTTCACTGCTGCCATATCAACTTGTGACAATAGTACTAAACCCCCCCCCCCCCCCAACAGTGTGTGCCAGTAAAGGCAGGATAGGGTTGCGAGCAGATAAATAAATAGGCATGCCCTGGGTGATGGTGCTCCCATCATGTTGAAGACACGGCAAGTACTAGCGGATGAGCTCTATTACTCCAGAGCAGTGAAAAGTGATTGAGTATCAGCGCTGGCGAAAGGGCAAAACAACAACAAAGACAAATTGGAGGAATCAAATTGAACCAAAAAACTTCATGACATTGCTCGCCTTCTTGACTCGCCGTCTTGCTCTCTGAAGCAAGGCTGTATATATGTAAATAATAATATCCAAAGCTGACCTGGCACGTTCCTCTTCTGGTGAGCTATCAATGCCGGCCGCCTGCAAATCCCACACATGCCGTTCCACACCGTCTTCTTTCTCCTTCCAAGTTGGTCCCTTTTTCATTGATTGCCCCTCAAGATGCGCCATGCATGAGTACGATGGAAAAAAAAAATGTCAACAATATATGAAAGTAGAGGGCCAGTAGCTCTCCCCGGCCCCGCGAGATTTCCTTCGCACGTATTGCACCAAGCCGCCTCGTCTCTCAAGAAATCCGTACACCGAGAAGTGAAGTATCGCACCAGAGAGTTTGAGAGTTGATGTGTTTGTGTGTGTACTGTATTCGAGGGTTCGGAAGAGGTTGTTTGGTGTTTGATTGAATTGATGGATTATGATTGACTGAGAGTGGCTCCATAGCCAAGGTTTCAGTGGGTAGGTAGGTATGTAGACAGATAGGTGGATGAGGTTCTTCATGGGTACCGGCTGTGGCCAGCCTCACATGGCTTCGTAGTGAATCGACAAAGGAAATTGGATTTGGAAACAAAGGAAATGGTTGGTTTATGTAGTCGGTGTGCCCAAAGCTCTAACGCCTGAGGGCAGCATGATTTGTTGTTGCAAGGGACGAGGGCCTCATACACCACCCGAAAGGGTATGTGTCATGTGGTGTCCACTCTCCCCCTCAAGGAGGGGGGGGGATGAATGTGGCTTCTTTCTCTCTTTAGGCACCGACACCAACCATTACCCGTTCCTCCTCCATCCTCCTCACCAACTCTCTCTCCTTGGGGCCTCGAGGGCTTGCGTCGATACCCAGGATCGCAGAGATGCGTGTCCTGTTCTGCCTGTTATAGCAGTCCCGCTCGTCGGGGCTGCCGGTAGGCGTGATAGGGGTGGGTGCGGCGTAGTTGTTGCCGTGAGGGCCGATGGCCGTGCCAGCATTGCCAGTGCGCCAGGCCTGCTCGAGTGTCGAGGGGTGGACGCCGCTGCCGTACTCTGCTGCCACCGTCGACCAGAAGCTGGAACGGTGGTTGCTGTAGACAGCCTGGAGGCGGCCCATGTCGATAGGCTGAGATGCGGTGCACGAGGGTGCCGGCAGGGTGGAGCAGTCCAGCCGGAGTGAGGTCATGCTGGCGCTGCGGGATGGGGCCGCCGAGGACGCCTGGGAGTGACCGGCAGCGGAGAAGCTGGCCGAGGGCAGGAGGGGACCATTCTGCTGGATGTGCTCCTGCAGCGGGCTGTAGCGGGGACCCCCTGCCGCCAGCGTCATGTTCGCGGGCTTGGGCAGGATAGCGGGCAGGCGGGGCGAGCTGTGCGACCCGAGACCATGGTTCATGATGCTGGGGAGCTGCACGGCACCACCGGAAGCGTAGCTGGCGAGGGACATCGGGGGTGACACGCTACGGCTGGGAGACTCGTGGATGGGGCTCGGGATGGTGGCGTGCATGAGAGGGGAGTGGCCATTGGAGGAGCTGCTGGAGGACATGGATGTCGTTCTCTTGCGGCGGTTGCTGCCGTGGCTGAGCTGGTGGTAGTGGAGGCGGCATGCCAGCTCTGTCTTCTTCAGGTGGGCTGCGATGTGCTTGTATGGCATTTTCTGCAGGCGTGTCTGGAGCAGGTACATCTCCTAGAAAACAGTCCAAATCTGTCAGCACGAGTTGCTCTCCTATACGCAACACATCATGACAGTCCACGTACCTCGTCCTCGCTCCAGGCCCTGCCTCCACCGGTAGACGAGGTCTTGCGGTGGTGCTTCGTGATGCCGTACTCGTGGCGCTCCAAGGCGTCAGTCGTAGGCGTATACATGGCTGGGGACATGGTCATGGCCATCGTGGGTGACATGGTCTCGTCGGGTGGTTGGGGGGTCCCAACTATCAAAGGTAAAATAAAAAGGATTATCTCGGGTGTGAGAGAATAGTAAGTCTGCAGACCCAGTCTGGCTTTTCGAATCGAAGAAGTGATGGCTGCTAAACCGCGAGTAGGAGTGTCTTTTGTTTCTTTCTCTGGATAGGTCTTCCAGGACGAATCGAAAGTCGAATATGCCGCACGAATAGAAATAAACCGGATTACACCGTTGACTAAAAGTGTGCGTAATTCGTAAAGAGTGGAAGGGCAGCCAATCCAGTTGGGTCTCCTCCGAGACAAATGAGCGTATGGGTTATAGCTGCAAAGACTAGCAATTAAAAGGAGGGGAGGGACAACACAAACACACACACGCAACAGCGTCGTGATAGTAGGCCGTATATATAAATATAATATCAGGATCAACCGTGACAATGAAGAGAAGAAGCAAACAAGAACCAAACGGTCCTGGGGAGGGAATCGGCCGTGATAATAAGTCATTCGGCCGTGCTGCAGTCTTCTTGATAGATGCCAGGGGTCATGCCCAGGACCAGGACTATATGATATTGAGACACGGACATCTCGAGTCTTGTGTGGGGAGGGCAGGGGTCCAAGGGGGAGAATTATAGACCAGGTAGTCCTTTAGCCTCGTTACAGACCGTTCTTGGAAACCCTGGGCCCCAGGGAAAAAGGGTGTGCCGCGACTAGGTTGAGAAGAAACTTGTGTGGCAGGGCTGGAACGAGGAGCATAATACTGTGTTGTTTAGACCCACCCAGCCTGTTCCCGGCCTGGTGCTGCCTTGTCTTGGCTTGCCCACCGTCGTGGCGCTCTCCCCACGCCTCAGGTAAGAGCCGCACAGTTGGAGTCTCATCCAGACATGAGCATCCCGGCCCGCCCAGAGACCCATGAGAGAGAGAGACAGAAGAGAAGGAAAGAAAAAGAGGAGACCCCAGTCCACAAGGATGACGGAGACTCATCCTGTCTTGGGAGTACGTGAGACGCTGGGGTATGGCGTCAGCACCGGGTCGCCCTCGCAACGAAAGCCGTGGAGGGCGTAGAAGAAACAGAAGGAGAACCAAACAAAAGAAATGCACAATTACTCAGTGGTTGGGTAAAATGGGACGCATCCTAGCCGCTGCGCTCCGCCCAAGAGGAGTAAGGGGGGGGGGAGAACCGCCACCAAGCCACATGCGCTTCCTGGCGTACAGAAATGCTTCGCATGCATGCTGGCATCTTGTTCTAGCAAGAAGGGGCAGGGTCTTCATGCGGGTGGGAGGACGGATAAGGAGCGACGGAACATCCGAAGTGCAAGAAGGGGGAAGCGAGGCGGTAAACAGAACAGAACTGGGACACTTGCCCTTGGCAGGGTCCGAATCTCTGGAGTTCGCGTTACATTGATGTTTTTTGTTCTGTTTGACGAAATCGCGTCTCTCTCCTTGGCTGGACATGGCAGCCGAGAAGCCGATCCCACCCACAGCTTGTTGTAGTAGGCATATGAAGGAAAGGATGTACGATGATAGGCATCATTTTGTCGCCTAGAACGAGAGGGTTATGAGGGAGGAAAAGAGGACTCCTCCCCAAAAGAACACTGTCCGAGGCCAAGAGCAGAAAAACATACACGAAAAAACAAAACAAAGGGATGATGGGATGGTTTGAGCCGCAGTAGAAGCAAGAGCAGAAGCAGACAGCATGCCTGGCCGTGAGACAGGTCCTTGAACCTCTTCTCCAAACCTCTTGTCAACAGCGGTCCTCCCAGGGCATTGTTCCTGTTCCAAACAGGCTGGCCAAACGGGCCTCCTTGCGCTGATGTTGCTGACGGAACGGTTCAGCAGCGACAACAACAACAAACATCGCCGTCGCACACGGCGGCTCCACACGAACAAGGACAACGGCGGTCGTCTGCAGCTGTTGCGATGCGCTGGCTGGCTGGAAGGGGAGGGGTCGAGGAGGAGAGGGTAAGCTTCTGCCATGTTTGACGTTGTGAAGAGGACCAGGGTCCTGTGGCCGGCGTCTGCTTCAGATCGTTACAGAGCCGCGCCTGTTTGCGACATGCTGCAGGCCCCTGATTGGACGAGGACTCCGGTTCCTGTCTCGTGGGCCAGACCTCTGCTGGGGCCACCCTCCACCCAGGCCTGCCACGTACCAGGGCAAAGCGGGGGGGTACTCCAGTGTACACGATTCTCCTACAGGGGTACCGTGTCCACAGTAGTGCTACTGTAGTAATTTTTTGTACCGCAGTGCGGGCCTGTTGACACTGAGGCGTACAGGCCCAGCTCCAATGGGGGAGTGGCTCCTCCCCTGGACAACGATAAAGTTTAGCACATGCTATGGCGAAAAGGCTTGACCAAAACTCTAGTGATTGGGCCCACTTGTTTGGTTTGACACCAACCATCCAAACAAGAGCCACCGCTCGAGTTTCTCTTTCTCTCTCTTTGATTTATTTTTTGTGTCGTCCCCCCTCGCCATCGACGTTTTTAGGTCATCTTGCGATCTCGAGCAGGGTGAAAAGTGACAGGGGAACCTTTCTCGTTCTCCTACCTACACCCTCAAACTTCCCCAGAGTCAGGATCAATGGCCTTGTCAGGCAGCCCGTCCCCCCCCCTCCCCTCGGTAAGGCTGTTGTCCTTCCAGCAGAACAGGCGCCCTTTCGTGTTTGCATGGGCGTCTTCTCACCCACGGACGCCTCTTCATTTCTGCCCCTCGGATCCTTCTCCCATATGGGCTCCTGGGCCCCGCGTCTCTGGTCCGCAGTGATCAGCCGGGCTTCTGCATCACTTCGTATTGTGTGTTGATTTGGCTGGGACGGTCCTGACGCAGCCAGACCATGGTACCTGTGCTCCTGGGTCAGAAACGATCTGGGCATTAGTACAGCTCCTATCGCTCAAGGGTCCAACTCGATAGTGGTTTCTACTGCGCATCCTGCATGAAAGCGGCCCAGAGACCTCGAGCCTGTGGCTGTCGTGACCAATGAGTGTGTGGGTCCTCTCCTTGCGGACCGGCCAGGGCGTGTCGTCCCTTGAAACTCGCTAGAGGGTACCCAGTAGCCACAACTTCACAGGTGTGTCAGTCTTTACCATACTCGTCACTGGGTTTCTCAACTTTTGTTCAGATGAAGAACCCCACCTATGCCCACAACGGTGGACCAGTGACCAGAAGACGCATTTCTAGAGAGCTTCATAATTGTACATACTACAGTGAATAGTAATAACACAACGTTTCCCAACCAAGCTCCTATGTTATCTCGACAACCCACTAATGCATGTCAAGATTTAGTGCGTCCTCTCTACCACAATACTCTCTGGCGCTACGTACGGGTCAAGGTTGCATCTCCAAGATTACCTCGTATCTAAGATCTAGCCCTGTCGCTGCCGTTTGTAAACCTCCCTCCTTCTCTCTCTCTCTCTCTCTGTCGTCTCGTCGTCGGCGCTTAGCAGCTGGCCCAGCCAGCCGCAGCAGTTTCCTCGGTCGTCTGCATGCCATAGATGGGATGAAAATAACATAGGTCCTTGATTGGAGCATCCAGCGGTTGGAAACGCCAGCAGTAAGGCCAAGTCCGTGTTGTGTATGTATGTGTCCTAGTTTTATGCGATCCCCTTGGACGGCTTTGTCTCGTCTCGACTTCTGTTGTAGATCAATGGGTCCAAACAGGCGCAGCCTTTCCCCAATGTCGAGTTTCGTCTGGTTTGACGACGTCTTTACTGGCAAAGATCTTGGTTTCGTCGGGGGCAAGATGAGGCGGTCACGCCACACCAGTCGTCAACTCAGCTCCACGGCCAAGAATAGGACTCCCACCCCCCTCAGCACTTCGTTTCTGGAGCGGAGTAGCATAAACATCAGGGCTTCGGCAGAGGCTTCTCCGGCCGCAGAGACGCCTTGGGGTCCGTCGCAAAAATCCGAAGTTGGAACAGCGTTCTCCGCCCATGACGGGTGTGGCCCTGATCGACTGTTGTTTTCCCCCTTCCTTCTTCCTACTGAAGAGCATCAAAGAGACTGCTGGACGATAAAGGCGATCACACAGGGGCATGTATGATTGGGTCCACCATCCGTTCGGTTCCCTTAAATGTGTTGTTGTTTGTTAGTGAGTTTTCGTATTTTCTTGAAAGGCATGATGGTAGTGTTCGCTGCTTAGCTCTGAAGTTGAATTCAAGGACTACCGTAGGTGATCGTGCTGGCAACCATGACGCGAAGCTGTGGTTTTGTGTTTGTGCCTAACCGTCTCGAGTGTTTTGTAGCTCTCTACGTGACTGCATGCTTCGAGGCTCTACAATTGCATTGTTTATCTTAGCACGGGCCTTCTGAGCATCCCCACCCGAGACTCAGTGGGTGTTTTGGGGGCAAAGATACGAGCAGACGATCGTCTATAGAGCTGGGGCTGGTGCTCCGCAAATAGTGAGGTCCCTGGAGGTTTCGACAGCCGCTCGTAGTGGAGGAGGGATCGTTGTGTAATGATAGACGCCCGTATTTATCAAGTCAATTATATGGTAGCACCGTGGCAGATGGCTTCCAGCAAGCGAGTCCCCAAGCCTACTGTTTGAGGCCCCGAAATAGCCCGACAATTGCAGGGAGGTATTGTTTGTGGCCGCCACGAAAGGCAAGTAGGCCTGTTTGTTCACTCACGCGCTTTGACGATGTATATGCATTGCCGTTCTGGGGTCTCGACGCGGACGAACACGTCAGCATGCAGCGGCCGTGTGCGAGGCAAGCGGAAGTTGGGACGGGGAGGATACCTTTGGACGAAACATCACAGACAGCAACGGTCTCTGTACGTCGCGTGGGATGCCATATACTGTAGTCGTGCCCAAGTGGTCCGCAGACTATACAGAGTACGGACTATACCCTGGATAAGGTTATCTCATTCCCGGTCAAACCCCTGACCTGTCTTTGGTCTGGGGCACCCTTGTTGAGACCTGAGGGCAAGGTTCCCGCGTTTGTGGCTGTTTCGACGCCATGGGTGCAACGCACGTTGCAACGGAGGACTGCCCACCCGAGGCTGTATTATACCTTAACCGCTTTGTATCTGTAGTCATAGTAATACTACCGTAGTACATAATATGTAATCTTAGCGATATTGGCATGAAGATCTGAGCGTCCTAGGCGGTAGGAAGCGAGCATCGATAGACAGCAACGAATGAAAAGAAATTATCAAAAAAAAAAAAAGAAGGAAGAGGGGAAAAAGAGAGAGGGAGACAGAGAGAAGGAGCGGATGGGGAGGGAGGGGGCATCCCTCAAACACTGCCCGTCGGGAAGAGTTGTAGGCTGCAACAAGCTGGGTTTCACTTGCAGCGCTCCCGAGGAAGGCCGAAGCCTTGAGATGAAAGCAGCGCTTGACGATCATCGATTGTCGGCGTACAAGCCTCAGTAGAATAAGTGTAAAGTCAACTCGGGACGATTGTGACTGACGTTGAAATCATCAAACCCCCAGTCGCCTCACGGAAAAGCCGTCTCACACATCCCGCCATACGAAATTAGTATTTTGCACGGCTCGGAGGTGACCTTGTCTAGAGACTGCATACTTGGCAGGTGACTGGCAAGCCAACGCAAGTTTACAGACGCAGCGTAATCGCGCAGTAGCACAGGCTCGGAATTCCTATGCCTTGAGATCATCTTGTCGCAGACCTGCACGCATAGGACTGCAAGCCAAGTGGCGTTCCTTTTCTTTTTCTTGTTTGCCTTTCCTTTTTTCCCCCGGGAAAGAAGGCCGGCGTGCATGAAGTTGCTGTTGAAGATCAGCATCGACAGCATCGTTGTTTCGTCCCTTCGTGCGTACGTGCATAGAGGCGACATTGAAAGGACCCACCAGCCGTCTCGTTGCTAGTAGGGCAGAGGAATAGAGGGCAAGAAAGTATGCACAAGTGCAGGGCAGGGCTGAGTTGGGAATCGTGGAGCCAGTTTCGATGTGAGGTTTCGTCCGAGCGTCGCGTTTCGGTCTGGTCATTGAGACGAGCAAGTTTGAGGTTTGCGCAGCGCAGGTTGACTAGCCAGTCTTCCAGAACGTCACGCTGAGCTCCGTTACCCAACAATAGCACCAACCAAGTCCCTGTTGCTCAGCCCAACAGGAAGTTTCGAGACTTTGTGCAGTTTGTTTGATGCTTCCCAAGCCGGTCACGCCTCCTTTTTGTGGCTACTGCAGGCCATGAGAAGCAGACGCGGTCTATATGAGATGAAATATGCTATCGAACGTTAACATGCCTTGGAGAACGCACAAACAAACGCATTCCAGCAACACGAAACGGCCGGGCGGTCGAGGGGATAAGACTTATGAGGGAAGAGAACGAGAACAGCAATCCAGGCCGGGTCATTGCTTTCCCAAATGTAGGCCCATATTGGTGAAAGGCGCGTCTGAATCTGTGGAGGTGACTCTCAAGGCCTAGGATTGGTCGACCCGGCGCGAGCCCGCCGCAGCAGAAACCCAGGCTGGTGCTTCAGTCGAGGATGCAAGCTCAGAGCACGGACTGAGAGTGCGGGTTCAGACCAATTGCTGGTGCCCGTTGCTTGACAGGCTAGCGACACACAAGCACATGCTGGCTGAAGAAACATACGGAGAGGCCTTCGCGACGATGGCAGCCCCTCAGCCCAATGGCGACAATGGAGGCTCGTCTTTTCAGCACAGGAAACGGCGCCGTCCCGTAGGCTCCCGAGAGGCATGATCATCCAGCGGGTATACAGGTGTCGGATGATGAGATGTTCGTCCTCACAGATTCCGAATATGCTTGCCGCCATTTGGACCAAGAGCGAAATGGATGAGACAAGTTTTCCCATGCTTGCATCGGTATGTGATGACCGTTGGGTTCCACAAATGACAACAAGTGAGGCTGACAAGTGAAGGATACTAGGACTCGCTAGCAGGACGACGAGACATGTATGGGACTTCCTGTCGTCTCGGTGCCGTCACCACAGGCTGCACGATCTGAAATCGACAGGTGGAAAGTTGAAGGCGGTGGCAGATCCGCAGAAGAAAGCACACCGGGAGGCCCTCGATATGGTCTTCGTGACGACTGATGGATACCAAGCTTGGGTTCGGCAGCGAACCCAGGGGCATGGGCAGCTTGCGCATGTCAGCCGACAGTCAAGACGCAAGTGAAGCTGAGGAATCTACAAGTACGACGAGGTGTGGCTGAAAGCGAACGGACCATGGTCGCGGCTGCTGCAGACTGGCGGTCGGTCAGAGATTGCAGTGCCGTCCTGCGCTGGAGTTGACCAGGCTCATCTCGAAGCTCTCGTAGAAGGCCCACGTGTCGAGGCGGTGATAATGACGAAGATCCAGCCTCTGTATGGCAGTCCAAGGGCCGTTTGAGAGTGACCGTTGACATGATGCGGCCCGGCATCGCGAATGACTGCCATGTGCTAGCAGATCAGATGGTCGGAGGCAACGAGGTCATGATATATAGTTTGTTCGGCGGCTCGCACAATCATCGAGGTCCCCGGACGCCTGAGGAAGTCACCTGTGGAGATCACCTGTGGAGCTGTCAACTAATATGGAGGGTAACTGGCTCGGCTGAAGCTGGAGATCTACCGAGTCCGGGGTACAGTGTAAACGAGTAGCAGAGTATCGACTGTTGGGTACTGCGAGAGGTATTGGAAACGTTGGCAGGTGTACCGAGCACGGCAGTGCTGCTTACCGCGCGGTACTTGCAGAGCAACCTACTGTCCGTACTACGCACTATACGGCAGGTAGTAAGCTATACATAACTAGCAATTAGTAGGGGCTCCAGTCGCCCCCCAGTAGGCTGTAGGCTGGCGTAGCTTAGTGGGGGTGGGACCTGCCAGGTCCCCTCAAGTCTCCCAGAGAGTCCCTCCGCAGAACTGCTGGAGTAGCGGTACCTATATAGCTGTATAGTATGCTGCCATAAGATCAGCCCGCCCCATATCTAAAGTACCTGAGGACCCTTTTTCCAGATGCACCTCAGGGCTGGCAAGTTCCGAACTAGTAGCATTGTAGCACGGTGCTGACCAGGGAAAGAAGATTTGCAAGTGCCAGACTTCATAGTGTGACCAACCTGTGGACGTTGAAGATTGTGGCGTATGCCAACTCAAAGAAACAGTCAGTCCTTCCTTGTGTGTCTCACCTCACCCTCTCAGCTCCTATGTGCAGAGCACGGAATGGAGTACTCTCGACGTGACGATGGCTCAGCCTTTAGAGGGTCCCTTTGCCCAGCTGCACCATGCATGATCTGCTCGACCGATCGTGCAGGACAGCCCTGCGACCCGTGCGTGCGTATGTGTGGGTGTGTGGGCCATAGCTAAGCTGAAAGACAAGGCTCGAGGCGCCGGCCCAGTCAGCCGTGGGCTGAAAGCGCTGGCTGGCCGAGTGTCTGTTACAAGCTATTACCACAGCAGCAGCCTCGAAGGCCAAAAAATGACCTGCATGGGAGGAAGCTGGTTCCATCTACAGCAGTGGT
Organism: Cryphonectria nitschkei; assembly: GCA_006503525.1. Taxonomy (NCBI): domain Eukaryota; kingdom Fungi; phylum Ascomycota; class Sordariomycetes; order Diaporthales; family Cryphonectriaceae; genus Cryphonectria; species Cryphonectria nitschkei. The sequence goes on from LAZJ01000071.1 coordinate 77,094, forward strand.
GCCGATGGACGACTTCGCCCTCTGTTTCTCTCTGGCTGGCTGCCAGCCAGGGTGTAAGCTCTGCAGAGCTCAAGGGCTGAAACGAAACAATCTGGGGGCCAACTCTCCGGGCCAAACGCGGTACCACCCTGGGCACCTCCGAGTGACTTGGCTTCCATGTACCCCGTCCCGGCCTCAGTGCTGTTTCTGTGGTACTGTCTCTTCTCTTTCCTATGGCGGTAGCGTACTGGACAACAGCCGGGGTGAGGCCGCACCGCTACAATACATGAATATCCAAACTGTTATACCCGATACATCTGATGATCTGTCGGATTCATCCGGCGTGCCCGGCAGGGTTCCCGTCCTGGCGCCTGCTCTGCGCAAAAACAACTGCAGGGCCACAAGCGAAAGGGCCTTTGTCGAGCGCAGCTGGTCCTGTCAGGTCGGACCAATTGAGAAACTTGAGGCAACACATTACTTCGGTTGGCTGATCTGGCCTGCCAACTGACGGGAGGCTTTTGTTTTCGTGCTACATAGTAATTACTATGTGCTACCATAGGATGTATTCGTTGTACTGAGTAGAGTGATCGTCTCTTCCCCACCCAAGGGCTTGGTCACGGCAGGGGGGGGGGGCCTGGCACCAACCCCTCCACAACAAGCCCGCTGCGGTACCGATCCTTGCCCAGCCACCCCGCCCTCGTTTGGTACTGAAAACAATATCCTTATCCTAAACCTGTTGCCCTCTGGCTCACTCGATCGAGATCAGAGATGTAGCGCCTCGAAGCCGGGAGCTTGTAGTAGGCTGCATCCTGGGCTGTGCTTGATAGGTCAGGCCTCATACTGCCTGTGGATCACCACTCCCCTGTTGGACGTTGAAGAGCTCTGTCTCCAACGTGCTTGGGAAGAGGACGAAGCTTTGTAATGTCATGGGGTCCGGCAGACTGCAAGAGGACGGGATGGGTGGTGGGTGGTGATGATGATGATGATGACGATGACGACGAAGATGAAAGTGAAGGTGCCCACTGCTCGTCAGGCTAGCTCCAGCGGTGCGCCAAGCTAGAGCTTGCCGCTAGTGGGTGGTCCCTGGACACTGCCACTACTGCTCACCTCTCACTACATAGGTGACTTGCGTGGCTACCTCCAAGATACGAGGTGTTTGTCTGGCGCTTGGGCGGGCAGGTGGGGCCTGGCCTGGTGGCTGGGCGTTGGGGCCCCCTGCTCTTTCCCTGCCGCAGGCAGAACTCGCAAGGGCTTGGGGAGACCTTTTCCCTCTCGAGTTCTCTCCTGGCCTCTGAGAAGTCACTCGCTCCGTCCAAGGTGACTCCGCGGTACCTCTCCCTCACCACCTGTCATTCCTCGTCGGTCAACGTCAATCAACACACTGCACACCACCCGCCCGGCATCGTACCACACACACGCACTACACACACACACACACTCTCTCTCTCTCACTCGCTCACACACACGCACTGGCTCACGATCACACCTTTGGGCAGGCTACAAGGCTACCTGCAGTACCCGCGACAGACGACTTCTATCGCCAGTCATCTGAAGTTTTTGCCCTTGACGATCAATTCGCAAAACCGCGTCTCGACTTTTCAGCGTCGTCACCACCGCCTGTCACCGTCTAGGTCCCCGACCTAACGACAAGCTGTGTTCCTCGAGATTGACCGTGGGAGATACATGCTCGTAAGTACAAGGTCTTGATATGTCGTGTCTCTTTGTCTCCCCCATCCCTTCTTATCCCGTGGCCCATCCTTCATTCCCGGTCCGTCACCATTGCGGCCCATCCCCCGTCATCTGCAGAGCCTCATCGCGACATGTACTCGTGGGGTACCTTCGAGGCATCAAAACACGACCCCTGGCCTCGGGCTCGAGACCGCCCGCGGGCACACAGCGCACAGAACAGAGGCCGGCGACAGCATCATCATCATCATTGTCACCACCAGCAGCGTCTTCAGCGCCACTGTACACATCAGCACCATCATTAGTATCCGCATCAGCAACAGTATTGGCACCGGCATCCGCATCCGCATCCGCATCCGCATCCGCATCCGCATCAGCACCAGCACTGGCATCAGCACTGGCATCAGCAACGGCATCATCAGTTGTTGGCAGAAGCAAAAGCAGAAGCAGAAGCAGCAACATAAGCAGCAGCCGCAGCAGCCGCCGCCGCAGGAACAGGCGCAGAGCAATCTGCATGCTCCACGCGAGCAGAATTTTCATCCTCGTCACTGCTGGCAAAGACTGAGGTACAGATAGTGTGTTCACACACCTGCCTCTCGTCGAGCACGACATCCCGCGCCACACCAGACCAGACGACCGGGAACTCTCAGGCCACATGGCATCGGGCTCGACATCTCCAGATGCTCGAGGCTGTCATGCATTCCTGGGACTGTGGCTTCAATGTGCGACAGGTCGCGACCATGATCAGCCAGCGCCAGAGGCTGTTTCTGCTCTACCCACGCCAACCCCACCACTGAGTCGCCAAAGGCTGGGGTAGGGGGGGTTTTGGCCGGCTTCGACGCCCAACATCTCTGCATCTCTCCAATGTGAGAGTCCGAGAGCACCTGCGAGATATGTCATCCACCTTCTCGCGTCGCGACCGACCGGCCTTAATCTGCCACCTCCTCAAGCTTGTTGAGCAAGCTTTTTCGTCTGGGCTACATATCGAAGAGGCTGTGCACCTGCAACGACAATACCCACTTACACCTCGCTGGGCTGCGAGGCCACGCCAAATTTTTTGCGACGCCGCTTTCTGGTTGTCTCGCGTCTCTTGTTATTTTTTCCCAATTTTTTTCTCTCTCTTCCATTTCGACCTCCACTGCACTAAACCCTGTCCCGACCGCCGACACCCCACCAAGCACTCGCGCTTCGATCCCGTCATCCACCCGTCGATGACCCTGGCCCTGGCCGCTGAAAGGTTGGAGCTCCCTGCTACCTGCAACAAAATTCGGACCCAGTCCAATTATGGACTATCTGCAGCCCGCATCCCGCTCAATTAGGCCCTCAATCATTCGCTTCTGGGGCCTGAGTGCACTGCGATATGGTCTCACCCTTGACCAGCTCAGCGTGGATGACGCAGGTCGGGACAGGACTTCCTGCAGCCCTTCACCGGCGTCCTCGAATGCTTGTGGCCCAGCACAACAAATCATGGCAACCGCAGGGGCCCTCCCTAAGTGCAGAGCTCTGGGCCTGTTGCCAATCATGATGCCAATGTCCGCCGATTTGCAGTCGCTGTCAAGTACTCGCTGCCGTCATGCCTTTCACCTCCTGCACTTCCTGGACGTCAGCTTAACAAAGAGTTCTGACCTCTTCTCCCATGGTCGCTTACACATGCGCATACCTACTATTTTTGTCTATAAAAAAAGATAACGAGAAACAGAAGACAATGTACAAATCAAGCTAACGCGACGTTACTATCTCTCCAGACCATGCAGCAATGGACTATGACCCCGTTGGGGGCTACGGGTGACTACCTGCCGTACCAGCAGGCTCAGCCCGGCGCGACCCACCACCCTCACCCAAACCCAAACGACTACCCGTGAGTAGCTACCCGTTTTCCTTGTACCTCTCTCGTATCGACCAGAGCCCCTCCCCACCTCTCCTGCCCCCCCCCCAAAAAATCCCGCTACCCTTCGTTCCCAGGGGCCCTCGTCACCCATCTTGCCGCTACTTTGCTTCAACGCGCCACGCCGCCGACACCCATCCCATATCCTTTCCCCCATCGCGTCGAGCAGTGTCCAAGGTCTCTTGCTTCAAGATCGCGCCCCACCCAAAGTCCTGTCGTGGGAAGCTTGGGCCTGAACCCGCCAGACCAGCTGTGCGATGCTATAGCCAGTGCACCGGGGCAGATGAGCCACACAGCGCTGTCTAGGCGATCTGGCGATGGTTGACCGAGGAGCGCCTAGTGGGAACCCCTTGTCACTGTATCCTGGATTTGGTCCCCCCCCCCCCTTCGTTGTCTTTGCACGTCACTGCACCTGACAGTACGCAAGTGCCGTCCCTCTATTCTTCTTCTAGTGCTGTTCCAGAACCTGGAAAGTGTGAGGGTACATGCCACAGCCTCCGGTACCTTGCCTGCACCTACCAAGGTCTTTCCGCCCACCAGTGCACCACAACGCCTGCGCTACTAGGTTGTACCATCGCTTACCGCCTACCGACCTCTGCCTAGTGGGCTGGGGGCCAGGCAAGGTTGGTCTTGTCTCTCTCCCGTCCTTCGCCCACGGTCCAAGCAAGGCCCGCGACCGCTCCCGTCTTATATGTATCCCTTGTACCCCGTCGCATATCTGCTTGTCCCCTGGTCCTCTCCCTCTCGTTCTCCCAGCCCGACACACCTCCCTCCCACTACATCCCCCGCTCCGCATGCTCCGACGAACATGGGCAAAGCTTCAGTTCAAGGGCCACGCTGGACTTCAATGATCGCCAGCAGATAGGTTCATCGCCCTCGGAAAGAAAGAGACGCCCGTCATCTCTGTTCGTCTTGACCTATCGTCATCGGGGTGCCCAAGTCCAAGCAAGCACACAGCATCTGGCGGCAGTACTTGCGCACAAGCAGATCTCGCCTCAAGAGCGACCTCTTGGTGGTTCCCAAGTACCGTCCCATCCTGAAAAATACAGCAGCCTTTTTCACGCCTTGGAGGTGGGGTAGGGGCGCGGTGCCCTTCGATTGAGTGCCGAGCTTTGACCCCGAACTGGATCAAGCCCGAGCGCGTCTTAGCATTCAGCTGTGCTTATCCCTCGCCCACTGGACGTTGACAAGTGCATAGTCAGCGGGGGCCCCCTTGCTGTTCACCGAGTCTACCTGCTACCTGACCTGCTCCCCTCCCCTCCCGACCCGCTACCTCGTTACTTCTGTCCCGCTACCTCTCTACATCCTCTCTACTTCTCTGTCTACTTCTCCCTCTATCATCCCCACCCGCACTCCACCTTTTGCCAGATACTTTTGACGGGGCCCTTGAACCTGTTGAGTTCGCGTCATTCACGCCTCGCGTCCTCTTGTTCCCCACTACCACGAACACGCCCATTGCTCCTGCCCACAGCTGCCTTTTTATTTATTTGTTTGTTTTATTTGCCCAACCTCTGTCTCGGCGTCGTTCTCTCCTTGTCGTCCTCGTGTGTATTCGGCGCGACGCCATTACCTCGCTGGTTCCTTCCCGTTTCCGCACAGGCCTTTTCCGCCCGTCTTCTCGATGAAGAAACACCGGGGAGACCTCGTGCAGCAGCCATCATGGCCATCTCAACCTCAAGCTGCGATGCCGATGCAGACCCAAAACCAATCGCCCTTTGCCGCTAACACGCCCTGGTACAGCCATCAGCAGTATGCTCATCCTCAGGCGCAAGCCGACATGAGAAGCCGCAATGATCTCGACTATCGCCAGTACGCGCAGCAAGCTCCGGCGCAACAGCATCATCCTCAACACCCGAGCGCAATCCAACCACCCATGCCCGTATCGCAGCATGCCTCTCAGCAGCAGCACCAACACGCGCAACATCAACACCCTCAGCACCCTCAGCATCCACAGCAGCATGCGCAGCAACATGTCCAGCAACACCAGCATGTTTCTCAGCAGTCGCAGCAGCAGCCACAGTCCGTCCCGCAGCAACAGCACGTGCAGCAACACCAGTCGCAGCCCACGGCTGTCCAGCCTCAGCAGATCCAACACCAGCCCCAGCAGCAGCCGACCCCGCAGCCTGCCCCGGCCCCGACGCCTGGTCCAGTCCAAGCTTCTGCACCAAAGCGAAAGCGAGGCGGTGCTGGTGCTGCCGCTGCCGCTGCTGCCGCCGCGGCCGCGGCCGCGGCGGCTCCTCAGGCTCCCGTCGTCACCGCCCCGCCCCAGTCAGCACAGATTCCAGCTCAACAAGCGGCGGTAGCCCAAACCCCGATCCCTGTTCCCACCCCACCGGCGCCTGTGGCTGCACCGCCGCAACCTGCTCCCCCGATGGACGGTCAGGTCGCCGCATCAGGGCCGCCAGCAGCGAAGAAGAGTCGTACCAACACTCCCTGGACGCCTGCGGAAGAGCTGCGCCTGAAGCAGATGCGCGATGCCGGACAAAGCTGGGCCGAGATAGCAAAGGTATGGGCCAATACCGTGAAACACCGTTTCGTCCCGTTGTTGGCATCAGAGTTGACCGTATCTTGACAGACGTTTCCTACCCGAACCGAAGGTAGCGTCAAGAAGCATTGGTACAAGGACATGCACTACGCGGAGTTCGCAGAGGATGAGGTATGGACTGCTCGAGGATCATCAGATGCCAACCAAAATCCCTCCTCCCTATTCACGCACTCACCCCAGCGCCCGCAGAGTCAAGCCTTGATGAACGCCATCAAGGAGTACGAGAACAACAAATGGAAGGTCATTGGCCAGAAGGTCGGAAAGCCAGCAAAGGTGTGTAAATGCGGCGATCCCAACTTTGAATTGAACCCGAGGAGAAATGCGGAGAAGCTGACTGGCTGCTGAAGGCGTGCGAGCAATACGCCAAAGAGCACTTCCCAGGTACGAACCGCGAGCACGCCGTGTCTGAGGCACACCGTGCCCCCCTCCCCCCCCTCCTTCCCAACCGAATCATAGCATGGACGAGGCTGAGCTGACTTGTTACGTACAGATCTTTTCGCCAACCAGGCCAAGCGCACCTAGAATACCCCAGCGTCAGTTCGAGGCCGAGATATGGTATTTGCTGAAGAACTCAAAAATGTTTTCGCGAAGCCTGGAACTTGACAGTGCTGTTTGCCCCACCCGTGGCTATCACATGATCACATCCAACACTTTACTGTATGACGACTTCGACTTCCCTCGTCCCCCCCCCCTGCCCTCCCCGCCCTTCCTTCTCCCCCCTCTGTCTCCGCCTTGATCTCCAGCTTTGGGCTACCATGGATCGGCGCCATCATCGTGTCAAAAGGAGGGAAATGTGGGGCTGGATGTTGTCTTTGCCGGCCGCGCTGCGGCGGGCCACCCGACTGAAGGAAAGGAGACCTGCTTTACTTTTTTTTGTTCGTTTTGCGTGCGTCTGGGATAAGGTTCTGTCTACCATGAATATGATACCACGGAGATGACGGAGGCGGGGTAGCACTCTGCCACGGCTGTTGTGTTGATCGACTGCGGCGAGCTTTCAGAGCAGGGATGGCCTGCAAGGTCGTGCGTGCTGCTCGACCTGTGGATAGGACGGGGGGACCAGGGCATAACGATGAGGGCCAAAGAGTAATGGATACGTAGGGCCACAAGTGTTTTCTTGATTTGTTGTTAGTATTATTATTATCTTTGGAGGAGAGGGAGGTGGTTCAGCAAAGTGTCTTCCGAGTGGATGGCCGAGAGCTGGGGAAGATTGATACAAGCGTCTTGTTGAAGGTGACGAAGGGATCGGTACAGAAAAGGTGGAGGCTTATCTGCTAATAAGGACGTCAATTTCCCACAAACAAAACGCTTTCTCAGAGAAAAAGGGAAGAAAACACACGTTTGATCTCACGTCCATACTGGTGTGTTCACTGCTCAGACTGGGTATACTTGGGGATGGATGGCACGTATAACCATCAAGCACCTGTTTGGCGGTGCCGCGTCCCACGGGTCCTCTAGGGCGTGTCTCGGTGGGGCCGCCCGGGTGTTTGGGTACTATACCACTTTGTCTATTGTTGCGATAGATCCGGGGTTTGGGGGGGGGGTTACCCAAGGAAGACGATCCCTGCAACGTGAGAAAAGGTGGATGCGCCGCTGCTGAGGTGGTGTGAACCGAGGCTGGATGGGTGTTGAGTGGTAAGAGCATCCAACCATCGTACAATGAACTCCGAGGCTACTGGGCTGTGTCAGTCGATCCGTGCTGGCCATTTTGCCGCCGCGATATGCCCTGAGCGTGCGATTTGGGACACCAAGAACACAAGATCATGGGGTTTGAGGGACAGGCGATACGGGATACCGTGCCGTATTTGATTACTACAGATGTACAAGACCATGCTCAATCCTCCCTCCCAGACAAAGGTTAGTCTATATTCGGTAGGGCTGCGTGTGATCGTACCATAGTACCGACTGGGCTCCTGGTTGCTCTTTGGTTTGGGAGGGAGGGGGGGGATACTATAGTAAGTAAGGTGTTTGTCTCCTCTGTGCTAACTACTACTACGGTATAGTGCAGTATATTCACCTTGGGGCAGCCTGAAAGGGGGCAAGGGCGGCGGCGGCGGCGGATCTTCGTATTGAATCCACCAGACCACCCCACACCCTCCTCACTCCTCCTCACCGTTGGGGCCTGGCGTGTCTGGGAAACACGCTGGGGAAACCTCCACGATCCATGTTCTGCCCATCCATCCCATGGCCCTTCGGCCGCGAGGGATCTGGCTTAATTGGCGACCCCCTGAATGTAGGGTCGAGGGTGGAGAAAAAAAGAAAAGAGAAGCTGGTAGGGGTGTTGACCTCCTGATCCATCATAAGCCTCCACGTTCTCTCCGGACTTTTCTCGACTGGCCTCGCCGCCGTCCCTGTCTCTTGTTTCCTGATCCGTTCTACATCTGGATCCCCATCACGCTCGCCTGTCCCTCGTTCATGGTGAAGAGTGAGTGAGTGAATGAGTCAGTGAGCGGGCCAGCCATCGGATTGAGCCTGTGCGATTTGGACACGGGAAGACAAATTTCATCGCGCTAGAGAGAGCGGAAGAAGAGCAAGAGAAAGCAAACGACACGAGGAAAAAGAAGACGAAACTCCCAGATGTTTGATTCTACATATTAGCATATTTTTTCTTTCTTTCTTGCTTAGTTGCCTCCTCTCTACCCAGGCACCAAGAGCCATCCCCACCAGGGCCGACAAAGTACCCTCGCACTCCCTTGTCCATCCTATATCACGCCCCCCCACCCCCCTTTTCGTTCTTCTCGGATCTTACGTCTCGCTCTACCTCTCTTCTCTCTTCCTCTCTCCGTCGCCACATTCGTTTGCAGCAACAATTTTTCTTGTTTTCCTTTTCCTTTTTTGATAGCTATCGCAAGGGACGTGCGGCAGTTCATCTCGTTCCTTCCGACAAATCAGTTTGATCAACCATAGACCGACCGTCTTGCCTCTTTTCCAGCTGATGGAGTCGGGCTGAGCTGAAATCAACTGACATCCCCAAGGCCAACTGCATACGAAGCGCAACTGGCGAGTTTTATTTTGGACCGAACCAACAACCGATTAATATCATCCATCGTTTTGAATACAAAGGGCGAACCCTCAGTGCAACAACCCCACTCGACAACCCTCTCTCAAAGTCAGATATCCCCTCCGAGGTCCACGTTCCCTTTTTTTTTTTTGGCGCCCCATCACCGCTCTCACAACCACCGTCGACACCCCAGTCGGCAGCATCAAACATGGTCCGCTCAGCGCTTCCCGCCAGTCTGGGAGCTGCTCTTCTCATGGGGGCCTCCTCCGTCCTCGCCGCCCAGGCCACCTGCTCTCTCGACAGCAAATGCCCCGAGGATACTCCTTGCTGCTCGCGTGAGTTCAATCTACCCCATTCTTCTGCATCATGCCTCGTGCCTCATCGTCACCCGTCCCAATGTTACACAAGCCACGAGCGCCAGCCTCGGTTGGCTGTGGTTCCACTACTGCACGATACCAAACACCAAGAGCTAGCACTGACGTCGGCCGCCTGCAGAATATGGCGAATGTGGCGTCGGTGCATACTGCCTCGGCGGCTGCGACCCTCGCATGTCCTTCTCCCTCGACAGCTGTGCCCCCGAGCCCCAGTGCGCCTCCAAGTCTATGACTCTCGATTCGACCGACACGATCGTGAGCGAGGATAAGTATCTCGGCAACTCTTCCGAGTACGATTGGGTCTACTCGGACGGTAGCCAGGTCCTGACGTACAATGACAACATTCTCCTGACCATGCCGGCGAACTCGTCCGGCACTGTCTTGGCATCCACCGTTTACATGTGGTATGGCAATGTCAAGGCCACCATGAAGACCTCGCGTGGTGCTGGTGTGGTCTCTGCCTTCATCCTGTTGTCTGATGTCAAGGACGAGATCGATTTCGAGTTCATCGGTGTCGACCTCGCCACCGCCCAGACAAACTACTACTTCCAGGCCCTGCCCGTCTGTAAGTCTGCCCAGATGATGCTGATGGAGTGTGCTGCTGCCACCCCCTTCACCCCTTCTTTGTCGCCGGGATGACTGCTGATACCCTCTTGCTCTTTTTCCTCCCCTTCTGAAGATACCAACTCCAAGAACATCACCGACCTCTCCGACACGTACAGCAATTTCCACACGTATGAGATCGACTGGACGCCCGACACCGTCACCTGGCTAGTCGACGGAGTCGCAGGGCGTACCCTGAAGAAGTCTGACACCTGGAACGACACCACCCAGAACTGGGACTACCCGCAGACCCCATCCCGCGTTCAGCTCTCCATCTGGCCAGGTGGTGCCTCCGATAACTCCATCTACACCATTGACTGGGCTGGTGGCGCTATCGACTGGGATTCGGCCGACATCCAGCAGTACGGTTACGACTTTGTCACCGTCCAGTCCGTCGAGATTTCGTGCTACAATGCTACCTCCGCTCCTGGCACTAACGACGCCGAGTCTTACTACTATACGAATGTCGCCGGCACTAACAACACCGTCGTCAACGGCCAGAACAGCACGGTTCTGGCGAGCTTCGAGGCCACCGGCACCGACATGGAAGCCGGTGCCAGCTCAGCCTCCGCCAGCGCCAGCGCCAGCAGCGCGTCCTCGGCGGCGACTGTCCCCGGCGAGAGCTCCAGTGGCATCGGCAACTCGGGCGGCCAGGGCAGCAGCGACAGCAGCTCTGGCGGCAGCTCCACGTCATCCGGCTCCGACTGCTCCAGCTCCACCTCTGACTTCTCCCAGAGCTGCACTACCACCGCCTCGAGCAAGAGCGGCGCCGTGGGCACCCAGGATAGACTCACGGGGGCCAGCGCGTTTGCCGCCATCGTGGCCTTTGTTTTCCTGGCGTGGCTCTGAGGCGCTGATGGGAGACGTTGCGAGGGCAAGCGAGAGTAATCAACACGACGTCGACGACCACACGCGATTTTCTTTTCGTGTACGTTTTTTTTTTTTAACGCTCTTCTCAGTTTTAATGATATACTTTTTTTTTCTACCGGAATTACACCATTCAGTGGGTCGTGATCGCCACCGTAAGACCTTTCTACGCCTCCTTAAGGGGATAGGGGAGGAAAGAGACGCGGGTGGCCGAGGAGACACATTTGCATCAGCCGCGCATCACAGCAAAATTATGGATCATTTCTCGATACACAGTAGCGGGGGACAGGGATAGCATGGGAGGAACATAATGAGGGCTCGAGACGGCCACGGTCCGTGTCAAGACGATGTGCGAAGGGGGGTCTTTGGAGATGTCGGCCCAGGTGGCTCCATGGGTCGATGCTCTGTTTGTTGTCTCTGCAAGTCAGTCGGAGGTAGCAATTGAACCACAACAAGTCAGATCTTTGAAGAGGCTCCTTCGCACCAAGTATTCCGATTAATCATCATGTTGCCTTGTATCGGCCCGGCACAGCACAGGCAGACCGGTGCCGGTATTGATGGCAGGGACCGGCGCCGCGCCGTTAACCCCACCAGACTTACTTGGACAAATACTACGTAGTACTTGAAGTGAGTGTATCGCACCGCAGCTTCTGTCAAAGGGCTACAGCAGGGCGCTAAGATAGCGCTAATTCTGGCAGTTGCCCACCCCGCCCCCATTGCTGCCGACCCCCCTGGATGCCGTAGGCGGGCAGCTTTTAGGAGTATTGAGATTCAAGGCAATCGAGGGATACTGCAGGGCCACTTCTGGCAGGTACATTGGGGTACTTCAGTCGAGCACTTGGTAGGTACTCAAGAAGTATCCGCACCTGCAGGTTACTTGCTTCTGTTTCCTGTCCACCGATGTTCGACATTCGAGATTCGATACTTGGTTCTGTTTTTTTTCTCTTCTTTCTTCAGGCCTGAGCTTTCAACGGCTCCGTCTCATCCCTTCATCACACCTTGGAAACCCAGGCAGCCAGCAGCCAGCCCAGTAGATTACGTATGGTGGCCATCGACTCGTCTTCCGCTATGGGTTCCCGCGAGCATGAGCAGGTCCACAGCATCTCCCAGGGAGACCGGGCCAAGAAGAGGGTGAGTGACTTGACACGTTGACAGCGATGGGCAACTGTGTATGTATTGCGTGGAACTCGAGCCTCGGGCATTTCTCTTTCCTCGTCTGATGCCGTGCGTCATATCAGTTCGACGTCAGCATCTCTATCTGCTGGTAAGAAGGACGCTTGGAGGGGGCAACATGAAGGGCTGACATTCATGATGATGCATAGAAGATCTTGATTGGAGGTGGCCCTACAGGCATGATCGGTGCGGCGGACTTCGACGGCGAAAGCTTCGACATGGTAGCCCAGCACACCATCGACGGCACATCCGCCAGCTGGCTGCTGTTCAAGGAGCCGGATCTGCTTTATGCTGTGGACGAGAACAGCAACACCACCAGGCTCTTCAGCGTAAGCCTCCCACCACCCTCGTGCGGGCAACCTTGCTATGCTGAGACCAGAATAGCTGACGTCCTTGCCCAGTTTGACTCCGACACCAATGCCCTGAAGCTGGTTCAGAACGCCACAGGCTCGTCTGGGGTCGTCTCATTGCAGTTCAACAGGGACAAGTCGGTCATGATTGGGGCTGCTTTTGGCGAAGGCCAGATTGACGTGTGGGACCTCGACAAGAGGGACGGCACCATGAAGCTCAGGAAACAAATCCGCGCCGGTGGCGAGCCGGGCCCCGTGGCCGGGCGACAGGACAGCCCTCACCCCCACGAGGCACTTCTCGACCCTACTGGGCAGTTTTTCGTCGTTCCCGATCTGGGCACAGATGCGCTGCTCGTAATCGACACCAAGGAGTTTGAGATCCGGAACCGCATCCGCATCAGCCCTTCCGGCTCTGGGCCTCGGCACGGCTCCTTCTTTCCCCTAGGCGGGCACGAGAAGGCAACGCACTTCTTCATCGCATGCGAGATCACCAATCTAATCAAGGTCTTCGAGCTGGAGTACACGGGCGACGGCCTCGGATTTCACGAGGTCCAGTCCCTGAGCACCTTCGGCGACGAGTTCCCGCCCGCCAACCCCACGACTGCCTCGGCCGGTGAGCTTGTCATTGACGCTGAAAACAAGAACCTCTACGTTTCGAACCGCCTCACTGGCGATGCCACAGACAACATATCACATTTCTCGATAGATAGCAGGGACCGGGCTCTGCTCAGGTTTGTGGACCAGATCAGCTCTGGCGGCGTGCTGCCGCGCATGTTCTCGCTCTCCAAAGATGACGATATCCTCTTCTCCACGAACCAGGACGGCGAGCACGGGCTGCTAGCCTTTGCCAAGGACAAAAGGACGGGCAGTTTGGCGGAGAAGCCTCTTGCAAGCATCGCGCGGGATGAGTTTGGGAAACCAAACTTTGGGCCACAGTTTGTGATGGAGATCTGATGCTGGGCAGAAAGTAGGGGCCACTTGAAGAAGAAACAAATACGAGCGTACTACTTGCTGATGACAGGGGCAGCCAACTACTGTGAATGAAACGAACGTAATGCCAAGGGTCCATTTACTAAACGTGTAGCGTATATTAATTGCCTTATCTCTGCGAAAGAGAGAAGGAGAGCTTCTAAAGGCCTTGGCGTCCGGTAGTCCGGACAAGGTTTGACGGCGGGATCATGGGCGGTCCGCACAGAAGAAGCCGGATCACGACTAATACCGGATATTCACCGTTGAGAGTTTCGCTGCCGGGATTGCTGATTGTAAGCCGATGACGGAGGAAGGCCTGCCACATTGACCCGTTATATTCTGTTTTCTCCAACCCTTTCCTACCAACTGGAAACGCACCACCTTTGACGACCACATCCCCATCTCCGGCTCTGGCTTGGTGGACTCTCTGTAATTAGAAGGATCGACCGACAAATAAGCAAGCGAACCATTTCAGACAGACAGACAGATAGCCGTCCAAGATGTACGCTCCCAAGATAGGCGACACCATCGCCTCGCTCGACACGCCGTCCATGATTGTCGACCTGGACCTCATGGAATCGAATATCAACAAGCTCATGTCCCAGCTCCTCCCCACAGGCATCAACATCAGACCCCATCTCAAGACCACCAAATCTGCCACGCTCGCCCGCCGCCTCAACCAGGCCGGCGCCAAGGGCGGCTGCGTCGCCAAGCTCTCCGAGGCCGAGGTCATCTGCGCCAAGGGCTTCGACGACCTGCTCATCACCTGCGTGATCGTCGGGCCCGCCAAGGTGCGGCGTCTTGTCGAGCTGTTCAGGAAGCACCGGGCGCTGCGGATCGTGGTGGACGACGCCGACGCGGCGAGCGCCATCGACGAGGCGCTCGGGCAGGCCGGGTTCGACGCTGCGAAGGAGGACGAGAGGCTGACGGCGCTCGTGGACCTGGACGTCGGGCTGCACCGCACAGGCGTGCAGCCAGGCGGGCCCGCGCGGGCGCTGGCGGGCCACGTCGCGGGGCTGAAGCACCTGCGGCTCGCCGGCGTGCAGGGGTACGAGGGCCACCTCCAGCACGTGCACGGGCTGGCGGAGAGGAGGGCGCAGTGTCTCGCGTCCATGGCGGTGCTGACGTCCACGGCGGAGGACCTGCGGCGGCAAGGGCACAACATGGAGGTGGTCACGACCGGCGGGACCGGCACCGCCGAGTTCTGCGTCACCGTTCCCGGCGTCACCGAGGTGCAGCCCGGCTCGTTCCTGTTCATGGACACGGACTACCGCAACGCGGTGGGCTCCTTTTATGCCAACAGCCTGACCATCCTGTCGACGGTCATCAGCCGGCAGGGGCCCAAGATCGTCACCATCGACGCCGGGCTCAAGTCGCTGACGACCGACAGCGGGCTGGCGGAGCCCAGGGACCCTGGCTATACCTATGGCGTGCTGGGCGACGAGCACGGCTCGCTGGCGTGGGAGGACGATGGTCTTGGCCTCAAGGTGGGCGACCGCGTCGAGATGGTCCCGAGCCATATCGATCCCACCATCAACCTCCATGACGTCTATTATGCATACCGCAAAGGTGTCATTGAGGAGATCTGGACTGTTGATGCTAGGGGGAAGGTCCAGTGAGTATCTAGTATCTAGCATTGCGAGAGAGAGTGAGAGACCGACTTGGCGAAAAGAAATGTACATATTATTACGAAGCGCTCAAATAATCGTCTTGTATCGTACACACACACACACACACACACACACACACACAGCGGTGTGTGCTACCTGTCAATGACCTCCTTGTGAAGAGCTCTACCGACTGTTGTTCTTAAGGTTTGAGAGTGCCCAAAGACGCATAAACCTTCAGACCCTCGGGATTGCCATGGCCAGGAACACGTGTGAGGCATCGTCTGATACAGAAACTCTAGCGTTCCTGATGAACATTCTGCCACCTCACGGCTATATACAGGATCCAGCTGTGGACTATCTAGATAGATCCAGACAGAAAGAAGCAAACCTCCAGTCATTCTGTAGAACAGATACCTCGTCTATATGGCTGAGCCAAGCATATCACATGTAGAACCCTCGTGATGCCGTTCTCCAAGGTAAGGTCACCAAGAGGAAAGGCTTGCGGGACACCGAAAGGGTCCGAAGGAGGGTGGAGATTGGAAGAAGGCAGGTGAGAGAGAACTCTCACTACAAACCGACATCGTCGTCAAGTTTCGAAAATTCCGGTGTGCCTCCCCTCTGTCCACTACCCTTCCCTTCCCCCCTACTTCCCCCCTCTCTCCTTCTTCTGCCCTTTTTTTCTTTCTCCCCTCCTTTCTCCCTCTCTCGCTTTTCTTCTTCTGTCTTCCACTCGACTCTTCTCTGTTCCTCTCTCTACAAGCCCTGGTGCGATTGATCAACCATCCGATTGTCCCCTCCAGACTCGCATGGTTTGAGCACCACATACTTCTATCCTCTTGCACCTGCCCTCACCATCATTACTGCTTCTCCTGCCTCCTCAAAACTCTGCTCCTGAGATAGCAGCTGAAGATCTCAGCTAGTTTGATCTTTTAAAGGCCTCTCTTCCGAGATCTCTTTCTTGCAAGGTGAAGAAGGTGCATCACCATCACGGTAACTTCAACCTGTTCAACTTCGTGTCTGTTGTCAACGACGCCAAAGTGAGTGGTATCTCACATTCATTTCACATTTAGTCCCATACATGCTACAGCGCTCTTCCCAACAACGAGCTGATTTTCTGAATTCCCTAACAGAGGTGCTTTCCTTCTCAACGTATCCTGACCTTCCCGTCAAGATGTCAGCCTCTGCAGCCAGCAACATGTCTATCCACAGTGCTTCCACCATGGACCATACGGACCTCGGCCTCAAGCCTTTACATTTGGCAGTCCTTCGGAAAGGTCGCAAGCGTGTTCTCAATCTGCTTGCAGAAAAAGAGGTTGGTGTCGATCAAAGGAACGCCCTGGGCCAGACACCACTTATGTTGGCTTGTCTATTCGGGTACCTGGACATAGCTCTTTCTTTATATGCCAAGAACGCGTCTATCCAAAAGACAGACGACAGGGGCTTCTCTGTTCTCGATTACCTCAAGAGAATGGCCCTGAGGAAGGAGAATCTAACCCAGTACCAAAGCTTCGCCAGAAGGCCACCCAGCCGTACCGGAAGGGCCTACATCTCTCTTGTCTTAAAACGTCACCAGAAGGACTACCAGAATTACCAATACAGACTCCGAAAGAGCAAAAAAGATCTGGCAGAAAGTCCAGTCCAGAAAGATCCGCCCGATTCTCACATTGTGTTCTTGAGAAAGGGAAGAGGACTCAAGATCTGCCGTGTCACAGTGCTAGCCAGCGCCGATTTTGATTTTGATTTGCAAAACAAAAGCATAGCCGTCTGGAGGGAAGCTGAGAACTTCCATGCAATGGCCGTCTCTGGGGTAAGTAAACACCCCAAAATTCTTTCGAGAATTTGAAAATGCGTATTGATGCTGATAAGGCTTTGAACAGTGGGCAGGGTCGCAAGCTACACAAGCTTTCAACATCGCCAATGTCCTCGATAACAGAACTTCTTCGGCTTTAGTCCGCCGGAGCTCTAAAGTTCTCGGAGTCAACCTACCACGTTCCTGGATGGATTCGGTAAGAATGAAAACTTGTCTGCGCATCTCAGGCGTACAACAAGCTGACGAGAACACAGAGATCCGGTGATCCAGAGCCCCACGGTTTCTATTACTCGGCTCACGCCGAGAAACATGTTGCTCTGCATATCTTGCAAGAGGCAGCTGCGTTCTTTGGGATTTCCCAAATCACCCCAGAGACTGTCAAACAGCTCAAGGACCGAGCTCACGAGCTGCCTCCACAGCTACGAAGCTGTGCCATTGAACTGGATGTAAGAAACTGTCCTGCTCCTACGAATTCAGCTTGAATAGCATATTAACAGTAATTGATATCATGATTAGCACAAACCATGCTTCAACTGTTTGCAAGTAAGTTGCCAGTTATTTTACTTTCTTTCTGCATCTCAGGAGCTAACGAGGTGTTTTCAACCCGCAGTTCCTCCAGTCACTGCATCGAGAAGCTGGCCTCTGTATAGGTTGGCAATACAGAGATTGGTTTGCAATCGGAAAAAGAAGAAAATGGAGGCAGCTTCCAGCTGACACTCGTGACATCCTGGACGACGAGACGGGCAATTACCCGGAAGAGGATGAAATAGACATCAATGAGGAAGATGGCTCGGACGACGACACCTTGGCAGAAGAACCAGTTTCAAGAGCCTCTTCACCATCAGCGAGACCGGAACATTCGCGTCGGGAGCACATCTCCTCAAAACGCCGATACCCGAAAAAAGGCTCTCCCGTGGATGTTGACCCGTCGATCTACAGCGGTGCCCAGTCGGGCTCGTTCACAAAGTGGTTAGGAGCACTCCCCACGCCGGAGTCAACCAAGAAGAGAACAGGTCGGCGATCGAAAACGCGTCGAGTCACACCACCCAATGGTCGAGCAAGATCCGGGAGTCCGTATGGTGTGCCACGTCGTCGACCTCTGTCCTTCCATATTCCCATCAAGCCTGTCCACAGGCCGCCGGTCGCAGAGGATCCTTCAAATCTATGTCCAAGTTCGCCTTTGAGAGATGAGAGGCAGAGTGGCAGCATCGAGTCCTCCATTGAGCCTCCCTTGATTGGCGGTCTTGATGGGGAGGGCAGGGGGCTTTCAAGGGACTTGAGGGGGATGTGAGTGGTAGGGTTCAGGCTCAGGATTTTTAGTGGTTGATTTTCCCTGTAATTTGGTTGCAGGGGCTACAGCAGATTTGTTAGGGGTTCAGGGGCGCCAAGCTACAGTGGAAGCCTCTCTGTAAACTTGAACCAACAGCGTCACTGTCAGTAGCACTGCCAACATTCATTTTCACAACAATAAACAGAACAGTTTTTTCTTTCTTTCTTTTCACAGCCTCTTTGATTTGTTGCCCCCAAACGAGTATATTCTGATCAAAGGGCATGCCTAACCTGGCCAGTTTTGAGACTAGCCTCAGCTTGTCCTGGGGTCTGCGCTGAGGGCCCTGCTGCACCTGCGTGCTCATTCATTCTTCTCATCTTATTGTACCTTGTACGCCCTCTCATGGCAGAGACGCTGAAGGGAACGGTCCACCATGCGTGACTTCATCGACTACCTCCAAGAGGCGTTCATCACATCCAGTGGAGGTAACACATATGACAACAGCGTGAGCCTCTCTCCCTCGCTCTCTCTTCTTGTTCAGCTGTCTGTCCTCCTGCTGTGTGTCATCATGCTGTCTCATCCAACTGACAAGCAACCCAGTATTCCAATCTAGACCTCACAGCCCGCTCCCTTCTGGGTTTCCAGACCCCCACTGGCTCACGCATCACCCTCTCCTCCTTTGTGCGCCCTAAATTCGGTACCAGCTATAGTATCGGCATCAAGGACGGCTGGATCTCCTACCTGTACTCCACCCACCCCCTCAGCCCTGACACTGTCTCCAGCTCCGACAGGATCCCCCTCCCCGACCTTCTCAGATGTTACCGGCCCCTCTCCACCCACGCCATCCGCCATGCAGCCGGGCACAACCTGGTCTACGGGAGACTGTACCTGCCGCAGTCCCGCTTGGAGGCGTTGCTGTCCACGAGAATCTCACCCCAGGTGAACCTAGCGCTGAGGGCTGTAAGCCAGGAGAGCCTGAGGCACGGCGGGACCCTGCTGGGCCTGGCGTCTTGGGACGACACCGCAGGACGGTTTGGGATCGAGACGCTCGCATCCAGTGACGGGGGCGTGCTTGGCCTCCGTGGTCTGTGGAACGTGACGAACACGGCGTCTTCAGAGACCAGCGATACCCTCGAGCCACATCAACCGCCTCTCTCGTCATCATCGCAGCCTTTTACCGCCCATCAGAATAATGGCGGGGCCGCGACCGACACCTCCTCTGGTGATAAGGAGCGTATCAACGGCCGTTTCAGCGCAGGTGGGGAGATCTACTACGGCACACTAAACAAGAGCGGCGGACTCAGCCTGGGCGGTCGATTCCAGACCCTCCCGACACACCACGGCACACCGCTGACCGCGACGCTGACGTTCAACCTCGTGGGGCACATGAGCGCGACCTATGCGGTGATGGCGGGCGACTGGACCCTTGCGTCACAGTTTGGTTTCAATCTGTACAGCTACGAGAGTGACTGGGCGGTGGGTATGGAGCTCTGGAACAGGAGGAGGCCGAGGGTGGCGAGCCCAGAGGAAGAAGCAGTGCCTACCATAGTAGGAGGGGGGAGGGAGGGGCAGGGGGAGCAGCTGGTGGTGGAAGGGATACCCCATGACGTGCTGACAAGCGCGGAGGAAGTTGATG
Organism: Cryphonectria nitschkei; assembly: GCA_006503525.1. NCBI lineage: Eukaryota > Fungi > Ascomycota > Sordariomycetes > Diaporthales > Cryphonectriaceae > Cryphonectria > Cryphonectria nitschkei. The sequence goes on from LAZJ01000071.1 coordinate 96,849, forward strand.
GTGGAGCGACCGCAGCCGTGATGGATACAGAGATGCTCAAGTCTGACTCGTTTGCTCCTGTGACGAGGATGCCGCCGACCAAGAGGCTGAGAGAGCGCAGCTTCCAAGCGAAGATGGAATGGAGGCTGGATGACGATGAAGTTAATGTCCACACAGGTGGCCCATCAGGTGTCGCCACAGCAGACATACACAACAACCCAAGAGAACAAGTGGAGGATGACTTGCCGGCAGGTGTGCTCAGGTGTCGCTGCGACCAAAACATGAGGGTAGGCCTCATGTATGAAAGCCGGTACAAATCCCTGCTCTTCAGCCTGGGGACAGATGTGGACTTGAAGAAGCTGGATGCGCCGTTCAGGGGACTTGGGTTGGCAGTTCAATTCTCTTCTTGAGTCTGGAACAGGAAGAACGATAATGAACAAAGGCTTACTGGCCACTATCACAACACTAATGAGTACGTGGATCCGCTTCTTATGAAAAAGGCAGCACAGGCAATGGTACATGGCACTGCATCCGTGTAGATCAAAGTACTGAGGTTCAAGCTGGTTCTTGCACATGAAGGCCGGGCCGACCTTGACTACGGGGGTAGCCAGATGCACTGGGAAACGCGGTGTGTCTGATCATTCCTAGCCACACAAGGCTGCTTTAGTCTGGGACACGAAGACTGTGTCGGGAATATTATTCCTTGTCGTGACATGAATCAACAGCACATAGGAGCAACGGATCATTATCGACGTGGTATCATTTTCCCAAACCCCGAGAACAAAGCATGATCAGAGATCAGATCCCGAATGATCCATTTTAGACGCCTATGACCGACCCGTGAAATTTCCTACACTACGCAACCGAGATGATTTGTTTACTCGTCATCCTCCTCCTCCTCATCGGCAGCAGCGGCCTGGGCGGCAATGCCTGTGGATAGGGGAAGAAATGTCAGCAAACATGGTCAAACACGAGCAGTTTCGAGGATAAATTTGGTTCGAACGTACGGTCCAGATCACGCTGTCCAGCCTGGGTGATACGGCGGCCACCCTTCTCCTCATCCTGCTCGAGGATACCGATCTTCTCGAGGGACTGCATGACCTTGCGGTCGACGGAGCCGGAGGCATCGACGTGCTTGGAGGGGCGAGAGCCGCGGTTCTTGGCGGTACCGTGGACCTTGCGGAGGCGACCGACACCAACAGTCTTGCGCATGTAGACGTGGCGGGCGACGGAGGCGGCGCGGATGTAGAACCAGTCCTGGTCCTGAGGAGGCATCTCCTTGGCGGGACCGGTCTTGACAGTGTCGACCCAACCTGGTCACGGAATGCACGTCAGCTTCTCTGCGACAAGAAGAGGGCCTCGATAGGGAGAAGCAGAAAATCTGGCAAGATGAGTAGAAAGAATATATATAACGGTGGTACATACCAGGGATGGGCAGCTTGCCCTGGCGCTTCAGGAAAGCAGCGTATGCGTTGATGAACTTGTGCGCCTGGATTGATGCAAGACATCATCGAATTAGCAATTATTCCGTCTTCAGAAGTCTTGCGACTCCCTCACGCCTGCTCTCAACGATGATGTGTATTCTTTCTTGCTGTTGCCAGCAGTTATTGTCTCGATGCCCAATGCCCGTCCATTTGTGTCACGTCCAGTTGACCGTGAAAGGTGTAGCATTCCCGTTCGAAGAGGGCCGTGGCACAAGTGGTGTGCAATCGAGCATCGGTTTTTCTTGAGGTGGTGGATCGTTGCTGAGGTCGTCGCCAGGTAATCAGTGTGTTGGAAAAGTTGAGAGACCTACATCAACATCGCGAACAGAGACACCGCCACCCATTTTGACTGATTTGAATGGACTTCCTTGGGGAAATGCTGAAGGGATTGAGGGAAGGCGAGTCGGCAGCGGTGCTGGTACTGGTTGCTGGAGAAGGCGTAGAGTGGGTTGGTCTAAGGGAAAATTGTGAGGGTATTGAGAAATCCTGTCTGGAAGTTGTCAAAGGCTTGGGGACCCACTTTACAATTTACCAAACGGCCCAGTTGTGTGTGGGCTGGAGACTGCGCTTATCAGGAATACACTGAGATCACTGGAGTTGCTGTTAGTACACTCACACCTGTGTGACACAGCTGGCAAGAACTGATAACAGCTGGCAGCCTGCCCCGCACTGCCAGGCACACCCATGGCACATATGTGCGTCCCAGGTTCCAGGGACTTCCCTTCTCGTCCAGCCATTTTGATTGCAGTGGGCAATCGGACACTACAGGGACACTACTAGAACCCTGCGATGAGTGGATATTGTCTCTTGTTGAGACTTAACTCTATGTTCGATAAACCTCGCAATGACGGCCAGTGTCGGAACGGAGAAATTCCAGGTTCACAGCTTTCAAATTTTTAGGTGCCAGCATCGGAACATCCATACAGCCTTCAAGAAGTGCATCTTGAGATGAGAAGGCAAGCCAGGCAGTGGCTTTGTAGGGTCAATTGATGACAGGTGGTGAGGAGGTAGTCCAGTCAGCCGAGGTTCACATCAGGTCTTGTTACTGGTCAGACTAGTGCCTTCCTTTATGCTCTTCATAAGATTATGCTGTACTGTAGTGAGCATTTTAGGTGTGCCTTCTCCCCCGTTTTGGTCGATTACCTTCCAGTAGCAGTTGAACCTCGGCTCGGTTGTGACGACAGGTCCTCAACAAACTGAGTGTTACAGCAGTCATGGACATGCACCCCCGCTTAAAGCTGGATCTGTCTGCATAAATGAAACCCAGGCGGCAGAGCGGCGCAATCTATGTAGAGGAGGTGCAGGGGTGGGAACTCCACCCTTGATTGAACTCGCATCCGGGTACGGTCCTTACACCTGGTTTATCGCCCGAAGTCCGCGTTGCAGGAAGGAGGAGGAGAAGGGGTGAGAGGGACACTATGATTTCATCTAGGCAGTACTTGGCAGACCATCATGATGGCATCCCAATTCCTCAACTATCTCTATCTCTATTACTATTACTCTTACGGCTCTTTTTAATTGCGTTGCCGGAAGGCCTTATGCAGTTGATTATCAGATGGAGCAGTGAATCAGTCTGACCCTAACCTGGGCCTTGACTCTGCCAGTGGGGGTTTCTCAAACTCAGGCCTGACCGACTGACATCCAAGGTTGCTGACTGACTGTTATCCTGACTGAGGATGCAGTGAGTGGTTCCTGGTTTTTGTTTCTGTTTTTTCTTTCAGACAAAGGCTTTGGGGCGGTTGGGTAAGAAGACGTTTTACTTACTCCATCTTTGCATTGTGAAGGCACCATACAAGTCTTCTAACATCCTTGCCTTCTAATTAGGTACAGGCACCTGCACCAGTCTGTTCCCATTTGCTGTGGCTCATCCGCCACACTGACCGTCACCAATCAGTCGAGCAGCCAGTTGGGAGCCATGTCTATTTGTGAGCCATCTCTGTTGTGAACTTGACCCTGTCTGTGCCTTGCTGTCCAAAGTGGAGGCGAGATATTGACTTACTGATGCTGGGTCTTTGCTTCAGCTCCTACCCTTGCAGGATCCGTAGCCGCGGCTGTGGCTGGACTATCCTATTTGAATGCCAAATTCAGTGTGCTGTCAGACGTCAACCATCTGTTAAGCCGTAGAACGGCTTATATGGAAGTGGCTAAGGCTGGTAAGAAGCTTTTCAAAGCACACAGTGTGAAGGAGAAAGAATAGATTTCTTTGCAACATCTGAACTAATTGATTACGCCACTGACTTCCTGATGAACAGCAAAAAACGGTCGGTCTTCCCTGTATTGCCTTTTCGAGGAGGCTGTCAAGAGAGAGGGAGATGGTGACGCCCTCTGGTTCCATGGGGAGTGTCTCTCCTACAACCAGGCCTATAACAGGGTCCATCAATATGCCCAGTGGTTCCTCTCACAAGAGGTCAAGCCAGGTGACCATGTTATCTTCTACATGGCCAACTCCCCCGACTTCATGTGTGCTTGGCTTGGTTTGATGGCCATCGGTGCTGCTCCAGCTCTGATCAATACCAATCTTGCCTCCAAAGCACTGTTACACTGCGTGGGGATTGCCCAGGCAAGATTGATCCTTGCTGGAGGCGATGACGACATGCTGGGTCGCCTGGAGAGCGTCCGGTCTGAACTGATGGCCACTGGCCACCAGATCGTCAAGCTAGGTGATGTTCGTGAACAGATTCTGGGCATGAAACCTGTCCGTCCGGCAGATGAGCTTCGCAGACTGGTTCAAATAACCTCGCCTATGGCTCTGGCCTTTACTAGGTGAGCATATCCTTTCTACTACTTGGAAAGTGCTTTGAATGCCATGATTTTACCTCCTCGGCTCCGTTTCCATGTGTATTTCAATTACTTGCGAAGACATTATGATGACTCTGTGTCCGCGACATCCCGAAATATCAGGTACTGATTGATCAATCCTTCTCCAAATACAGTGGCACCACCGGTCTTCCTAAAGCCATCATCTTCCCTATGTTGGCCGGCTTCCTAGCCGTAACAGCGGTACGTCTCAAAGGATTTGTCGGTCCTTTCCTGGGTTTTGCAAAACATTGTGCTAAAAAGTTCGACAGAGAAAAAAGGGCTACACTCCCATTAGAGTGGGTGGCCAGCGTGGCTACAACTGCATGCCTTATTACCACCTAACAGGAGGACTTTCGGCTCTCTCAGCTCTTGCAGTCAGTGAAATACTTCCACTCATGAGTTATCTCAGAAGTCTCCTTCATGTGCAACAGGCGATAGACCTTCCTTGGTCATCAACCTCCGACTGTGTTCATTACTGACAAAGCCATGTCTTTTAAACCAGGTTGGTGACACGCTCTGCGTAGGCACCAGGTTCAGCTCTAGAAACTTCTGGTCTGACATTCGCGCCTCCCGTGCGACTTACTTTGTGTATGTGGGCGAGACTCTGCGCTACCTCATGGCCCAGCCCGCCTCGACCCTCGACAAGTGCCACAACGTCCACACCATTTGGGGCAACGGCCTGCGTGCCGATGTTTGGATCCCCTTCCGCGAGCGCTTTGGCATCGACACTATCTACGAATTCTACAACTCTACTGAGATGATGTTTGGATTGTCCAATGCCTGCCGGGGTGACTTTTTGGCAAAGGCGCTGGGCCTGCATGGCGCTCTGCTGCGGTGGGCTCTGCGCGGCTGGCACGTTGCTGTGGCAGTGGACGCCGAGACGGGCGACCTGCTACGCGACCCGGCGACGGGGTTTGCCAAGGCTGTCCCTTTCGAGGAGGGAGGGGAGATTCTGGTCAAGTTGGAACCGGGCTCCAAGCTGCCCGGCCGGGACTTTCGCGGTTACTGGCAAAACGAGGAGGCGACCTCCAAGAAGATAGCGCGGGATGTGCTGAAAAAGGGCGACTGCTACTACCGCACAGGCGATGCACTACGCCGGGACCACGAGGGCCGATGGTTCTTTTGTGACCGTCTAGGCGACACTTTCCGATGGAAGGGCGAGAATGTCTCCACGACCGAGGTGGGCGACGCTCTGGGCGACTTTCCAGGCATCGTGGAGGCCAACGTCTATGGCGTGCAGCTGCCCGGCCATGACGGACGGGCGGGTGCGGTGGCCTTGTCCATAGGCGAGGGGGAAAAAAGCCACTTTGACTTTGCAGATTTCCTGCGGTATGTCTTGCCTCAAATCCAGCCTACTTGGAATTTCCTGTTTCTGCTGACAACAAATTCACCTGCACAGGCACTGCCGGGCCAGACTGCCCAAGTATGCTGTTCCCGTCTTCATCCGCCTCACCCGCGCTGCCTACAGCACGGGAAATCATAAGCAGAACAAGGTCCCGCTCAAGAGCGAGGGTGTCGACCCGGACAAGCTGTCCAATGATGATGCTATCTACTGGATTGAGCCCAGCGGCAAGGATGACACCTATGTCCCTTTTACTCGGTCGGACTGGGAGAGCCTGCAAACACGCAGGGCGAGGTTGTGAGCTTTTGGGGGCAGAAGGGAAAGGTGATTCCTTTTCTCTCTTTTCCTATTGGCGACGGTTGTTGATCTTAGGTGCGTGAAGGATAATCACGATCGGGGACAAAAGGAAGCGTTTCTTGTGATTAATTTCTCGCTTTATCTCTCTGTACACTAAGGTAAACGAAATTCGTACCTCGTTGACTTGCTAGGCTGAATTTGTGCCTGATAATTTGATTACCACCTGAAAGTCTGAACAGTAATAGTTGCACCATGGTGGATGGTTCAAAAGCAGTGAGTGGGAAGGGCTGATGTACATTTGGATGATTAATCAAAGAAATCATTTGCGACATGTCAGTCCTTCCCAGAATACTTACCTGGTAATTATAGAGAGGGTCTTATTTGTGAAGAAGGAAAAGCCATACACAACTCCTTGAGGGAAGTAAGTGGTCAACAAGCCTACTTTTGTGTAAAAGAGGCTGACTCTTAGTCTTGAACATCCAAAGGCCAGACAGATCAGTCATATTGATCCTCTCCATGTACCAATGGGGCCCAGCTTGGCACCCAAGCAGTGAGCAGCCAGCCTCTGAGACTGTCTCACCGTCTCTGCCCAGTGATATTCGGCGACCCACGCCTTCGGGTTTTCCCAGTGTCTGAAGTGGTGGGAGGGGGGTTGTTGGTGGCGAACAAGGGGGAACGAACGGGTGACTTTGAGGTACAAGATGCCGGCGTACCCGGAAAGTTCAGCACGTGTCGCACGCTCCGAATGTATTTTCGGAAGTATCGGAAAGGCCGTACCTTCTTCGCTCCTTGGAACTTTGCTTTTTCTATAGAATGTGGTGTTGTGTCCAAATCGTGTGATGCCTCCTCCCTGGGCACTTACAAGGTGATCTGACTCTGTTCAGGGAGCAATGGGACGCAGCACAATGTGAGATGGGTATAGCGTCATAGACTTGGGTAGCGATGTTGCATCTCTTCTCACACAATCTAGTGTTCTCGATATATGGCTGTGAGTGTTGTGTTTTCTAGGGCAGGTTCTCGATCCGTTGAGAAAAACCCATACAAAGCCGCCACAACGGATGAAGAGAACTTGAGGTTCTTGACTTCGAGGCTGACCCTACAAAGACGTATTATTACACTTCGTTAAACCTGGTGTTCAACCGCACGTGGACACTCTATGGTTTACGCACGCAGTGAAACCATCCACCTCTGCCCGGTCGATACATCCTCGCCAAGGTGTCGTCCGTGCCAATGAGGGCAAAGTCCACTCCCCTCTTCTTTCCGCCCCTCGTCTCCCCTCCCCTCACCACACCCTTTCCAGGATGACGCCCAGGGGCACCCGGGCCATTACATGATGACACTGAGTGGGCTATGTCATCGCGTGAGAGATCGCCAGGGGAATCTGCTAGCGACGTACAGGGCTGTGAACTTCCAGAATTAAGCTTAAAGTAGGGCATATGTATGCAACTTGAGCCGCATTGCGCGTGGATCCTTCAACCACAACGGCAGCTCAAGTGACAAAGGTACACCTGATTGTATGAAACGAGGCTGAACATGACAAGGAGCGAATAAGTGATCGCTCTTGACACTTCGACATGACCTATGAAACGAAAACAGCGAAGGGAAGGTCCGGACGTGTAGCATCATTGACGATCCGCATTCACCTTAGAGCTAAAACAGGCCGAGTATGGGGCGAAGAAGTCCAGGTTTCAAGTATTGAGACCTCGCCTTTATTGGGCATGCTCTGGAGCCTTTGTGATAGTTTGATTTCAACAAGATAGCCGGACACGGGTAACCGGGTCCGCAGAGGAACCAATTACAGTCAAGTGACAAGTCATTAAGGCAAGGCAGCAGGGAAGAGTGAGTTCCCTTTGGTACTGCACAACAGCACCATGGGAAAAGGACTGATTGTCATCCGGCAGACACCATGACACTATCAAGGTTTGCGACCGCGCCCGAGGCAGCTAACGTCTAGGAAACCAAATGCCATACCAATCATTACGACTTAGCCCGACGAGGGATCACCATCCTGAAGTCCATGAAGGAAGTTGGGGAGGGACACGACGAAGTGCCACGAGGAGCGCGAGGAGCGAGAGGCAGACCCACAGAAGTTTGGAGACGGAATTACAGAACGACGTGATTATTATGGACGGGGGGCCACTCTACACGTCACGGAAGGCCCGGGAAATTTCCCTGCACGTAGCAATGGAAACAGACCGTAAGATTCTCAACAGGCACGTGAGTCACCGGGGAGTATCCTGCTGACCGACTCTTTCCTGAGATCGGCAGCGCTGTCGAGAATCGTAATTATGGGCTGGCAGCCATGATCCATTTGAAAAGGGCATGACGAACTTGAATATGACGAGGGCCCTGGAGAGGGGAAGGGTAAAAAGTGGGAGAAAAGGTACCTAGAAGGGAAAATAATAGAAAAGAAGAGGAAAGAAAAAAGGGAGGCAAAAAAGAATAAACCCTGAAAGAAGGCAGCAAAACCAGATACAGGTTTTACAGAGGAGACAGGTCGCGATATCGGTCCACAGCGGCGGAGGCGACATCAAGGCGACCTTCCGGAAAAAGTGGAGGTTAAGCAGGAAGCCTGCACGTTCTGTGTTAGAAGCTTCAACCAGCACGGGACGACGTCAGGGTGCTTTACAAAGGCGTGGTCTAGGTACCAAATCTTCGGGAGAGTGGGTGTGTAAGGAGGAGAGTGCGTCCGTGAGCGGCGCTTGGGAAGGACAGCAAGTGTACTATGTACTGAGACGGTACTTTAGTACTGCGGTCATACTATGGCAGTACTTGCTATAATAGTATATACCGACAGGGCGTGAGGGTGAGGCCGTATTAATCAGCTCGGCGGGCGGGATTACCCAAATTTACAACCTTAACGGAACTGTGGAGCATCGCGTGAACTACGCACGACAAGACAACAACATCCGAGTCCTCCGGTTGCATAGCTTGTCAGCATCCACTCGGCTTGATCATCTTGATCGTCATCACCGCAGGAGAACCGGTGGAGGAGACTCCCTCGGGTCACAGGATTGCATTATGCCAGCCCTAACCATGGTGCTCACCTGCTGCGCGTGAGGAGGGGAAGTATAGGAGCTGTACGTGTACGAATTAAGTCCGTAAGCCCATACGGCCATAAGCGTTATTGCTGTTGCTGCACGCCATACCATGTACTACCACAGTACCACTCTGTCATGCCATTCCAGCAATATCCATTGTTGTTGATGGAACCCCAGTGCCCCCTTTCCCCTCTCTCTCAACAACCCCAACGGCGGGTGATTATCAACTATGGTATGTAAGTATCTGGTGTGTACTTCGTACATGCCTCTTCCCCCCCCCCCCACACCCTCGCTCGTCCCTTCTCTCCAAACAGTACATTGATATCCTGGTCAGTACCTTCCTTGTAGTGGCTGGCTGGTATCGTGTTGATATCACCTATATCCGGTTTGCTCTTGCTGTTACTGTTGATTGTTCTTGCCTTTCCTCCCTGGCCGTGGGCGTCAGAAGTAAGTCTGCAGTGACAAACCACTTTCATTTCCACGAGTGTGTCATGACCAAGTCGTCAGGATCTTGTTTGGTTGGACAAGATCAAGTCAGGTGAGGCAAGGTCAGGCTCTCTCTCTCTCCCCCCTCTCCCTCTTTCCTCTTTTTCTTTTTTTCTTTCTTCTCTTCTCGTTGTTTCTATCCTGACCTATACTTGATGACGCCCCTCTTTCTCTCTCCTCTCTACCTCTCACACATACCTTTTACTCCCTGGGCTTTCTTTTCCATTTCCTTTCCAGTGCCTGTCTAATTTATCTTGCCTGTTTCTTTTTCGTCACCCTCCCACACCCTCCAAACCAACCCAACTAACCCAACCACCCCTCTTCCTCCCCCTCCCGCCTCCCACCTCGCGTCTTCGAACCCTCGACGAGATCCCGCGAATCCCCATCTCTTTATCCCTGTCCCTGCCTTGCATCTCGCACCTTCACCCTCCTCAATCTCCTCCGTTGATTCACCTACCCAGTCGCCCCTCCTCCTCCACCATCCCCTCTCGGGCCAATCAGGGCCTCTACCCACCCACCTGGATCTTGCTGCACAGAACCTCTTCTGGCGCCCACCCATTATACTGCTCACAGGGCTCAACGTTCCAGCCCCCCGACCTCTTTTTGCCTACCACAAAATAAATACCTTGGCCAAGGTACCTGCCAGGTTTTTTTTTTTTGTTTTCTTTCCCCCCTCTGTCTCGGTCCGTCCTCTGAGCTACAGACCCCCTCCGCCCTACCTGGAATGAAGCTGTGTGCTGTGAGATCGACCCGTCTTTTCATCGTCTGCAGCCCTCAGCCTTTAATTATCCTCGCTGCTATCTGATCCAAACGCATCACCGAGTCATCCCAAGGCCCAGTCCGACTTTCGCTGCCACTGAAGTTCTCATCATCTCCTCTGAGCCAGTACTGTGGGGGTGAGACTGCCCTTCCCTTTGCGTCTCTTCGTCTCTTCGTGTGTCTCCCTTTCTCCCCTCCCCTTCTCTTCCCCTCCCTCTCTCCCTTTCTTCACTTTCTGACCGTCCGCAGCTGTCCTACTTGGCACACATATCTGCCCTGTCCGTCACAGGACTTGCGAAGGCCTTTGTGTCATTCGCTCACATAATTTCGCCAGTTCTTCACCTGCTGTTACACTCAAAAACCCTCCTGGACCCTGCTCTGCCTGCCACTCTTCAGTAAGAGAAGTACTCCCGTGACCTAGGCCTACGCACCTGAGATACTGCACGTCACCACGCTCCAACCACACCACATCACACCACACCACAACACACCACCTCACCTCATCCTCGTTGAGCACACCTCTACACCTCCAGGCCTTGGTCCTCATTGATCCGGTCTAATCCGTAGAACTGCAGCGGCTTGTCTTGATTATTACAGTATAGGCTTGAGTTTCTACCGCGTCATTGGACATAAGGATGGCTGCCGCCGTGGTTACAACGCTACCTACACCAGCTGGGGGCCCCAGAATGCCTGCTCTCCTGGCATCTCCTCAGACGACGCCCGAATCCATAACGCCTACCACCTTGGAGGGTACCAGCCTGACGGACAGCGCGCGGAGCAGCGTGTCCCTGACTGAGAAGACGACGGCCTCCGTGCCACCATCCAGCAAGACCTTCACCCAGAGACCCAGGTCGAGACAGGCTCTCCCCTCCCACCGGACCAGCAGCAAGACAGGACATGACAGGCCTCGTGACCAGGATCGGGATGCCGATCCCGACCGCTCCGTCTCTACTGGTCGCCTCAAGACCTTTGCCCGGTCCTTCAGATATCTGTGTGGACTCACGCCGAAGCAGGTTGATGATTTCATGGCCTCTTATATCATCTACAATCTCGACTGGGCCGATGAGCCCAAGATGATCGAGACGCTCGGGCCGGACTACCAACAGAAGGTAGGAGACTGCCTCAAGTCCTATTATGGCGTCCTCAACCATCTTTGCGCCCTGGGCGATGTCGAGAAGATGTACATCCCCCCCGCCATAGATATGAAGGTCTCCGTACGGGATAATCAGCTGCTGTACGAGGAGTCTGTGGCCCGGGACCTCGGGCTGACAGAGGGCCAAAAGGTCCTCGACCTGGGTTGTGGAAGGGGCCGTGTGGCCGCACACATGGCCAAGTACTCAGGTGCCCACGTGACGGGGCTCAACATCGACCCGAACTCAATAGCACAGGCCCGCGCCTTCAACAAAGAGCTGGGTCTCGACAACGACTTCGTTGTGAAGGACTTCAATGACCTGCCTCTGCCCTTCGAAGACGAGTCTTTCGACGCCTTCTACAATATCCAGGCCTTCAGCCTCGTCAGAGATCACAAGGCTCTAATGAAGGAGGTCTTTCGTGTCCTCAAGCCGGGTGCGCGCTTCTCCTCCCTGGACTGGGTGAAATATCCTGCCTACGATGAGCATAACCCCGAGCATGCCGAGCTCATGCGGCGCGTTAAGCCACTGATCGGGGCTGTCGGGACGCCGACCCCTGCGTCCCTCGAGGAGGCACTCACAGAGGCCGGATTCGTCGTCACCAGGTCCGACAATGCGAGCGTGGCAACGGACGGACTCCAGTCACCGCTCATCGACAAAGTCGACATCTACTTTCGATCCGTACGCCGGGTCATCCTGGCCTTATGTAAACTACGTATCTTGCCGCCTCACTTCAAGACCCTGATTAACCGGCTGTGTCTGGACGGACAGGCATTCGTCAAGATGGATGAGATGAGACTCATCACCACTACTTACCGAATCATCGCCGAGAAGCCGCTGTCGACCACAGATGAGAAGCCCATCGAACAGTAACATCCATCTGGTGCCGCCGCATACATTTCAGCTGCTCGGAAACGATTAGGGAAGAGCGGGGTGGGGTCTTTTTGGCCTCCTTATGGTCCTGGAGTATTGAAGTATTGAAGAAATATTAATGTGTATTGTTTAGACTTGGAGCATCAGCAAATCATTACATCTAGAGGTTCCTGTTCTTCTCTATGCTTCGCTCCTTTCTTTTGTTTTGAGTGCGTGGTTGAGGGGAAACATAAGCAAGTGGAGGCTTCGGGGAGGAGCTGAGAGCTAATGAGCGTGTAGAAGAAGTAGATTTGTGTTAAGGGCTGGTAAATTCGGGCTCACTTCTCGCTGCAGCTCCTATCTCACATGTTCATATCTGAGGCTGGGACCTTGGGCCACCATGTGTTTTTGGGTGATGCAGGATGGGAGCTCTGGTAATGGCAGAGTGATGTGCACTCCCTGGGTGTCCTAAGCTTGGGTATTCAAATGGTAGGAGAGCCGACCTTTAAATCAACTTGACTCTTCCAAAAGCGTCGTGCATGCCCTCAGAGTGCAGTGCAGTCAGTGATCATTATAAGCAACAATAAATTTCTTAGGCATTTTTGTTCAACCCACTCACTGTTCGTGCCTCATCCTTCAAAGTTTGTGAGCTTCTGGAGGGACCTCATGGGTCACGATGTAGATGCAGAAACTTGACCGCTTTAATGAACCACCTGGGCACACACACTCTGGGATACACTGGTCACATTTTCGAGCACATTGTCTAGAGATGCCAGGATGCTATGACCTAAGAGAGCCCTGTGTAAGGAATCTTTGTTGAGGCTGTGCTTGGCTTATGCATGTGTCTGGCTTCTCCAGAGGACCTTATTCGATATGTGTTGCCTATGATGATGAGTCTCCCTGGAGATAGGAGGAGCACATCTCCGTGCTCCATATTGACCCTGTCGCAGACTTGCTACTGAATCATGGGCCAGGTGATTATGGCAATTATGGTGGCCGGAAGCTCGATCTTCTTTCTTTGTGGAGCGGGTCTCGCCCACTTTCGTTTTGGTCCCCTTCCAACTTGGTGGGGTCCGCCGGTTTCAATTAAAGGAGGAAGGAAGTGAATATATGTATATATATATCTATGTCTACCGATAAATGATATCATGAAGTCATCGCAAACGGAGCCGCATTCTATGCTTTCCATTATACTTTCCACTTACGTTCTAATGATCTGTGATGTAAAAACTTAATTTTAGGTTTCCGTCCTTCCGAGGAAATGGATCGATCTACCATGGGAGCTAACCACTACGTATAATCATGACTGGAATCATGAGTAGGTTACTTCCTTGACAATCGTGCCTGAGATGTCACTACTACCTATGACCGATACCACCCCGCCAAGGTTTTGGGGGAGTCAGGTCTCACACCTGGGACTGAACCAAGGAACATCGAAATGCCGCGACCACCGACGTTTCTGGACGAGCGGCGGCAGGACGGCGCCAGGATGCCATTAGTAATTGTTACAGCAAAGGGGGCCACCCTTTTCGTCATGAGGCTCCATAACAGAGAGGGGTGGGGTTGGGGATCTGCTGCATTGCCTCTCAGGGTGGTTTGTTTGTTGTAGTTATCAGGACCGGATCAGGTGATATTGGCTTCCCCCCTGGACTGTACAGAGTCATTCACGTCTGATCTGATAGGATATTTAAGACAAGAAGGCTTCACGTCTACTCAAAGAGTCGTACTGTTCACAAGACGATACTACCGACACAGCCTGGCGGCCAATATCACAAACCATGAAGGAAATCGGCATCTTCCCGGCCTCAGGTGGCCTCGGTGGAAGCACCTATCGGCACCTACTCAAGCTTGTCCCCAACGACCACGTTACCCTCATCTGTCGGTACCCGGAAAAGGTGGAAGAGGAGTATAGGCAGGCGGGCGTGGCAGTGCGCCGGGCGTCGTATGAGTGTACGCCGCAGGAGCTCGAGGTAGCCTTCAGCGGCCTCGACGTGCTGTTCCTCATCTCCTACCCGAGCCACGTTCACGAGTACCGAGTGAAGGTGAGTGAGAGAGGGAGAGAGACAGATGACCTTGCCAGAGCAGAGAAGCTGACACGTACGAGGTTCAATTGCCCGCGATCGACGCCGCGCGTCGGGCTGGGGTCAAGCATATTTTCTACAGCAGCCTGGGCTTCGCCGGCGATGCTTCCTCCGGCTTGCTGCGTTCAAAGTCCCAGGCGGTGGTTATGCAGGCGCATCTGGACAGCGAGAAACACTTGGGATCTCTTGCTCAATCCGACCCAGGCTTTACGTACACATCGATACGAGAAGGCCTATACTCGGAATCTTATTCCATTTACACATCGGGCCTGGACCCCAAAAATGCACCGGACGGGGCGGAGGTGACCATCCCTCACGATGGCGGGGGCCCTGGTGTGACCTGGGTCAAACGAGATGAGCTTGGAGAGGCCTCAGCCAAGCTCATCGCGACGTACTGTTGCGTGGGCGGGCAGTTTCCACAGCAGCTCGTCAACGGGACGGTGCTGCTGTCCGGGACAACGGAGATCAGCCTTTCCGAGACGGTGAGAGTCCTAGGAAGGGTAGTGGGCAAGTCGTTCAGAATCCGAGAGGTCCCTATCGACGAGTATGTCAGGCTGCCGCAGGTGCTGGACCAATTTGGGGACGAGGAGAAGGCGAGGACGTGGGCGACCTCATGGGTGGCAATCCGAGCTGGGGAGACAGCCCTGGCGACGAAGGACCTGGAACAGCTCCTGGGTAGGAAGCCGGAGGAGTACGAGAAGACGATCCAGGCCCTGTTGGCGTAGATTTAGAATTTGTATCCTTGTTGCCAGAAGTATAGATAGGCTCCAACCAGGCTCAGGACGGACGGAGCAAGATCCATCTCCAACACAGACCAGACCCACAGACATCCAACTGGAGGCGCTTGTTTGAGGACGGCCATGTATGTGTATTTATTTGTGATCAGGATCAAGTAGCAACCGGATGCCAGGCTGGTGACGAAGAAGATGGCCTGGCGCACGGCGTGGTGAAACCTCGTTGGGAGGCCGGGGATGAAGGTGGTGTTGGCAGCATGCGGATGGAGAGCGTGGACGAGGGCGGCGAAGACTGCAAACGAGTGGCCAGGTCAGCAAGTGACGATGGGGAGGAGAGATCGAGAGTGACGAACCAAGCAAAGCCTGAAAGGCCCTCGTTGTGATCTTGTGCATCTCAATCTCCATGGCATACTGGTGTTGGACGAGGTAGTCGAGGGTGAAATGCAACATGGCTAGGCACACGGCGTAGAGAATAGTTTCCATGAAACGGTCCGCCGAGGGAGGAAGGACATCATCGGTGTCGCCCTCCTCATCCTCCTCGTCCCCCTCAGCCTTCAGCTGGTGTCCTTCTTTCTGTTCACCAACAACCACCCTGGTTTTATTGTTTTTGAGCTGCTGTTGGTCTGCCATGTTGAACAGATTCCTCTCCTCGGCGATCTGCAGGAGCGTCTTATCGGTAGGGCCTGACCGGTCGGGCTGGCGGAGTTTGATGTCCTTGGCCTTTTTTTCTTTTCGTTGACGAGCCATAGTGAAAGTGCAGAGTAATATGGAGGTGGTGGGGCAGTGGTGATCGTGATGGTAATGGTCGTGGTTGTGGTTTTGTCAAAAGGGTTTCCGAAATATCAAGTTCTGGAGGCTCTTTAAGAGGTTCTGGTGTTCTGACAGCTGGAACCCCTGTCCAGCCCTGGACCCCCTGTTCTTCAGCCCCCGGCCCCTAGAGCTTATGGCCAGCAGGGCCATGCACTACTGTACTTATTCAGGCACCCATGCGTCATCCCGGGATAGTAAGTATACTACTACCTTGCTCCTAGTAACTGACTACACCGTTGCAGCATCGTCAACGCGCCTCACCTTCCACCTCCTTTCCTCCTTCTCTTCCGGCCTCCTCTCGCAGCCACACACTGCATGGCGGCCCAACTCTGCTCCTCCTCGTCATGGATTCCCCTCTCTTGTCCATCTCGCTGCTTGTACTGCTGATACCCACCCTGTACCTCTACACCGTAGGCATTGTGTCGACCAGATCTCCGGTCCTGCGCAACAAGCGCATCTGCCTGCTAATCGCCCACCCGGACGATGAGGCCATGTTCTTCGCGCCCACCGTCCTGGCCCTGACGCGGCCAGAGCTCGGGAACCACGTCAAGATCCTGTGTCTCAGCAGTGGCGACGCCGAGGGTCTGGGCGACACGCGCAAGAAAGAGTTAGTCAAGAGCGGGCTCGTTCTGGGTCTGAGGAAACCTGAGGATGTTTATGTTGTCGACAACCCTGCGTACGTTGGCTCTTGTGCCCTCCTTCCCTCTCTTGTCTTGGAGAGGTACACACATCCAGATAGGCTGACATGTTCCTCGCGCGGGAAATTTGAAATGTGCAGTGACTTCCCTGATTCCATGACAACAACCTGGTCTACCGATTCAATCTCCTCCCTTCTCCGTGACGCCTTCGCACCGCGCCAGAAGAAACCCGACCAGCAGCCCAACGCAACCATCGACGTACTCATCACCTTTGATGGGCGAGGCGTCTCCTCCCACCCAAACCACATCTCCCTCTACCACGGCGCCCGCGCCTTCGTCGCCGCGCTCACCGCCCACAAGCCTGGCTGGTCCTCGCCCATTGACCTGTATACCCTGACCACCGTCAGTGTGGTCCGCAAGTACGCGGGTATCTTGGATACGTTGCCCACTTTGATTCCGACGACGTTGGCTGCATGGCGTGGTGCAGCCGGCAGGGGCGCTGCCTCATCTACCAACGCCAAGGACCATCCGGCCGCACTCGTCTTCATGCACGGCCTGGGTAAAGGGGGATGGCTCACGGCGAGAGAGGCGATGACAAGAGCCCATCTCAGCCAGATGGTGTGGTTCCGTTATGGATGGATTACACTGAGCCGGTACATGTTCATGAACGACTTGAGGCTGGAGAAGGTGTAAGAACATATGTGTTTATATCGCCATATACAAAAAAAAAATACATTAGTTGGCTCCGAATGTTTTTTTATTCTTTTCAGAGGGGAAACCCGGCGAGGGGAACGTTTTCACTGATTTGAATCAGATTCAGAGCTCGGGCAAGACTATGTATTCATGCGAGGCGTTTCTATGTAGATATTCATTTGGAACACTTAGCCTAGATGCGAAAGGGATATACACTGAAAGGCAGTCACAATCGATGGGTGGATGGATAGGTCACCCGTACGATGGTCGTGCAATTCACCATCCTCATCATCATCATCACTGCTTCTTCTCCGGCAGATCACCTCTGCATCCACACAAGGTGCCTCACCTGTGTCTTCTGTGTGGCCTCGCTGCCTAGGTCCACTGGCACGGCTGCCGCGCGTACCGTCGTCCGAAGCACCCTATGTGCGGCATAGTGCTTCTTCGCCTGATCGTCGTGAAAGCCCGTAAAGATTTTGTTTTCGTCCCGGAGCCATGTCAGAGACACTTGTCCTGGGGGCGCCATGAGCGGCGGCCGGTACATGAATGCAGGCCGTTCAATGATCTGTGTTGCCAGTGGCCAGTCAGGCGGGAAACGGAGGTTCGCCACGCCCGTGGAGCTTGGTGGTGATGCATCACCTCCAGAGGCGATGGATTCCCCAGAGGTAACCGCTCCGACAAAACCTTCAGTAACATGCTCACATATGTCGTCATCCTGAGCCTCTATCTCATCTTCACGGTCCTTGTCCCCTTCCTCGTCGACCGCGTTCCGCTCTTGCGCTGCTGCACTGTCCGACCCCTGGACTGCCGGTAGTGGCCTCTCCGATATTGGTCGTGGCTCTGTCACCGCCTGTATAGTCACTACGGACCGCACTGACCCATGGTCGTTCCGAAGCTCTACAATGCCTGTCGCGATGCGATACTTGATAGTCTTAGGCATGAAAGGTCCAAGCTCGCGCACAACCTCAGGGATCACCCTCACCCCGTTGTGGTCGTCGACTCGGCCGGGCTTCGTCTTCTTGAGCATCTGTAGTGCTGTATGGTGGAAGCAGTACCACATGTAGTTCTTCCTAGACTGCAGCACACGGTAGCGGCGGTAGGCGGCATGGTTCGGTACGCCCTGTCGGGTCGTTAGGACTAGCTCCTGCCATGCCTCGAGCAGCTGCCGGCCGGTGTCCCGGTACAGGGGCATGATTTGTTGGATCGCCTCCAAGGGTCTCGACTTAGATGCTGTTTCTAGGATCAGGACCTTGGTGAGGGTATAGTAGTCCTTCATGCCCGGCTTGAAGTTGTACGGGTGCTGGGTGCAGACGTTCCAGATGTCTAGTAGCGTATCGGGCTTGATTTGCCTGCCCGGAAAGCCGGCTAGTTTCCACTCGGTGGACGCAGGCCTCGTCTGCTGGATCCGCGCATAATCTAACAGGTCGGACCAAACCTTGTCAGGGACTATGAGGTCGTACCGCGTCGACAGGAAGTCGACCAGCTTGACAGCCACAACAACTTGGCCTTGGTTCCCAAAGCAGTGGACGACCGCATCAAGTAGGGCCTCGGTGGGCGCCTTGGCGGAGCCCGGGGGAAAGTCAGCACCGCCGCTGACATCCACAGTGCCAGCATCCCAATCTATGACGACGTTGATACCCCAGCAGTTCTTGAGCAGAACACGGCTGTCCTTTGCGCGGCCGTTACGGCCATTGGCCTTCAGAATGGCGCAGGCGAGCAGCTCGTCGGCGGGCAAGAAGCCGCGCTTGAAAGCCGAACGCTCCAGCTTGGCCAGGGGTAATCTCCTCCGCAGCATCCTCGTCAAGGGCTCCGCCCAGTAGAGCTCGCCCTGGTTCTGTCCAAAACGGTGCGCCTGTCGGCTCCTGGTGTTGGATACGAGAGCTTTCAGCCTCTTTACCGTCCGCTTTGGGAGCCAGATGCTCGTGCGATATAAATCCAGGGGTCGCAGGCGGAGTCTGGCCAGGTTATTGTTCGCATAGAGGGCCTCTGTTAGGTAGCGGACTTTGATGAACTCAGTGTACAGCTGCGTATTGATCCAGTGCTGGTAGCCATCTTTCTTGACCTCAAACCAGATCTCCTTGGCGGCCTGGATGTTGGAGGTGGCACCGGCGCACCTTAGCAGGACGGCATAGTCGTTCAGGAGGGGCCGGACCTGCGAGGACCGGCGGACTTGCTGAATCAAGCGCAGACGGTTGAAGATGCTCACGTAGAGGGTTTTGACACCCCACTTGTTGACGAGCTCGCCAAGGGGCGTTTGGAGGGAGGCGCCGTAAGAGATACAAATCTCAGGGGCTGAATCGACATTCTTTTGGACGTTGACGGGGTCAAAGATGCGCAGGATCTCCGAGAAGGTGGTATTAGGGATAGACTCGACGGCCTGACAGAAGTCGTTGTCAAGCTCTGTAGCACCGCGAGTGAGATCAAGCAGGCAGAAATAAAGCCTGACGGGGTCGTTTTGTCGCAGTGCAACGAGCAGAGATTCTAGGGAGAGCTGGTATCTACTCAGAGGACGGGTGGTGTCGCGTCCAATTGAAGAAGCTGGCGAGAACTTCCTGAGCTCATTGCCCAAGGCTTCATCAGACGCGTTATGAAGAGCCCTCCTTGACAGACTGGCGGATCCGCTAGTAAAGCGGCGTTGAAGCTGATATTGAAGGAGAGGAGGACGAATGTTAAGGCGATCTGGACGAAAGCAGTTGTGGAGGCTCGACCTGGTTCCGGGTGGGCCAAATAGCGGCCGTCGGGCCTCCACCGACCTAGAACTGATTTTCATCCGGGGCGGGTCGTTGGCGACTCATTGCTCTCTCTATCACTCTCTCACGCTCACAGAGAAGACGAGGGACAGCTGTCGAGGGGATGAGTTCAGTTTTGTGGCCGATATCTTTGTGTGTAACCCTGCAAAATGTGCCCCATGTCTCAGGAGGAGAAGAGGAATTGACCAAGGGGGACATTGTTACTGTCTACCTGCATATTTGGAGAAGCAGCCCTGCCAGCCTGCCACTACAGCTTTGGGGGCTGCTTCCCCTCATCCAGAAGAGAGCTTCAGGAGGCCCGGGGGGCTTCGTATGACCACAGGGCTGTGAGGCATGCTAGGGTCACCAATTACCAGCCCCACTCCAGGCCGCCAGGCCCCTCCCACCCCTGTCATAGGAGGAGAGCAGCAGTACCTGCTGGTTCTCAGCCAGGCTGCCGGGGTGTGCACGGGCTCTCAACTTTTCCCAGCCCTAGCGCTGGCCGTCACTGGAGAGAACAAACGTAGAATCAGACCAACCTTACATAGTTTACCACCACTTTCACACTACCGCTCCATCCAAAATCCACAAGTCTGCCACCTCTCTTTCTGGCATACACCCGACATACAGTCTAGAGCTCATTATGGCTGACGCTGGGGATGAACCTACCACCGCCTCCGAGCCTCTGGACCTCGTGCGTCTGCTGCTCGATGAGGTCGTCTTCGTCAAGCTCAGAGGCGACCGCGAGCTCAAGGGGAGACTTCATGTGAGGAGCTCATGCAACCCCAACACCAAAGCCCTCCCATCTTACTCTCTCTTCGCTAGTATACACGCTGACGCGATTGCTGTACAGGCCTATGACAGCCATTGCAACCTGGTGATGGGCGAGGTGGAGGAGACTGTCTACGTGGTGGATGACGACGCAGGAGACGACGACGATGTCAAGACCGTCAGCAAGAGGTCTGAAATGCTTTTCGTCCGAGGTCAGTCGATCACCAATTTCCTGGATGAAGCCCCTACTGACGCCTCTGAACAGGCGATAGTGTCGTGCTGATTTCTCCCTTGTCTCAATCATGATTTCGGGCTTAGTCCCCCAGGTCCGCAGTAAGGGACGGTCAGCTGAGAGGCATGTATAACGTTGGTGCACCTCAAGCACGTCGAGATACCTCGGGCACCCGCTGGCAACCAACGTTGAATAAGATGGAGTTGACGGTGGGTGAAGGGGGGGGAGGGGGAATGGCGGCGGATGAGGGAGGAAGATACGCCAAACCCTTAGCAGGGGGTATTCTCTCACCTATGGTGAGGCTGGCAGGGAGCTCACCTCCGGGAAGCAACAAAAGGTGTTGTGCCGAGGATCATACCCTAGACCAAATATCACAGGTCAGATGGAAGGGAAGGTCGTAGTGAAGCAGTAGAGATGGTTCTGCTTTTGTGCATCAAGACGCGCGACTTGTCAGACAGGCTGGATGAGTCAGAAGCAGACCAGAAGTCAGCATCCGTGAGCGCTGTTAGCCTAGCCAGGAAGAAAAAGATTGCAGACGATAGCTTTCACCCGAGACATAATTGCTTCGAGACTTTCCCGGATTCCACAGTCCCAAGGTCTACTACCTGTTCTTAATGTTGCCCCTCTAGCGTCTTTGAAAGCACTCGAAGATCATGACACAAGCAAGCGCGGAGCGGAGAGTAAATCCGCCCAAGACGAGAAGGCAACCAGAAATCAGACACGATTTGAACGAAATCTCCGAGTGATACGGCCTTAAGGAGCGCAGACCTGGCCATGGAGGGACGAGACGACCCCTTGGAACGGACTCACTGCTACGGAAATACACGTGGTTGACTTGAGATACAATTTTACCATTTTTCTAACATGAAAACTTTTATACACATCAATGACTAAGGGACTTTGAACACAATGTGTGAACAATGAACAAAAATGATACTCGAAAACAGAATTTGGACAAAATGAGGTACATGATTGCCATCCTGACCTATGGGAATTGGAGAAAGAAGTACTTGTAGACAGAGCTGCATCAGGCCTGGCAGCGTTCAAAGGACAGTGCTACAATGCACTGCTTGCAAGCAAGTTGTGGTGGGGTAAAGGTTGACCGATGACTGACTGATAAGAGTTTCCAGTGCGGGGGATAAGGGGCAGTACTTAAACTCGACTCGATGACTCGTAGTTGACAGCTTCCCCCATGTCAATCGCCACCCTCTTCCCCATTGCTCATCCGGCGACTGGACATAAGCACCCTCCAATTGTGTCTATTTATTCCTCAGGAATGCCCAGATCATAGTGTTCAGAGCTTCTGTCTATTAGCAAGCCCATTACCAATGAGGAACTTCCTACCATGATCACCCGAATACATCACCACTGTTAGAATATCAGCACATGTCAAGGTATGCTGCTGCAACTGATCATATGACCTAGGAAACCCATCTATCTACCTGTATATGGGCCTGTTTGGGAGTCACAGCGGCTCACACTCTCCCTCTCCTGTACAGTGCGTCAGGTAATCTCTCGTCATAATGGCAACAAAATCAGCAAAGCTACCCCATGAACGGCGAAAAGGGGAGGCTGCCCTTAGCGATTTTGCTGAGTTTGTGGAGCAGCAACAGGCCATCCGCTTCCCCAGCGCCAGACAGTCCACTGCTACTGCCTCTACCTCAAGTACAATAGCAAACACGACATCGCCATCGACTACAACCACAGCCACCTCTACCGCCCCCTCTGTCCACAATGACATCGATGCTGAGCTGGACAGCATCCTCGACTCCCTGGAGCTGTCCGACAAGCAGCCCCAGGTGGCCCTCCACACACTACTGCTGGGTGACGACGATGATTCGTTGCAGAAGCTGGTAGAAATCATCACACTACGCCTGGAGGATGGCCATGGAGAGACATTGTTTGACATAGGCTTCGAACACAATGGCGACTCTATGCATCTTGACAAGCCTGGCTGGGACAAGGCATGGAGTCGGCTCCAGGAGGCTGCACACAAGGTCAAGGCTGACTGCCAGCTGCTGCTGACCAAGAATGTGGGGGGTGATGTTGAGAGCCGGGCTGCTGCTAGCGAGAAGGACAAGGACTGCAGTGCCAAGGTGCTGATTCGCCAGAACCCCGCCACGGTCGAGAACGTGATAGAAACCAGGATAGCGGTGGTGGGCAATGTCGACGCCGGCAAGAGCTCCATGTTGGGAGTTCTGGTCAAGGGTGACCTCGATGATGGTCGCGGCAGGGCCCGCGTCAACCTCTTCCGCCACAAGCACGAGATCGAGACCGGCCGGACCAGTTCTGTCGGGATGGAGATCATGGGCTTCGACACCCATGGTCAGGTCATCACCTCCGACACGCCTGGCCGCAAGCTGTCGTGGGAGGAGATCGGCAAGCGCAGCGCCAAGGTTATCACTTTCACTGACCTGGCAGGTCATGAGCGGTACCTGCGCACCACCGTCTTCGGCCTGCTCTCGAGCAGCCCCAACTACTGCCTCCTCATGGTAGCGGCGAACAACGGTCTCATTGGTATGAGCAAGGAGCACCTGGGTATCGCGCTGGCTCTTAACGTCCCTGTCATGGTTGTCATCACCAAGATCGACATCTGCCCGCCTCAGATCCTCGAGCAGACCATCACGCAGATCACCAAGATTCTGAAGTCTCCCGGCGCAAGAAAGATCCCCATCTTTATCAACGACCGGGACGAGTGCATCAACACCGCGACTCAGTTTGTGTCTCAGCGCATCACGCCTATTTTCCAGGTCTCCAACGTCACTGGTCAAAACTTGGACCTTGTGCGGACGTTCCTGAACATCCTGCCACACCACGGAAGGTAGGAAGCCGAAATGCGACATTCTTTCTGAGGAGGAAAAACAAAAACCAACCACCAAACCTGACACGATCTCCATATGTAAGAAGTGCTGACACTCTTGCTAGATACGATGCCGACGCACCCTTTGAGTTCCACGTCAACGACACCTTCTCCGTCCCCTTCGTGGGCACTGTCGTCTCTGGTATCATCAAGTCCGGCGTCATCCACGCTGGTGATAATGTCATCATCGGACCCGACTCGCTCGGCCAGTTCACGCAAACCTCCATCCGGTCCATCGAGCGGAAGAGGATCAGCGTGCCCGCCGCATCGGCAGGACAGTCTGCCTCGTTTGCGCTGAAGAAGATCCGGCGGAAAGAGGTCCGCAAGGGGATGGTCGTGCTGCCCAAACCTGCCGACGGCGCGCCCCAGCCGAGGGTGTACAACGAGTTCGTGGCCGACGTCCTGATCCTGAACCACGTCACCACCATCAAGAAGAAATACCAGGCCATGTTGCACGTAGGCCCCGTGTCGCAGACCTGCAGCATCATCGACGTCGACCGCCCCTTCATCCGGACGGGAGACCGCGCCACCGTGGCATTCCGCTTCGTCCAGCGGCCTGAGTACCTAGCGCCTGGCGACCGATTATTGTTCCGCGAGGGCAGGACAAAAGGCCTTGGGATTGTGAAGGCTGTTGGTTATGACCCTACTCTGTTCCCAAAGAGTGAAGAAGAGGATGGTTCCAGCGGTGACGCATCCAAGGGCAACGGGAAAGCTATGGCCCCCAAAGTGGAGGCTTCTCCTTCTTCTTGAAAAAAACCACCCAAAAAAAAACCGGCGTTCTTTGGGGTGACTGGTGTGCTGATCTCTGAGGGAACGGAGACAAACGACAAACATAAGCTGACCTGGCTTGGCGTTCACGGGATAGGTGTTCTTCAGGCTGATCGAACTGCATACTTTTGATACTGTACTTTCAAACGTTAACATATTGGGTGCAATACCATCATGTGCTCTTTCATGAACAGTCTCTCGTGCCCTGTCTGCCCTAGCTGGCTTTGTTCTATCGATGTCCGTGTAGGAACCGTCCAAAAGCGGAGTATTCATCAAGTAAGACGCAGACGAGTGAAAATTGAGAGACAAGTGTTTTGTCATCGTGTCGTATTGGATAACTCGATTGAATTATCAATGGACCTTGGCCCGTCTAATTAAATAATCTTGAATGTGCTTTTGGTGCACATGAGGGTATCAACCTGAACAACTAACTCAACAGAAACAAGGAGACAGGTTATGTCATCAGAAGAAGGGGGTCTGGTACCCCGTGGGCCACGCCCAGAAAACGACTCGTGGGAGTGCTGATCGCCAGGAAGACAAGAGATGCAAGAAGTACAAATGAGAAAACCGTAAAGACCATCCCAAGAACGATGTGATTCAAGCAAGGGGCTTGTAGACATATGTCAATCACCGCTGCCCTTCTGCCGAACTCCTGCCGCTGGTTCTCCCGCTAACGCAGCCACTGCCCGTCCCGCTCGGCCCAGGTGCAGCGTCCAGACTCTCCATAACGTCTGGGACGCCCTCGAGACTACCAGAGACAAGATCCTCACAGTAGGCGGGTGGGCTGGCCGGCACATCCTGGTAGATGGGCGGAGCCTCGTTGTCCCACGAGATACCAATGCCTCCGCGCTCGGTGAGGATGGTGCCAAAGTGCATCCTAAGGATCCTACCCACGCCCGTCTGGGTGACGAGACCGGGCTTACCCGTGGGCGCGCACTCCTGGGAGACAACCATCTCCAGCATCAGCTGGTGCGACACCTCAGTACCGTCACGGGCCTTGACATCGCAGCTGTACTTGGCGTGCTTGTTGAGGGCGTACTCGAGCTCCAGGTCGACACTCGAGTCCGTGGCGCCGGCGTAGCTCGACTTCCACCCGCTGAACAGGGTCTTCTCGCCAATGACGCGAGTCTCTGCCCTCGACATGCCGCGCTTCTGCCGATCGGCGGCAGTGGTGTCTGCTGCTGCTGCGGGCTTGTGCTTGTCACAGGCGGGGGCGACGGTCTTGAGGGTCTCCTCGAGGCGCCAGGTCAGCTTCTTAAGCTTCCAGTACTCGACGGTGCTGGTGCCCGTGTTGTTCTTGGCGATGCCGTCCAGGCGCATGGTCAAGGTGTTGGTGCCGATGGGGTGGATGATCTGCTGGTAGTGGACGGACGCCTTGACGTTGGTGGGCGGGAAGACTCGCACCGAGTGGTGGGGCAGCTCGGGCGGCGGCAGGGAGCGCTTGACGTCGAACAACTTCTCGAGCTTGATGGGCGGCGACCCGGCGCGGGCGGGAACGGCCTCGGCCTTGAACTCGTAGGCGATGCTCACCAGAGGCGTCTCCAGGGTGGCGGGCAGGTGGCCGTCCAGCAGGACGGAGAAGGGGAAGGGGTGCACGCCGTTGTGTAGAGTGCGGCCTGGTGTGGGGAGGAACTTCCACTCCTTGACGAGGGTGTACTGATTGATGCAGTCGGAGCAGTGCACGGTGAAGGGTTTCTTCTGGGTCACGTGGATGTTGAGGGTGGCCTTGAAGGAGTCGATATCGTACGACTCGTCCTTGATGTCGAGGAACAGCTGTCCCGACACCAGGGCACCCGTGCTGTTTTCCTCGTCGCCATGGAAGATGATGGGCGGCGACTCGATGCTCCAGGAGAGGCCAGCGTGTGGGTTGGTGTGTTGTTCCTTGTGTGAGCGGCCCAGGTGAATGCCAGGGAACGAGAGGCGGTGGTGGTGGGTGTCCTTGCTGTCCTTCTCCTTGTGGTCATGGCCACCTCCACTGCCATCTCTTGGACGCAGCCGTGGCGAGTCTACGATCCTCCCTCCTCCTACTGCCGGCGCAGGGGATTGTGGTTGGCTGGTGGGAGTAGTGGCGGTGGTGGCATGAGGGTGGGTGTGGGTGTCAGACGACAGGGGAGATGGCTCATCCATGTTGATGTCCTCTTCGATGGATGTTGCGTATGAGGGTACCCTCTCAGCACGGGGCCGCTCTGGTGGGTTTGCGCCAGCAGTGATTCTGTTTGGTGATTTTGTCCTGCTTCGGATGGTGGATTTCTTGAGATGTATGACCTGGTTCTCAAAAGAACTGGTGGGGTTGCGGAAGAAACTGGCGACCCTGTGCGGCATCTCTTGTACCTGCCCCCAGTGGGGGGTGCGACTTCCAAACTTTGTTAGGCTTGAGTCAATTGGCGCCGTCAGGGTTTGGCGCCACCTTTTTTTTCCTTCTTTCCTTCTGTCTCCTTCTCTCCTTCCTCGTCCCGACTCCTGGGTGGTAACTCGGGTCAAAAGTGCCGAGGTTTCGCTTGGCTTCGCTTCTGAACGCCTGCTGCTGACTGATTGACTTTCCAAGGTGGTAATTGTGACAACAGACTCGTTTCTCCCTGGGCTGCCGAATATCGGAGGACGTATGAAATGTGAATCTCCGCGGGGATCGACGTCAAAGTTGGGAATTGAAGGTTGAAGGTGACAGGCGCGGTTGTGTAATTGCTTGGAAATCTAGAAGACAAGTAGTCCTCCTCGTAAGAGAATATCAGGGAAGTGATTTCGTCTGGCGGTCAAGTGTCCTTGGAATATATAGACACTTGGATCGGTATGTGTTGGTAGGGGGACTGATGAGGCCTGCAGGGGGGATCGAATGTTTTCGTGTAAGTCGTCCAGGTGAGACGCTGGGGGCCGCTTAATGGGAATGCAGAGGGCTGGGGTATTGTATGTCTGAACGCAAGAGATGGAAAGAGGAGGTTGTGGTTTTGTTTGCAGGACGAACAAAAATAAATAAATAAAGTGTATCCCTAAGTACGCTCAAAGACACGGAGTCCAATGGCTTTCTCAAAGGACCCTGCGTTTATTATAGATCGTGGCCATGACGGTCCTTATGAAAGCAGCGTCAGGTATGGCGTCGCGCTCCGTGCTGTTTTCATCAGGTAATTCATGACACATAGTATGGTCGGCCTTGGAGGGTGGACACCCCTGCATTTCTTTTTTTTTCTTCTTTTTTTCTTCTTCATTTTTTTTTTAAATCCCTTTTCCCCTCCTTCTTCTTCCACACTCTTGTCTCTTTTCCCTCCCTACCCACACACCCCCGTCCGTCCATGTTCCCTCAGCCTGCTGTACCCGTCCAGTCCCAGCCGGGCAACCTGGAACGTTTTCACCGTATGGGGTGGATACAAGACATGATCACTAGGTACGTACCTCTATGCGCGCCCTGAGGCCGTCACGCATCAGCCCATCACCGGTCCGGATGACTCGTACCATAGCAATTCTGTACAGTACCATGTACAGTACTTCATGATGTGTAAAGGAAATCCTGCCACGATGTGCACAGGCAAGGACCAACGTACCATCGCATTTTTCTCTACTCGTACTGCTTCAGGATTGCCCAACCAGCCGGACGGAGGCGGTGGCCCAAGTGACTCCGAGTGAAACCAAAACAGCAAAGGCACAAAATGATCTCACGATGGCTTCATCTCTTTAAAGAAGGAGAAGAATGAAAAAAGGAGTTTGCATGGTGTCGTCGGTGGAAACCCGCTTCAATACTACAAAATCTACAGTACCCCGAGCATTCCAGTTGCTCGCCCGGAAGCGGTTGTTGGACCAGACTACCTGCTTGTTTCCGTTGCCCAGGCGCCCCCTCCCGCCCGTCCACGGTATGCGAGATACAAGCACTATAAGATTTCCCCTGGCACTTGTGTTCCATCTGAGAGCGTGCCAAGGTTGTGACGGTCACCATCGACGAGATTCAGCCCGAATAAAACCAAGAAAAGGCGTGTGACGATTTTGTGATCAGGTACATAGTAGCGATACATGCAAGAAGTACATAGTACCGTACCTAGGGTGACAGCCTCCGGGAAGAATGTAGCATAGATCTTGATCTCGCCCCACCAGCCATACTACTGGGTGTCTTTTTTCTTCTCAAATTGCGCTATGTCAGGCGCCACGGCCAAGCCAGCCCTGTGAGCCCGGGCTGAAACGAGAGGAGCGGCTCTGTCCCTTTAGCACTGCGCAGGACCACAGTACGGGGTCCATGGTGTGGGCGTAAGCCAAGAAGCCACACAGCTATGACTTTGAACACAACCCACATGCAAACCCATGTGTCTATGTACTTGTATGAAATGATGGATCATGACCCTCTAGAGCAAGGCTGTCCCAGACTGAAGCAGCATTGACACCGGCACGACCTTCCGGTAAAGGTAAGCTTGAAGTCATACCGGCAAAGTGTTCTTCTTTTTCTGGGGTTACAGAGATTTCTTTTTCTTTCTTCCAAAGATGGGGAAACAAACTTGAGGCTGTTAGTCACCCACACACACTTCACACATACAGCTCATGGTGCTTCTTTGGACTGTCACATGCCCTCGTGTAACTGACTTCTTTACCCCTCCTCGAACCACAAAGCACCAAGTATGGCGTCTACATCCTAGGATACTAAGTTTGTGGTATTGCGTAAGGCTGCAGCCCTCACATCTGCCAGAGCGTTTGCTAGTGCCGGTCAGCTGCTCGTCTGAAAAGCTTGTCTTTCTTTGTGAGGCGGGAGCGGTTCTTCCATCAGGGTACTCCTCTTGTCTACAGTACGTACTGTACCAATAGCACCAAGACGATCTGTAGTGCGCACAAGCTGGACCGGCCCGGTATTTCAGTCTTTTTTGCTTACCGTCACTTTTTACTGTGTCACTTTCGAGTGCAGCAGTAACGTAACGTGCAAGACGACGTGCAAAGGCCAGAATAATACCACTCCATGGCTCAGCGGTTAGGATGAAAAGATTTCCTCGGTAATTGTACTCCAGGTGTACTTTACGCTACTTGGACAAGTAATGTCGCCAGTTCGCATCGATGATCAAAATAAAGAAAAAATCCGGGGGAAAGACGCCACAAGTCTGTCACGCGGTGTTTGCTTCCAACCCATTGTCCAGTGAGAAGGCGTAGACACCATCTTGCCCCCCCCCTCCCTAGGCCTTGGAGAGATTCCTCGGACGCTATTTCCCAGGTGGACGGTAGGCTCTCAACTCGTCTGCGGACAAAAACATCAAACGTCCTCGGTCCGCGGGACGAGCAAGCCGACCTTCGGCCGATTGGAGCCGCAGGGCGTGCCCGACGACAACGTAGCATGGCACTATGGTGTGCCAAATGATAGTATCTTTGTCGGCCGTGATCGCTACTCACCGAGAGTCATGCTTTTTCTTCCCCGCCTGTTAACCTTTATCGCCAAAATCCGGGGAACATGGGGTCACATCACAAGTGCATCATGCCATAGGCCTCGAGGGGTGTTCTTGAACTGGCAGATACGATCTGCATTCGCATCACCCACTGGGGTAGGGGGGGGGAGGAAAGAGGGGACCTAAAGAGGGACAGAAGAGAAGTGATACGATGTGCCGGCACTCAGCAGCCGCTCTGCTCCGAGGAGACGCACGATCCAAGATGCAATACTCAAAGTACCAGTGCATGCGCCGCGAAGGATTCCCGTCCATCCATCTCCCACTGCAGCAGGGGGGGGGGCGCATGTACAACTTACACACGAGTGATGAGCTGGTGGCACTCTGGCATCTTATTGGATGTGCTTGTACTTGGATCGCACCATTTCCCTCTTCCCAATCGTCACCTCGAACGCGATCACGCTTCCCCAGGATCCGTGACAAGCCTTCGCCCGTTGCTGCTGCACCTTGTACGGGCTATCTGGCTGGGCGGCTTGTCGCATGTAATTGCTGCCATCTCGTCATTACGATAGTACTACGTACGTGACACATTATACTCGTAATGGTTGATGTACCATGTACATGACACCATAGTATCTGGGGGTCGTCTATGCTGCCCATCCTCGTCTAAGCGCCATAGCCAGAATGCCCTGTACCTCACGAACGTTTCGATATTGTTCTTACTCGATTATTACCCCATAACTTTCTTTTTCTGCCTTTTGGCCTCGCCCGAGTGGATCCTTGGCTGCACCTTTCTTTTTTCTTCTTCTTTTTTTCTTTCCTTTCTACCACATTTGTGGCTGGGTCTCCTTGATTCAGAGCACAGGTAGGAAATTTTTTCAGTCTTCACTGCGGTGCTATTACGTATTCATATCCGCTTGCAGATTCCCGAAACAGCAGGCCCCGCCAATGAATCACTGAGTAGTAGTAGAAGGTTCTCTCTCCCAGCACGGCCTGCGCGGGACGTCCCTTTGCGCCCCACATCCTCATCGATCGCCAGGAACCTTTTGTGGCGTTCTAGGTTCCAGCAGGGAAAGGAAAGAAAGAAAGAAAGAAAACAGCCCTCCAGTACATGAATACTACGTGGAAGTGCCATAGCACTGTGTAACATCAAGGTCCAGGCGGAGAACACACCAATAATCCTCCTGATCGGAAACCCAACGGCGGTGGCTCCCTCGCTTGGAAAAGCACTGAAGGACACCACCTGCAGGGCTGATCAAGGCCAAGTCGGAGGCGGCCGGCGGAGTCAGCCATGCCCAGGACACTATTACATATTAATGATGTATGAAGATGAATATAAACACATATACTATTTACATAGTACTACAGTAGTTGCATCCATCTGTGGACCATGCAACAGATCGATCAGGCAACGCTTCTTCCTCTCGAGTCTTGACCGCCCCCAGGCCTGGATCACCTGGACCCAAAAACTGACCAGAGCACAAGTATGTCACCACGCTCGATCCAAATGAGCCCACAGCGTGTGGGGACAGGAGAAAAGGGAGCGACATGTTCTGGAACCCCCGGGCTTTGGAATCCTGCCGGCCTTGTCGTTTTGTTTCCTATTGCGTATTTTTGGCGCGCTGTATAGGCACTTTTACCTCTCCCTTTTTTTTTTTGTTCGTGTCTCGGCCCGGTGCATCAGAGGCCGCACACGAAAAGGTTGACTCCGGCCCTCAATGATGCCAAAGCGTGGTCCACTGTGGAATCCACCCAAGTGGACCGGCATGAGAGCCGAAAGAGACTTCACATTTGGTTTTTTTCTTCTTCTTCTTTTCTTCCTCTTTCTTCGCGTTCCTTTTTTTTGCCCTTCACCCCCCCCCCTTCTCCTCTTCGAAGTACACTGCGGATCTGCGGCTATAGGCGGCTGTAATATTTCTTCCCAACGTCCCTCGTCTTAGTACAGTTGCGGTCATGAGCTGTGTGCTATATCGCCTCGCAACTTGTTGACAGCCTCCCATGGAGAAACAGAAGTAGTAGTGGTTACAATCACGCCCTAATTACAGAGTATCTGGTGTCTTGTACAATAAGCGTGTATAAAACAGCTTCTCCATGGAAGGAGTGATAGTGATAGTAGCAAATCATTTTGCAGGCTGACATCAGCGGAAAGCAACGAGAGAAAAAGTAGCCGGACTTGTTCTGGTCCATCCGTGATAAGCACGGCTACCATGGGTTGATGGTCGTTATCGAACATGATTTAGCATGACAAACAAGCAACATGTGTAGTGTATTATTGTTACTGCGGTCTTCATGTTGCTGAGAGTAGGCTGTAGCTGCCAAGCAATTTAATTATAGTAGCATCGTCACGATATGCATCTTGCGTGCCGTTTAATTCAGCAGTAAACCCTCTCCCTATTTCATCCTCTTGACAGCTTACTGATGAAGTTTACCGAACCGCGCTTTCTGATCTTGCAGGTACCCCATGAGTCTGTCCCTGCCGTCCACGGACAGGACATCATGCAGATGGCTCTTTGCAACTCCCGTGGCCGGTATGCACTTGTTCAGAAGGTGACTCCGGTCTTCACATCCAGCCCCCTTCACGTAACAGCTGGTGCAAAGATCATAGTATCCACCACTACCACCACACTGGCTACAGCCTGAAAGTTTACATTGGTTATCATAAGAAGGAGAAGATAGGTTTTTGGTCAAAGCTTATGAGCACTCACAGTAGAATGGGCCCCCGGCCTCACTGAGCTTCTCCTTGCAGAATCGGCACATGTCCTTTTCCGTGAGCTGCCTCTTGATATGTTTCTCACCCTTGTAGACAACCTGACGAGATAGTACGTGGCTAGTGTCTCCACAGGCTTTGTCCATCTCGTAGCATCGGTCACAGATACTCAGTTTATGGGTTGTGCAGGCTGAGGCTGTCAGCAGTGTACCAGATTTCCCAAGCACAACCCCCCCCCCCCCACTTTGCTCCTCGGCCACCTTGCTTTTACTTTCTTTCCTTTCTTGATTTTTCCTTTGTGACTCTCTTCTTCAATTTATTTGCGTGTGTTATGTACTCACAAAATACTGGACCTTGCATGATCTTTTTCTTGCAAGGGCCGCAGACAATTACGTCCGAGTCCAAGTCCGGGTGACTTTGATCAAAGTTTGCTCTGAGATAAACATAAAGTCGATGCTCATCAGGGGAGACACAAGTCTTCCCTTGGTAATAGCAATCTTCGCAAAGATCGAACTGTCCTGATTTTTCGTCACACTCAGGGCAGTCTTTAATTATTGTTTCAAGCACGCAAAACGGAGTCAGTTCTTTGAAAAACCACACTGGACTTGGCGGTTCCTTCACTCACAGTAATACCGTCCTTGGGTTAATCCTTTCTCGCAGGCTTTACACTGTATCTCAGCAACCGTCGCCAGCCTCCTTCTCGCATCTCCTCTCTCCGAGTTCAGCACGTCACCGGAAATACACTTCTGTAACGTTAGCATTGGCTGGTCGGGACAGGCGCATTTACTTCCAGCGTCACGACACTCTTTGCAGAGGTCGAAGTCGTCAGTGTCCTTGCAGCAATCTATTTCAACACGCCCAACAACGTCAGTCAGTTAACGAGATGCAAAAATTCCTCAAGTGATTGAGTGTCTTGGAAGGAACTCAAAGGGGGAAAAAAAAATGGTCATCATCTCGAGAGATTCGCACTCACGTGCAAAGGTGCCATGTCTGATGGAGCGTTGACAGCCCTGGCAATATTGACCCAAGGGCCCCTGCAGGCGGCTGCACTTCCCCTTCAGCCTCAACTCGAGCTTGATTTCCGGATCCAGCAGCTTCTCCATGGCGTAGGCAAAGACGGCCTCCCCGACACACTCGCCCAGGAACTCCTCCATCTTCTTGGCGGCGACGAGGCCCGCGGCATAGCCGACAGCATGACCACTGCCAGTCTCGGCAGAAGCCGACGTGACCAGCTGCTCTGCGCCATGGCTCAGCACCGCGCCGTGGAGCGCCTGCCCCACCGCGTTGGCCTGGTCCGACAGGCCCTGCACGAACCCATGCGCCGCGTCCTCGGGGTTCGCGTTGACGAGATGCATCGCAGCGCTGCCACCCCCATGCGGTCCAGGCAGGGGCACATCCGGCGCCGCGATGACGTCGCCCACGAGATGACCGACGCCCGCGCCTAGGCCCATGCCCGCCAGCGACGTGCCCAGGGGGATACCCGCGTCGCGCTTGGTCATGTCGTGGAGGGCGACCCCGCGCCGCGTGAGCTCCTCGCGGATGATGGCGAGCTTCTGCTTGGCGATCCAGTACCGGCGGAGCCCAAAGGCCGACACGCCCACTGTGAGCCCTGCCGTCTGTACCGCGTGGGACAGGCCGAGCGCGATCGAGGCGCTCGTCGCAAAGTGCTGTCGGAGCTTCCTGATCTCCTCTTCCTGCAGCTTGGGCGTCGAGCGCTCTGCGCATTTGGCGCGGTAGGCCGGTTCGTCGAAGTCGAAGATGTCGTGTAGACCCATTCTTTCCTCTTCTTCTTTCCTTGCTTTTTACATGGGCAGGATATTGTGGGTAGGGGTTTTGATGACCATGACGATGGGCTCCCCTGTAGGCTTTTTTGCCCTCTTATTACGACACAACGATCGACATGCAGCAGATAACAAGGGCCTGTGTGGCGTTGAATGCATGTTCATTTGTCTCCACTGCTGCGGGCCCCACAGCCAGATACTGTAGGCGGTTTGTCGCTGGACCGTTGACAATTCTGTCCCGAAGTATTGACTTCTGTACTGCTGGAAAGTAAACATGTATTCCAGTCTCTTTTATTTTAAATTGATTTTTAATTCAAGTCTCCTCACAATGGTGTCTGGATCAATCTCCGTCATTGATCATTTCACTGGATTTCATCATCAATTCCCTTTTATCGGATATATCTTCTCGGGCGACGCGTTGGTGGCCTTTAACTATATTTCTCCGTTGCCAGCACCTTGGCAATATTCGCCAACCAGTGCTCAAGCATTGGGATTGCTTCGCACATCAGATTCCATTCCATACGATCTTACGTGTGCTCTCCGCCTCAGTCGACTCGGCATCAATGATGGAGAGATTCTCGAGATGCTTTCTTGCCCAAGTCCTAGCAGCCGTGCTGTTTCGTGCTCGGATGGCATGCTGCAGGGCTAAGCGGGTCGTTTTGACGAGATAATCACCAAACCCTTGTGCTGCAAAGAAAGACTCGAGATCTTGGGCTCTGTGGAGTAGAAGCCCAGAATTCTTCGCCATATCTGGCACTGTCAGAGCCTGTTGTAGCTCGGACAGGTTGTTCCCAGCTTGGATCCGTAGCTGGTCGGATGATCCTGCTGCCTGGCAAGCATCGCAGGTGCAGGCAAATCCGTACTGGCGGAGTCGAGCTTGGCGATTGGGAGTGTCCATCAGTAAGGGAATGTATGTGGTAAAAATCTAGAATGACATCTTTGTGAGCAAATCTTCCGTCGCCACTTCAAGAATCAAGTCAGGAAAGAGTCTTTCCCCGTGTACGTCGCTTCTCAGAGACCTGCCAGGCGCTTCTCGGATTGGCTTACCTCTTCTCCCGGGAAGATGTCCCGCATGGCAATGATCTTTCGAGTGCCTGATGCATCGCCGTTTAAAACATTTGGCTGACACGAGTGGTTGATCAAGGCAGCCTTCGGGTACAGGGCCACCTTTCCGCGGCCAGTGGCGTCTTCCATGGTATACCCATTGCTTCTCAGGATGACCATCAAGCGCCCTTCCTCATCTGGCCTGTCATTTTCGAATCGGTGCTGGTGGCACGCGTCGTATTCTACTTTGCCTTGTGGAGAAAGACCAGAGTATTCTCGCAGCAGGGCCGCGGTCATGGCGGCCAAATCATAGCCCTTGCCAGCCACGAGCGTAGGAAGTACCACTTCCACGAGGGGTTCCTCAGCTAGCAGTAGAGTCCCCTTTCTGATGTGCTGTGATGCAAACACGCCTCGACCTTTCCCTGGCGACAGTTTGACCTCCCATAGAGGCCTTTCTTGGCTCGCCTCATCCTCAGGCGAGAAGGTATCTAGCCCTGGCGATAGTGTACACTTGGAATCATCAGTTATATGTATCTTTTCTTCCCAACCTGCGACAGTAAAATCACTCACGGTGGGATGAGAATTTTGGAAAGCTGAGATCGCGTGGCACGCAGCAAGTACACCGTGATGATTTAGAGTCGATGCGGCGCAAGAAGAGATGAAAAGGAAGCTCGTGATAGTCCGCGAGATGGACGGTAATCTCAAACAAAATCGGTCTGGCATTTTAGGCCATGAATTATAAGCCTTACATGTATTGAAACTCGAGTACTTACCAGTAGGCTTGGCGTAGTGAGCAATGTTGACTGAACAGATGAAAATTCGGTCATGTGAAAGGGTGTATGTGTGTGATTTTTGAGGTTCTCATCTGCGAGGTTGCCCTGGGAGGGAGTCTCGACTCTCAGACAACCCCTGATCATTGTGAGACGAACACCATCCTGAGGTTCTGAAACGCGTTCCCAATTCGACCACGTCACTGACTAGCCAGCCCATGGAGAGGATCATGAAACACTGACCTATGCGCTTTTTCCCTTTTTCCCGTACACACGGCAAGTAAGCTTTCTGGGGATTTTATTCAGCTCTTGAGGCAAATCACAGCTTATATTAAAGCGACTGCACTGAATACATCTCCTCATTCCTATCGTGACTCTATCAAGAAGTGTTAGGAGCCTCGAGTGCAGTTTGGATAAAATATCGCCAAGACAAGGCCCAAGAATTGATAAACTTTACAATTAAGATGATTTTTGGGATCGGAATGAATGCAGAGCCTCCCAAAGAGTGATATTCTATTAGCAAGTATAACGCTCACATCCAGTCATCACATCGCGTACGATATAATAACAACAGCCTACCAAGTCGTAAGAATATGTATGATGGAGAGTCAACCTGCGCTGCAAGACTTGCCCAAACAGAATTCTTCATTATTCATTATCAAGTTTGTCTCCTACCAGTGCCCAAGTCATATAGGCAAGCATTCGCTTGGATACTGCTGCGCCAGGACCATCCAGTTCCACTCTCTACCCTCGTCTCTGGCAGGCCAGACCCGATTCAAGATAAACGCCCTCGACCTCTGCACCGTCGCCGTCTTCCTCTGCGACATGATGGCATCAAACACATCCAAGACAGCCTGCCTGTCCTCCTCCTTGGACAGCTCGCAGGCCGCCAGGAACACAGGCCACAGAAGCATCTTGACCTCGTCAGGGCTGTGAGCAGCCGCGACGGTTGACATGAGGATCTCGTGTGCCTTGGCTGTCGCTTCTTCGTCCACAATGGACGAACAAGAAAAAGACGGCGGTGGCTCGTTGATGTTGGTGTTGTTGTTCTTATCATTGTTGTTGTTATTGTACGGGTGGGGAGGGTTGAGCAGCCTGAACAGGTAGAGCAGGGCGCCGGATCGGTAGCAGGCTGCTTGGGAGAGGAAACGCCTGGACCTGCGGAACGAGAGGCCGTGTGCAAGGGTGGGTTTCCAGAGCTCGATCCGCCTGCGGAGGTCGTCTGCCCTCTGCGAGTACTGTGCCATATCTACCGGGTGGTGTGATGGCTCGAGGTCGAAGTCATGAAAGGTGCCGTTAGAAGGGTCTATGTGACTCGACATATCTACCATCAGCTGCGAAGTCTCCAACTCGTCTTCTTCGTGCTGCTGCTGCTGCTGACTCTCGGTAGAGATGGTCTGCAGCAGACCTCGTATATTTTCAGCCAGCGCGCAGAGTTCCCCAAGAAGCGGCATGAGCGTGGTAGTGTACCCCATCAGCCGATCGGCTGTTGTTTTGGCCGCCTCGTCCAGCCAGACCTCTGTCGGGATCGAGAGCCGCCGGAGGTGGAAGAGGGATATGATCATATCCTGACGAGCCAGGGCGCGGATGAAATAACGAGCCAGAGACGACACCTCACGGCCGGTCGAGACCCAGTGAGAGAGGAGAGCAGCCGAGTTTGCAATGATGGCTGGAATGGTCGTCTCGGGATTGTTGTTGGGCTTGCAGTCCACCAGCTCGACCGCGCAGAGCCCCAGCAGCATCAGCAGCATCTCCTCGAGGCTGTACTCGGAAAGCTCCATCGACCGCAGCGTGGACAAGATCCGTGCTCGGTAGTTGAGCACTGCGAGCGGCGAGTCGGCGATGTACGAGTGCCCGATGGCGGAGAGCGAGTCGACAGTGGCCTGGGGGTTCTGTTGCAGCACGGCCAAGACATTGGCGTTCATCTCGCTGACGAACTCGGAACTCATGACCAGCTCCCAGGGGTGTCTACTGAAGTAGAGTTCCACAGTTGCGCGGTCGCTCGGGTCGACTACGCCCGGCGGGATGAGGCTGACAGCTCTCGGGGTCATCAGGCTCGGGTCCATGACGAGCGGGTGGCCGGCCTTGGGAACAGTCATGAAAGAAGAAAAGCCCGTCGTCACATCGTC
Source organism: Cryphonectria nitschkei (assembly GCA_006503525.1). NCBI lineage: Eukaryota > Fungi > Ascomycota > Sordariomycetes > Diaporthales > Cryphonectriaceae > Cryphonectria > Cryphonectria nitschkei. The sequence continues at coordinate 135,104 of LAZJ01000071.1, forward strand.
AAATCTTGAGAAGGGACGGTTCAGGAGTGCCTGTTCGCCAATTCGAGGCGGCTGTGTCGTCTTGTTCTTAGTGCTATCGTTCACAGCGGTTTGTTCCTCGACAACAGCACACTTCGGACGGCTCGTCTTGGAGGAGCAGGAGGAGAGACCAGAGGAAGAGGCGGGCGTCGGTGCATAGCCTTGACAGACATGTCTTCGACGTTGACAAGTACCACAGAATGGCTTGAGTTCTTGATGGACTGAATTAGTATTGAGGAGCCACAAATCTATGTAAGCTTACCTCAACAAGATGATGGGCTGATGACCGTGGCCTCGCGAAACATACTGCCTTTGCACATAGTCTTGAGACATAATAGAAGCAGACGAGCACTCCACCTTCGAAGGGAGAGATATCCTTGATACAAGATGACGAGAGTTGATAGCACACCCAGCATTACTCACCGTCACATTTGATTTTGGACTTTTTACAGTCAAGGCAGCCCCCTCTGGACCGTCGGTTCATCGCCGATGCGATGCAATGAGGCGTGCAGCAGGTGCCCACGTACCAGAAATATTTGCCCCTGTACGATAAATTGACCCTGTTAGGCTCGCGTGTGCAAGTTGTTGTCCCAAGCACGAGAGACTATATATAACTGGGCAGTGTAGATATTTCAGACAGATGAAGTTTTGATCAAATCTTTGTTCACAACTTCCAGAACTTTCCAGCAAAATCTCGTGCTGGAACTGATCAGGAGGAGGAGAACATGCAAAAAGATAGAAAAGATAAAATAAAAGATGGCACGGTCAGGCTTGGTACAGTACAGAAGCGGATAGGATTGCAACAAACGTGGGGACTTTTTGCTCTAGCTAATTACTTTGTATTATCAGATTGATTAGATCCGAGGCCGGGGATCGCGGAAGGCTATTTCAGACGAGAAGGATTCTCATTCTCGTCCAAGGTGGGGTCGTCTATTCCGTATGCGCAAGTAAAGACCGGCTCTTGCGGACGTCGCTCGGCGCTCGGCACCACGGCGAGCCACTGCAATATGGGGCGATGAAGGGTATGTTGTGAACTGGAATGAATAACAATATTGCTAGGGTATCTTGGCACTTGGTAATGAGGGGACAAAAGGAGATACTATGTCTTGTAAATGAGCGTTTGATCTTTGCTTCTCTGGTGCCAGGTGAAGAAGAGAGAGAACGAGTTTTCATTCATGAGCCACTACTCATCTTGGCTGGGCTTGGCCCTAAATATGGACCAGCTTTACACTGTGATTTTCATCTCTTGAGTACTTGGTAAATCAGATCTCGGCGGATTTTAGACTTGTTCGTACGTCCTTGTTTGCAGGTGACCACTTGAGAAGCATGTACTTCACTTCACTGCAGGTGAGGCTCATCCCAAACAACTTGGTAATATTTTTCGGTCTTGGTCTTTCAAGAAGCACCCTGGAGGAAGTGGCATTTCCAACAGCAGTATATCACTCCTCACAAGAGCCTTCATCTGAGTGAAGTTGAAGCAACGACTATCAAAGTCATAGTGCGAGGATGGTCCTCAGTCTCTGTTTGATTCTCGCGCAATACATCGCTATACATGCAATGTTCCGTTTGAGACTTGGCTCAATAAATTTATACCAAACCAACAAGTATTTTGATCCCACACCGTCCAACGATTATCCTGACACTTTGTGTGGGAACATCAGCCATTGATTATATCACCGTCCAGCCTGCGCCATACGTTCCCTAACCATCTCTCCAGCTTCCGACGTCTCGTCCCTCGACTGTTTCAGGAACGGCAGTAAAGCAGTCCCTCCCGTGCCCGTCAGCTCCTTGTCGGCCGACTCCTTGCCAGCACCCTTCTTCTCGCTCTGCTGCCGAGACGAAGCGGTGGCCAGGTTCACCGCCACCCTCTTGTCGTCGGGCTGCCGCCTCCACGGCTTCTTGGACGGTATGACAATATAGCTTGTAATAATCCCCAGGTGCTTGTTCCTGAACTCAGTCAGCGTCCCGACGGCAGCCGTATACGCCTCCTGCATCCTCGCGTGATCCGGCCCGCTTGTCGGTAGCATAGCTAGGGCCCGTATGCTCCCGCAGCGCCCGACGTGTTCCAGCAGCCGTCTGTGCCCGCCAGGCATATACCCACGCACCTCCTCATGGAAACTCTTCTCCTCAGGCTTGCCCGCCTGGGCATGGGGGTTGTTGCTGCCTCCCGAAGTATGCGTCACGCCCAGCACCACGTCCCAAAACTGAATCAGCGAGGACTGCCCGTTGCTCCCGCCGCGCCATTGCTGCCAGGACCCGCGGCCATCGCCCTCATCGTAGAACACACCCCTGGGCAGGCCCGCACCGCTCATGTTCTTGGAGCCTGCCAGGAACGGCCGGATGCGGTGATAGAAGACCATGGGGTCGCACTGATCACGCATGCGGTCCAGGAGCGCGCCTACTTTCTTAATGCTGCTTGCCAGCTGCTCCAGTGCGGCGGTGATGGTGGCGAGGTCCCGGGAGGGAATGGCGTTGATGGCCTTGAGCATCAAAGGGATGACACGGGCACCCTGGGCCTCCATGGCGACAGAGACACAGAGAAACCAGGACTCGTCCGTAGTGCCGGTGAAGGTGTGTGGTGAGTGGAGGCTGTCGATGTCGGTGAAGTCACCTGTGGAGGAGGAGAAGTTCCACAGGTTGAGGGCGGCATATGTTGCCACGGGAGGCACCTCGAGATGTGAGGATACGGAAAGAAGAGGAACAGTGATCGGGGGTGGAAGCACCTAGAACCGTTTGAGTGTCAGTATGGAAGTACTATTGGGTGAGGAAAGCAAGACTCATGTACCAGCAGCAGGCATGGAAAAGAGATCAGATGTAAATTAAAAAAAAAAGAGAAGAAAAAAAGAAGTAAGATTTATAGAAATAAAGAGGCCATCCAGTCTCACTCACCTCCGCTGCCTTTTCACCTCCCCAGACATATGCGTGGGTCAAAAGAGTAAGTATAACATATGCTCTCCTCCATTCCGCCTCTGTCCTAAGCTTCTCTGTGGACAATACAGGGAGGCGTTCGACCCTCTGGCGTAGAGTGCCGTTTGACAAGAGGGTTGTGAGGTTATGGATCAAGAGCTCCCATGGTTCGTAGTAAGAGTTTGCAATTCGTACCAGGGGCTCTTCTGCGGGCAAGAAGCCGTTCCGGGTGACATTGAAGGAGGCTAAGAGTTCATCGTAGCCGTTTTGCTGGGGGACGGCGTGAGGAGACATGATATAATGATAGCAAAATCAAAGCAGGTGAATGGATTTCTGATTTGGTAAGCACAGAATATAGTTGGCCAAGTTATTGTGAGAAAAATGATAGTGTCGCCTTCATGAAAGGTAAAACCTGTAACAAGCCGCAGCATAAATTGCAGGAATAGCAATGGAGAGGCTGGGGAAATGCAAGAGGCCGAGGAAAAAAAGTATGGGAACAATCTCGTTCCTATCAGTGGCAACCGAGAGACAAAGATATGTAAATATAAGCCTGTAGCGTATATCAAAGGAGGAGGAGAGGAGGAGAAGAAGAAGGAGAGAGACGAAGAAGACGGGGGTGAGAATCGTGGAAGAGGACCTACGGATGCCAGCCAGGCATGGATAGCAGTACCCACCAACAATGTAAAATATGCCCAGATCCTCATCATCAGGGGAACTGACAAGAAAGATGGCACGAGCAAAACGATGTTGACGTCTTTCCTTGTTCCATGAGAGGATCCGGATGGGGCCGTCCACATCTTCTTGGGCCCTTCAGCTTCCGCTCGCACGAGGCATTGCCAACTTCCGCGGCAGCCAGGGGACACAGAGAGAAAGGCAATGGGCTGAGCGAATATGTATCTTGCCGGGCCTCAACCCCAGCCCAGGGAGCCTTGTGAATGATACTCATTTTCTGTGCAAGGGGAGTGCATGTGTGCAGAGAAGGTCTGGAGGTGAGACGACGGTCGTTGGTTCCGCGGTTAAAGACGGAAAGCGCGACGGAAGGACGGAACCTCGGATGAGGACCCAGGACCCAGGGCAGGCGCTATGCTGTGTGTCAAGGGCCTAAACATTACAGTAGGTGGAGCAGGAACTCCCCATGGCGGGAAGCTTCCCGAGGGCCTAGGCACAGTAGGCACGAGGCAATTAAGCGCGGTATCTGTAGCGTACCGTACCGCAAGCAAGTACGGCTTCCGGGGCTGCCATGGCCGACTACGGCAGAGGCACCTTCGCGTACACTCCGTACACTGCAAGTTTCTTCACTGAGGTCGAGTCGCGAAATCGGCCTGTAGTAGCAACGAACCCAGCACTACAAAGTGATCCAAGCGACCCCTTCTATGGTGCTTGCTGGAGCAGCCAAAAGAAAAAAAAAAACAAATCGGAAATTCTCAAGGCGCTTCAAAGGTTTCTCGCTTCTTCTTGTGGCCAGCTTCGTCAGGGCATACGAGAAGTGTTGTCGTTGACTAATCGACCCTTTCGAGCATCATCATGGTCGTCTCCGCCACTGCGGACAAGATCCGCGCTGGCCAGGCACCGGCATTTGAAGACTCTCTGGAGTATGCACGATCACTCGACGCCTCAGACTCTCTCAGGCACCTTCGAGATGACTACCTGTTTCCCACCAAGGCCTCCCTCAAGAGCAAGTCTTTGCAGTGTATGTTTTCCAGTTCCCATGCAGAGAAAGACAGAGAAGGGCGCATGCTAACCTCAAGGTTCCTAGCTACGTCAGCGTCGTCGTCGCCATCATCTGAAAAGAAGGGAGATGAGGCAGGTATTTACTTTTGTGGAAATTCGCTGGGCCTGCAGTCCAGGACAACCCGTCGGTACATCAACGCACAGCTCGACACGTGGGCCGCCATCGGGGTCAATGGTCATTTCATAGATCTGGAGAACTCGCCCCTGGTGAACTGGCAGGACATGTCTGCCGACTGTGCGCGCAAGTCTGCCGACTTTATGGGAGCCCTGCCCAGCGAGATCGTCTACATGAACACCCTTACCGTCAACATCCACATGTTACTGGCCTCCTTCTACCGCCCCACCCAGAAGCGCCACAAGATCATCCTTGAGTGGAAGCCCTTCCCCAGCGACTACTACGCCATCTCCTCGCACATCCGCTGGCACAACCTCGACCCTGCCCAGTCTATGGTCGAGGTCTGGCCCCCGGAGGAGAACCTGTACATTTCGACGGCACAGGTCCTCGCTACTATCGATGCGCACGCCGACGAGACCGCCGTCATCTTACTTCCCGGGATCCAGTATTACAGCGGTCAGTTCTTCGACATTCCCACCATCACGAAGTACGCACAGGACCGCGGCATTGTCGTCGGCTGGGACCTCGCCCACGCAGCCGGCAATGTCGACCTGAAGCTGCACGACTGGAACGTCGACTTTGCCATGTGGTGTACCTACAAGTACATCAACGCTGGGCCGGGTTCCATCGCCGGGGCCTTTGTCCACGACCGACACGGCAAGGTCGAGTGGACCACTGGGGCCGAGAGCGAGGACGGGCAGCCAAAACCAACCTTCCGCCCCCGACTGAGCGGCTGGTACGGCGGCGACAAGAGCGTGCGGTTTCAGATGGCCAAGCAATTCCAGCCGACGCCGGGAGCAGGCGGGTTTCAGGCCGGAAACCCGTCTGCCCTGGACCTCGCCGCCCTCAGCGGGTCCCTGACCAAGTTTGAGGAGGCTGGGTTTCAGAACCTCCGCAGCAAGAGCCTCGTGCTGACTGCGTATGCCGAGTACATGCTGCACCGCATCCTGGCTGACGAGAAGGAGGGTGGTGCCGTCAACGACAAGCCGGCCTTTGTGATCATCACGCCGCCCAACCCGGCCGAGCGAGGCGCGCAGCTCAGCGTGTTGTTGAGAGAGGGCCTCCTGGATAAGATCTTGGCCGACTTCCAGGAGAAGGCCATCATCTGTGATAAGCGCAAGCCCGATGTCATCCGTGTGGCGCCTGTGCCTATGTATAACAGCTTTGAGGATGTGTGGAGGTTTATGGAGGCCCTGAGATTGGCCCTTGGTATAAGCAAGAGGTAGAAGAAGGAGGGCAAGCCAGGAGGTGATGATATATACACATACATTTTAAACACAGACATGATTATATACCATCCATCTATCTTCCTTGCATTGGCTGAAATGCAGGTGGGTCCCTGCCCAGACCATGCAAAGTGTAATCCCAAGCTACACCAAATTTGATGCAGCTATCTTTCCAACCTGTAACGATAATCACAGTATCATGAAATTCTCCTGGGCGTTCTCACTGAGATCAAATGTTCGACAATTCTTTGACTGCCACCCCCCCTCCCCCCACCCCAGCCTCCTGTTATCCTCGCCCTTGTTGCCACGGCCAGAACCGGAAACTGTGGCGCTGGCCGAGACGCCTTAAGACTGTACACAGCGACTCGACAGTATACACTTTACACTACAACACTCGATATAAACATAAAATAAGCTCGGCCCCGCACCTGTACATATAGGCTCAATCAATCATCCTCGTCAATCTCATGGACACGCCTCACATCGTCATCCAACGCCCAAACTCAACTGTGACGATTGTTCACAGGGATTGAGACTCTTTTACCTTTTCTTCTTCTTCTTCCTCTCCTTTTTTGGGGGGGGCCACATTCTCTACAAATCTCGCAATCCTGTGTGTGCATCGCAATTCAAGAAGAAGCACCTCCCTAATCACCATGGCCTCTTCTTCCCCTTCACACATCAAATCCTGCCCAGATTGTTTCGCCGGCACGATTCACATCGCCCAGCCCGTCGGCCACGTCGAGATCCTCCATGACGTGCCCACTTACGTTACCCGCGGAGCGTCGTCGTCGTCGTCGTCGTCATTGTCAGTCCCGGCCTCGTCCAACTCCACCATCGTCTTCCTCACAGACGGTTTCGGCTTCAAGCTGGTCAACAACAAGCTCCTCGCCGACCAGTACGCCGCCAGGACGGGCCTCCGCGTCCTCGTGCCGGACCTCCTGCCGGGCGGTGGTGTGCCCCTGGTCATGCTCTCGCTCTCCGCCACCATGACCAGGCCCGTCGCCTGGTACAACCTGCTCGGACAGCTACGGCGTGCCTGGGCCGCCGTGAGGCTCATGTCCATCCTGCTGCCCTTCAGCTTCAGGGTGCGCCGCATGTACCCTGCCGTGCTGGGCTACGTCCGCGCCGTGAAGGGCTCGCTGCCCCTCGGGGCCAAGCTGGGGCTCGCGGGGTTCTGTCTCGGCGGCCACTGGTCCTCGCGCATCTGCGGCGCCACGGCGGTCGAGGGTGATGATGCTGGGCGCCTGGTCGACGCGCACTTCACCGCCCACCCGTCCAGTGTCGCGCCCGACGAGTTCGCCGCTTTCGCGGGGAAGTTCCGCGTCCCTTTCAGCCTGGCACTGGGCGATAAGGACCAGATGATGTCCGTTGAGCAGGCGCACGAGGTCGAGGCCAGCCTGCGGGGGGTGTTTCGGGACGAGCCTGAGAAACTGGAGGTTCGTCTGTACGAGAAGTGCGGGCATGGCTTTGCCTTGCGCGCAGACCCTAACGAGACGGCTGAGAATGAGGGGGCTGAGAGGGCTCTTGAGCAGGCGGTCAACTGGTTTCGGAGATTCTTAAACTGAAGGGGGGTTGGGTTGTTCAGAATAGTTCAAGTTTCTCGACGGGATGGTTGTCATAGCTGGGCTCGGGAGTGAAAAACTGTACATTAGATGAAGTGGTGGCTCATAGGGAAATGGCTGTGTCTGGGTAACGGTAAACGAGTCTTTCTTGGGATGATTAAAATATGCATCTGCTCTTCTACCTCATCATAACTACAGTGATGAAACCATTCGAGTACATACTGAGAAAGTTCCAAAGCAGTGACAGCTTTTTTAGTATGAGGATTTCTTTGACGCCTAAATATTCGCTGCTCACAACCTCAATCCTATCGCCTTCTCATCAATGCGTCAATAACCATGAGGAAGGCAAGTGTACACACTCGCTACAGCAGTTGAGTCTGTTGCGAGGATGCAAACACGTGAATACTTGTTTACACACTACCAGCAGAAGGAAAAGCCTCGCCATGACTACCGCTGATTGCTCCCCTCCATATTTGGCACTTCGAGAAAACTGTACGCAACCTCATCTCCTTAACTCAATAATTCAAAAAAAAAAAAAACCCCCCCCCAAAAAAAACCCCCTTCTTCCCAATATTACATGCATACCTCAGATACATCTACCTCAAGCCAGACGCCCTTCAGCCTTGCTTCCACCACATCTGTTTCCCTCTGCAACATCTCATGTCTACGTAGATAAAGTCTTTCCCCTCTATTGGTTCTCACATGAGGAAACCACGCAACATGAACAATACCTGCTGGCTCGCTTGTTTGCAGTGCATCAGCCCTTCATGATGAAACCCCACAGCAGGGTCAGCTCTTTTTCTTCTTATTTTTCTCTCATCTTTTCTTGTCTCTCCTCTCTGCTTTTTTCTTTTTCTTTCTCTCTATCTCTTTTCCCCCGTTCTCTCTTCAGAATTCGCCATCCCACTCGATCTCAAAGTCCCTCTCAGGCTGAGGCTTGGTTTTCCACCCGGTCATCTTGACGTTGTTCCACTCCATCTGCTCGCTGGTCATAGTGCCCTGAAAGCGCTTGCAGTCGTTACCAGAGAACACCAGGTATCCCGACCCGTGCACGCTGGCCCTGTTGTCTGGGATCTCATCGTCGTCACCATCGATCGTGTCGAGAGGCACGCCGTCGGTGGCGACGACGCCTTGCCAGCGGAACCAGAACTTGGGCTGACGGAACGAGTTCTTCTCAAAGGTGGCGACACGTTGTCGGCGGCGGCCCTCTCCGCTGAGATGAGAGGCAGCACCATCATCGTCATCGTCGTCATCGTCCTCCTCCTCACTGTCCACCCCTTCTCCTGAAGATGGTGAGTCGGAACCATTTGCTTTGCCATTAACGCCTCCACTGCTCTCACGGGACCCGCGCCGGCGGTTGCCTCCTCTGGCGACCCCGTTGTGTGTCGGGTCAGCCTCTCCACCACCTCCGAGCTCGCGGGTGATCTTGGCAAGCGTCTTCCTGCTACCTGCAAACGCAACCGTGGCTTCGAAGGTCCTGCCGCATCTCAGAGAGCCCAGCAGGCCGTCCTCGTCGTCGGTAAGGCGGTAGATCTCCAGGACTACATCGCTGCCGTTGCTGTCGGCTATTCCTTTCTTCTTTTTCTTCTTGGAGGAAGAGGACGAAAACGATGAAGTAGCCCCCGATAGGCCTGCAGCTACACTGGCTTTTCCGCCACCGGCCCTGCCTTTCCGGCCTCCTCCCGTCTCAGCACGGTCGCCGCCTGTCTTCTTCATCTTTTGCTGCTGCTGCTGCTGCTGATGTAGGAGGCGATCAAGGGCAGCGCATTTGATGAGGTGAGTGCCCATCGTGTTGCGGACCTGGAACTCATGGCGCACGTTCCCAAGCTGGCCGCCTCGATCGTTGTGGTTGTGGAGGTGGCGCGTGTTGAAGGCCGCGTCTTCCCAGTCTCGGTCGTCCTCCATCTTTTTTTTCAGCTGGTTCCAAAGTTTGTGTGTGTGTGTGTGTGTGTGTGTGTGTGTGTGTGTGCGACTCTCCCCTTCCCCTCTTTCTTACTCTCGCTCTCTCGCTTTCCAAGACAGAAACAAACAAAAGAAAAAGAAGCGTTGCGGGGCTGACAAGCTTCAAATGTGAAGATGAAAGGAAGAGGACAAAATCAACATACATGGAATGTAAGGGGAAGAACGAGAAGGGACCAGGCGAGCAGAGCAGACGTGGCATGACGGTGCACGCTAGACTCCTCCCGAGCTTCCCCCTCACGTTCTCCGCCTCGACCAGGGACTTGGACCATACATTGAGACCATACATTGAGACCATACATTGAGACCATACATTGAGACTATACATTGAGACCATACATTGAGACCATGGGTGCATAGACAGCATTTGATTTACTGTAGGAGAAGACAATGGAGTCTCTTCGCCCAAGGCTATTTTGTGACCGGTTTCCTTCTCATTTTCACATACACATATACACACACTCTCTCTTTTCCTCATTCTCATGCACACATATACTGCTTGCTTATTCTACACATCAGATGCTCATCTGGATCAACAAGGTGGTACGATATCTGATATTTGGTGGATTATGGATGGGTCTCACGCTTCCAGTGGGCGTTCATCCGGAGAGAATAGAACAGAAAAGCAAAGAAAGAAAAGTGTGTGTTGACAATCCAAGACAAGCTCAATCATGCATAAGAAATAACAAGAGAAATTACACCTCTCTCCTTGTATCTCTCAAGACGCACCAAAGAGCCAGACTCCCGTCCTCTCGACCAGAGCTTCTCTCTTCAACCTCCCGTCCTCCGCCGCGTCCTTGTCAGCACCAAGCCCTCCATCCATATCAAACCCATGCCCAGCATCAGGCACGCACAGCCACTTGACCTCGCCGTGCTGGTCCTTGACCTCCCAGCTGAACCTCTCGTCCCCCTCGGTGATGAGCGTCCCCAGCGCGCCCTCAGCTGCCGGCTCCTCTTGGCCGATGCGCTGGTCCATCCCGGGCTCAGGCTTGCCGGCGAGGCGGCAGGCTGTCCTCAAGCCCTCGTGACCGAGCATGTCGAGTTCGCACCCTATGACCCAGATCCGGCGGGGCAGGCTGGCACGCTCTGCGTACAAGGGCGACAGCAGCGGATCACGTAGATCCTGCCCGATAGGAATATCTAAGCACGCGCACACACACACAAACACACAAGCGGGTCAGCAAAAGCTAGTAGCAATGGGTCTGAGAGAGGCAGGGAGAAATGGAGACTTGACAAGAAACTCACAGGCCCAGTCAAATACAGCAGCAATCCCAAGCAGAGGGTCCTTTTCGCTAGCCCTTGAGCCCAAGAGTTTAGGCTTGTACCTCCTCGTTCCCCTCTTTACATCTGGAGAAGTAGCAAAGTCCGTGACGGGATAGATAGGAACGACGCCTGCAGTAATCCTCTCCCGGACCGCGGGCACCTCGCTGACAGTCAGGGCCAGGTTACCGCCGGCCGAGAAGCCCGTGATGCCCACCTTGTCGGGATTGATGTGAGCAGCGAGGTCCTCGTCGGCCAGGACGGCAGCTATGAGGGCCTCCACATCGACGCGCGGTCCAGGGTAGGGGTTGCCTGGGGCTTTGGCGTAATGGAGGGCAATGACGAGGGCCGTGTGCTTCTCGGAGAAGCTGGAGTTCCATGGGTCATTGTCGGAGGGTTCACCGACGACAAAGCCCCCGCCGTGGATGGAAAACAGGAGCGGGAGACGTCGAGGGGAAGTCCTGTCGTAGGACTTTGGAAAGAAGATCCTGATGGGCAGATGTGGCCGGACGGGATACGTCTTGGTCAGTGTCGGGTTTGTCTCGCCGGGAAAGAGACGTTGGCGCAAGTGTCGAATGCCCATGGCTGCAGGGATGACCAGATACTGGATCGAGAAGACGGCTATGGTGTAGAGGCCACGTTTGTGTAGAGCCAGTGCACGCTTTCGAGAGTGATCATCGCCGCCATCGTTGCTGCTGCCGCCAGCCGCGACGCCAGCTCCAGATTCTTCTGGTGCAGCTGTGGCGCCTTTTCCAGTTCGTGCCCGCAGTGACATGGCGCAGGTCGATGACACTTATGATGTATCTCTCTATGTGTGTATGTGTGTGTCGGTGGTGATGGTTTGTGGCATGACAAGAGGCACCTGGTGCCGCAAGTACCGGGGCAGCTTGAGCCGGTAGTATTAAATAACAATTGCCGTGCTTAGCAGCGTCGTATCCGTATTTACCTCACCTTCCCTTCCCCCAGGTCAGAACTGTATCATCATGGTAGCATCTGCACAGATTTCATCTGATCCCGAGTTCGAGACCAGACAAGCACTACTCCGCAACACAGCTAATGCCATCAGTTTCCTGGGTCGCTCTCTTGTGGGCAGGAATGAGATGCTGCATACAAGGAGCGAGATATGCTGTCCAAGATGGTTTCTCTCTCCTCTTGGGCTCTCCTGATGCCTTTTGAGGTTGAGGCTCCGGGCTCCTGCAGGTATGTAGAGTCAAGGCAATTGACATTTGTGAAGTCTCTGGCAGCAACATGCAGTTTGCAGTGGTTGGGACAAAAGGAAACAATCATGACGGCCGCAAGCAATAATCGTTGTAAAGTTCACAGCGTTCGGGCGACGCACGGCAGTGACAAGCTGGCAAGCTCACTCGGGAGCGCTAAGTGCGGGGCTCGTGTCGCGTGGCTGCGGAGGGGCAGAGGCGTATCGAGCACATTACGTAGCACTAAAAGTAACAGCTACAGAGGCGTCATAGCAGTAGCTACAGCAGTGGTCGCTCAGTGCCTCCACTTGACGGGCTGACTTATCTACAAATAATTACTAAGTAAACAGTCACTTCAGGTCTTGTAATCAGCAAAGGGCGTGTCGACTTGTCTGTGACGTACTTGAGAGGTACTTGTACAACCGACTTTACCATCCGCATTCATTTCAACCAACCAGTTGACTCATCATCCATCCATTTGTGCATTTGTCTCTACTGATCCCATCCATTCGATTCCTCCCTGGTCAGCAAACACACCACCAGAGAACTACCGACATGGCCCCCAACCAGAACATCATCCTGTTCGACCTCGCCAGCAAGGGTGACAGTGCAAAGTGCTGGTCCCTGAACCCATGGAAGACCCGTTTCGCCCTGAACTTCAAGGGTCTGGACTACGAGACGGTCTGGCTCGACTACCCTGAGCTTAAGGCCCGCATCGAGCCACACCTCCCCGACGCCAGCGCCTACACCAGCCCTACCATCGTCTATACCGACGGCAGCTATGTGGCCGACTCCAGGGCCATCGCAAGCCTCCTCGAGAAGGACCACCCAAGCCCTTCTCTGCACCTCGACGACCCTGCTCTCAAGAAGCTGGAGGACCTCGTGTCTGAGCTTATGCCCGTCGTCCGCGGCCACTATATCCCCACCGTACCCAAGCGACTGCTCAGGGAGGCCAGCCTTGACTATTGGTACAGGACCCGCGAGGAGAAGGTGGGCATGACCCTGGACGAGCTCGAGAAGACTGAGGGCGGCGAGGCGGGCTTCGCCCAGGCCGCCCCGCTGCTGCAAAAGGTCACGGGGTGGCTCAAGGAGAAGGACGACGGGCCGTTCTTTATGGGCAAGACGGTCAGCTATGCCGACTTTGTGTGGGCTGGCTTCTTGATCTTTTTCCGGCGCATCGGAGACGACAAGCTCAGCTCGCTCCTGGCGAACACGGGTGATGCCGCGGTGCACGAGGCCCTGCTTGCCGCTGTCGAGCCTTGGTCAAAGCGTGATGATCACTGAGACGTTGGAGGATGTTAGTAGAAGGGAAGGGAGAATGCTGGAATTTGACCCTTGACGGCATCAACATTCAACCCAGGTTCTTGTATATAGGCGAAGTTGCTATAGAAAGAACATGGTGTTGCTGTTATCTCTCTCTCTCTCTCTCTCTCCCTTTCTCTGCGGGTCTACGGTCACCAGTCATTCCTGTCCCCAGTGGAAACAATTCCCCTTGGTGCAGGCGAGATCGAAAAACTCTATCACCAAATCCTCCTGCACGGGGATGTTGTGGGTGACATTCCACGCACGATACGCCTCAAACCTGTCCCTATTGCCATACTCCCACCTGGTCCAGTTCGCTAACGGTGTATTGAGCGAGGTGCTGGTCGGTTGCTCGCTCAGCCCAAACACGCCCGTCCACTCCTTGATCTCCTCGCCCAGGTTGGTGTAGTTCAGCGTCTCGTCCGCCGTCCCGTGGAACACCTGCATCTTGGGCCGCCAGCCATCGTCTGGGTACCCGGGGTAAGCAGCCCGCACGATGGCCGCCCACTGCTCGGGCGTGTGCCGCACCAGCCCATCCGCACACGCGGTGTTCCAGTAGTCGACCGCCGACACATTGGCCGGGATCTCGGCGCCAAAACAGCCCAACGCCACGCCTGCAAACGCCGACCCGGCCGCGAACACGTCGGGGTACGCACCCGCGAGGACGTTGGTCATCATGGCGCCGGAGCTGACGCCCGTGACGAACACGCGCGAGGCGTCGGCCTGGTAGTGGTCCAGGGTCCACCGCACCATGCTGACGATGCCGAGACTGTCGCCGCCGCCGTCGTGGGTGAGGGTCGCTGGGGAGGAGACGTCCCAGCACTTGTCGGCGAGGTTGGGGCTGTCTGGGTAGATGACGATGAAGCCGTGCTCCGAGGACAGGTTGGCGAATGTCGAGTCGGCGTAGGCTGTCGGGGCGTCTCCGTGGCACCAGTGCGGGTTGACGAGAATGGGGGGCTGCGGTGGGAGGTTGTCTGGCACATAGATGTAGAAGCCTACGTTGGTTGGGTTGTTGGCGAGGGTCACGTTGAGCTGTTGGAGGGTTGCTGCTCTGGTGGTCGTCGAGGCGGCGAGCAACAGGGCGGAGAGGAATGTCCAGGTCGACATTGTTGGTAATTATGGTCTCTCGTTAGAATTTGTGTCTTGGTGGTCGACAGTCTTTCTAATTCGCAGGCCGTTCGTTGGCTAGCAAAGGAATTGGAATGCCAATGTTGAGAAATGGCAATTGATGATAGTGAAGACTGCTGGTGCTTGATTACCACTTTCCACTATCTTCTCGAGAAAAGAAAGTCGAACAAAAGGGTTGGTTTCTAACTTCCACTACACGTAAGAATATACAAAGGCAAACAATGTTCATCATCCACTCGAAATGTACCTTGCCCGCAACAGAAATGTACATCGGGCCATCAAGAGCAGTGTGACGGAGGAAATACGTCCGTGTTGACCAGTACAGTATGGCATCAAGCACCACCACTTTTTTTTCCCTTTTTTCTGGGGTCATTTCTCCTCATGGATTCTGAGTCCGCCAATCACCGTCAATGCTGCTGTATCTCCAATGCTTGCCGTGCTGTGCATATAAGCGAGCTGCCTGCGCCTGGCGAACGCCTTCTATAGTCCTGCTAGGACGACCTAGACTTTGAAGTACTGAGTTGTTGTCGGTGGGGAGAGGGGTTTTCTTTCTAGCCTGTTAATAACTAGGTACATGGGTACTGGAGCGATGTGACTTGACAAGCCCTGTGCCCCCCCCCCCCTCCCATTCATTGGCGAAAAAGAAGATGGCGGTATTTTCTGTTGTCAATCGCTAGACACAGGACGGCACTATGTAGAATCTCATGCTTGAGAAATTATACAAGAGATATATTTATGCACTGTGGTCATATGCATGGAACGATGACCAGCACAATTATACACATTTATAGCTATAATTATCATTTACATTGCCTATCAGAAGACACGTCCCCTAGTCCATTTGGACAAGCTCGAACTTGTATAGCCAATACCATAATCGCAAAGCAAATCGAAGTTATTTTGTGGACTGACGATCTTCAGTAGACAATTACTTGCCTCCGAGTACTGAGCGCATTGACTGTTTAGCATGGTTCTGCAAGACTCCTTCACCTTATTGGGGGCTTCGCCGCATATTTACTGCTTGCCATCTGTTCTTCTCTTTCATAAATAATCACCAGTATAGACAAAATGACAGATGACATGCTTCTCAGATGATGAACCATCTCAAAAAATCTCAAAACTAGGCGAAGACGCCCTGTCCCTCCCTCCCTCTCTTTCCCCGTCTCTATACAGCAACCTCACGACTCATCTGGTTCATAAAAGACCAGACACCGAACCTCAATGCTCTGCCTCTGCTTTGCATCCTTGGGCGTAGCAGGGTCAATGAAAGCAGTATGAGGCGTCAGGGCCGCGATGCCCTCCC
The DNA here is from genome assembly GCA_006503525.1 of Cryphonectria nitschkei. Lineage (NCBI taxonomy): Eukaryota > Fungi > Ascomycota > Sordariomycetes > Diaporthales > Cryphonectriaceae > Cryphonectria > Cryphonectria nitschkei. The sequence continues at coordinate 150,811 of LAZJ01000071.1, forward strand.
GGCCCTTGGGCTGGCCCTGGCTCCAGGAATCAAAGCACTTGATGAACATGGCCTCATCCGGGGTCATGTCCTTCTGGTAGTACAGCTTGTGTCTGGAACTAGGTGCGACCGAATATGTCTCGCCTGTCACATGACATAAGATGCTCACAGTCTTCGTCAGCATACACTCATTTATTATATAGTCAAAGGAAGTCGGCCGGTCTGTCGCTCCGTTCATGGCAGTGAGCGGCTTTGAGGGGCGACTGCCTCTTCTCCGTCAAAGAGAGAGAGAGAGAAACATACCTCTTACTTCATAGCCGGTAATATCCTTTGCCCTGTCTGGGTCAGGGAGGATTTCCTTGCCGCGATCGTCATTCCCATCGCCAATTACCCTGTTTCGCGTGGGATACAACAGGTCGACCTTGACCAGATCCTCTGGCACCGTGGTGCGCCAGTCGATAACAGCCAGGGGAAAATCACTCGCCGCATGCCCGATGGGCCGCCAGACATTGATCAGCTGATACCGACCCTTGAGCAGCTCATCGGCCTCGTCCGCAGAAACATGCCTCCGCACCCTCGCCTCGGCGGCTTTGGGAGTCTGGTCGACGTGCACCTGCTGGACGGGCTGCCGCGGCGAGTTCGGGTCGTGGCGGCGGATGGTGTGGTCAAAGATGACGACCTTTTTCACCTTATTGTTGGTGTTGGATGCTGCCCCTGATGCTGCCGCACCGCTCAGCTTGTCGCGCAGCAGGCGTTCGACCTCGGGGTAGTATGTGCTGCGAAGCTCCGTGTCGTCTGGGGCGAAAAAGACGGCTGGGTCGGCGGCGGAGGGAGATTTGAAGACGGCGAAGCCGGAGACGTCAACGCCGCCGAAATTGGGCCCTGCGTCGCGGATGTTGGTCACGGAGCGTCTGCGCTCGACACGCTCGTAGGATGTTGCATCAGTGTCGACCTTGGCCCAAGGGTTGACCGCGGTGGGGTCGATGTAGCGGAATACGCCTGTTGTCATTTTGAATGCTGTGGATTTTTTTTGGGTCGTATGTTGCGGCAAGTATTTGCGTATGGATTGTGTCTTTTCACTTGCGAGTGTTTACCAGTTGTAGGTCTCAGCCCAAGCACCACAATGCCTTACCTCCCGAGGATAGGAACAAACTTATAAATTGACAGTCAAATGTACATACACGCTGAAAAGTGCAAGAAGAGAAAGGGCGTTCTTGATCACGAACTGAGGCGCGTGTCCTTTACTAATTGCCGTATTATCGCCGAAAGGCGTGGGTGGCACGCTATTGTATTGTACAGTAAATACAAAACAAGTCGGGATCGCTGTTGTGGCCGCCGAATGTGGCTGGTGCGTTGTCGTCATTCTCGGCCAAGGGATTTGTCAGTGCCAGGCCCTCGGTACCTCCCCACACTGGCGCCCCTCCATTCGATTCATGCTGGAGAATTACCACCCCTGCAATAATAGGTTCTTTTTTTGTTGGCGAACAAAATGGCCGCTCGGCCGCTCTCGCACCTTCCGTTGCTTGTGGCTTGTCGAGTCTTCCTGCTAGAGCCAGGCCCTTTAGCACTATAGCACCCAGTATTGTCCCCATGACATAGCATCGTTCCTCACACCCACTCGCAAACGGCAGTCAGCGTCAGTATGCGGACAGCGAGCCACTCAAGGACTTGCTACTTATCTAGGGCTTGTGGATGCAACAATTGCAGCATAGAGAGCAGCTACGAAGGTGTGCTGAGTATATTGCTAGAGGAGGCTGAGCAACGAGTTACTAGATGTATCTATGTAGAGCATGTTGGATTTGGCAGCCCACGCTTGCCATGTATTAAAGTAACCAGATCTGTTTCATTCTTTCCAACCTTGAATCACAGACTTATTTCATCATACTGATTTGGCTAATTGATAGAGCAATTGTCGATGAATCACTACAACTATGCCCACGACCGAGCTCGCCCGAAGTCGTAGTGCATCAACACACAAGCCACTAGAGCCCAAGATCGAGACTGCTTGTAGGTCGTGGAACAAGCCGTCAATCCGCTGGTGCACTTGTCTGCCCGCTGGGGAAGTGGGGACAGTACCTGAGAAGCATGTGATTTGGTGTGCAGCGCTCCACGTCCGAGATATGACTGGGGCGGGAAGTGGAGCCGAGTGCCTCAACGTCCTCCTCCCCCCCCCCCCCCCGATTGCTTTTAGGAAGTCATCCTCTATGAACTCCTGCACGACGCGCACAATCATGGCCCATTAAGCGAAGGAGAACGAGTATGCCTTGCATAGAAAACCCCTACTTGCCGGTCGCGCGGTAAGGTGTCCTTCAGCAGCGCGGAGGTTCTACAGCAGCATATTCGAGACTCGCCTGCGCATGCTCCGTCGTTTGACTGCGAGACTTCCAACGGCCCTTCCGCAGCAAGGACATTTCACTACAGCACACAACCCTTCACTCACCCATCACAATACTCGGCGTTATCCACTCGAGTCTTGAAAAACACTCTTGGCCACCCCGTTCGACCGCGAGGACTTCGAATAGAAACGAACAGGAGGGTTGGCAGCTGGTTCAACTTACAAAACACTAACTACTGAAATTTACACGTAATATCACGGGCATCAACGCTCTTGTACGGAGTGGCGGAGCTGCGTTTCTACTTCTGCTGACTCCGACAAGCAAAAATCTGAACTAAGATACGTTTATACTATACTAAAAGATATAGGAAGTAGCAAATGCAAAGAGTGAACCAACATACATTCGACCTGCAGGGGGGGTCGGCAGTTGGTTTAGCTTACAAAACTTTAATCACTAAGATTCACAAGTGAGACGTCGAAAGATCGGCCAACACCCAACCACATATCTCTACAGGACGGAATGGCTCATAAGTAGCCAATCGGGTCCGGTCCCTGCACCCAGGGGTTTTGAGCATTCCCTACTCCAAGCACCACGCTGATTAAGCTCGCCTTCTGTCTTACGGTCCGTTCACGACGATCTCGCAATATAAAAAGCATTTGAGCCCGTGGCTGCGGGCACGCCTGCACATCTGTTTCTGCCTCCATTTTTTCTTCATCTGCATCCTCCCGAGATCCTCTCCACAATGCCAGCAGTCGTATCCAACAATGATCTGCCCAAGTTGCTGAATACCCTGCCGAAGCAGCGCGCATGGGCAAGGGAGCTGGTCGGCAAGCATCTGGGCATTGACACGAAGCGCATGCGCAGTACAGAGTCTCCGCTGCAGGGAATGTGTAATAGGACTCTGTTCACTACCCTCAAAAGATTGCAGTGGGGTGTGATGTGTTTGAGCCGCCCCAGATTGCTTCTGGCTTCGATTGATACAAGAGCTGGGCCCTGGTACACTTGAACTTTGCCTAGGGGAATCCCATCTCGCCAAGAATGTTTGATTAGCGGAGCATTTTGGATCTGGAGGGGCCTTCAGTGACTATGATCCTTCTCAGCCCGAGTTGACCCAGGGTGTGGTCGCTATTGTCGCCGGTGCGCTCGGGATGGTCCATATCGGAGTGATCCTTCAAGTTACAGCCCGAGACCAGGCTGGAGTTCTCTGATGTGAAGGACCAGGAGACAGGTTCGCCCCGGGGGTGGGCCGAACGCCATGCTCCTCCACAAAGACATTTCGCGTGATCTAGCTGTGGGCCTTTGGCTTGCCCAGCAGGGCCGCTCTGTTATTGTTCATGGCCGGGCGGGAATGCCTGAAGTCGGTAGGGTGGCTCACGAACGCCCATGGCTGCAATGACCCCGGTAAACATGAGGCTCTGCTTGCATGGCTGCCTGTGTTCGTATGAGCTGTATCCCAGTCATGCGATGGTGGACTCTGCGGCACGGTGTCAGTTGACTGGAACTGGACAGTAGCACCAAGGTGGTCGTATGCTTACGACTAGGCTCTCTGTCGTTAGCTTGCTCAGTAGGTAAGAGCTCTGGACCCTCCCTATGGACCACGGGGGTCTGGAACCTCGGCAGTTGTGTTCTTTGACGTCAGAGAATGTGGTCCTTCTCTACCGAATGTAGGTGGTAAATGTTGACAACGATTTTCTTTGGTCTGTAAGTATATTGCGTGATACTTGGAAAGGTGATGACGGAAGCCATCCTGTTCGCCCTTTCCTTTTTTCTTTTGTCTTCCCGAAAAAGTGGAATCTGATCCCGGCATTTCTCAAAGGAAGTGACTAATGCACTAATGATCATGTACTGTATGGTCTTTTTTGGATCTCCCTGAGGAAATTCACGCGCAAAAAGGGCGCAACTTATGTCGCACACCCATCGCTTGCACCTGCTTTCAACTGTAACTGTACGCGAGGGAGGTTGTTGTGGAAACTTTTTCTTCTTTCTGCTTCGACGCTCCACCCCTGAAACTAAATGAGGCTGTCGGAAAACGTCACTGTTCCATGTCCGTCCGCAGCCCTGCGGATCCTTCCGGATGTCACTACTCTGGTTACTAATGCAGTACACAAGACGACTTTGTAAGTAGTGGATTTCAAAGCCGTTCATAATCTGCTATGGCAGCCTAGGCCTGGCTTGCATTGCTAATTCTGAGAAATGACTACGAATGTGATGGATAGAAAACATTTGAATATAAATACAAGTAGACATGAATCCCACCCACTCATCACCTCGACCGATCACTCAACCTGTCCTTGCCACTTCATACGCATTGCACCAGTTGTTACTTACAGTCTATAATTTACTAGACTGAATCTTACCACACTAAGTCTCCATCGTTTGACTCTGTGCTATCATAATAATCTTCTCTCCTACACAATAAGTACGCATTAAAAGACGAAAAGAGAAAGGCAAGGCAACGAAGGAAAGGAGAACACATCAATAAATAAGAATGGCCGCCTCCAGGAATCTCTTCAAGCCCCTCAAGCTGGGCCGTGCCGAGCTCTCCAACCGCTTGGCCATGGCTCCCCTTACCCGCTTCCGCGCCAACAAGAACCACGTCCTTATCCAACCCCTGGTCTCTGAATACTACGCCCAGCGTTCCTCCGTGCCAGGCACCCTCCTCATCACCGAGGCGACTTTGATCTCGCCCCAGGCTGGAGGCTACTCTCACGTTCCTGGCATCTGGTCCGACGAACAGATCGAGAGCTGGCGCAAGGTGACCGACGCCGTCCACGCCAACAAGGGCGTCATCTACTTGCAGCTCTGGGCCCTGGGCCGTGCCGGCAAGGCCAAGACGCTGCAGGAGGAGGTCGGTGACGGCGCCAGGGTCGTCAGCGCCAGCGACATCGCCTTTGAGGGCGGCGACAAGCCCTCGCCGCTGACCGAGGACGAGATCCAGCAGTACATCGGCTGGTACGCGCAGGCGGCCAAGAACGCCGTGGCGGCCGGGTTCGACGGCGTCGAGATCCACGGCGNNGGGGCGGCTCCGTCGAGAACAGGGCGCGCTTCGCCCTCGAGGTCACAAAGGCCGTGGTCGCTGCTATCGGCGGCGACAGGACCGCCATCCGCCTGAGCCCGTACTCGGAGTTCCAGGGCATGGGCATGGCCGACCCCGTGCCGCAGTTCTCGTACCTGGTCCGGGAGCTCAAGCAGTTCGGCCTGGCATATATCCACGTGGTCGAGTCCAGGATTGACGGCCCCGATACTGCCGAAGTCGAGCCTACCGAGAAGGTCAACTTCCTCGTGGACATCTGGGACAACCAGAGCCCTGTGCTGATCGCTGGTGGGTTCACGGCCAAGTCTGCCCAGACGGCTGCGGACGAGGAGTTCCCGAAGAACAATGTCATTATCGTCTTTGGGCGGTACTTCATCTCGAACCCGGACTTGGTCTTCAAGGTCGACAAGGAGATCCCATTTACGGCTTACGACCGTGATACGTTCTACTTGCCGGAAAAGCCAGAGGGGTACACTGATTACCCGTTCAGTAAGGAGTTTCTGGAGGCCAAGGCATAGATGTTTGCTGTTTATAGATGAATAGATAGAATAGAGACGCGTGCGTATTTGGGGAGAGATAGCGACAGCAATGATTTTGGTTTATTTCCATACAGCCTGCGGTGCCTGTGCCAAATCATGGTAAAAAGATCTTCAGCCATCTGTGACGTTCCATGTACGCCATTGCAATCCTATTCAGAAAATTATATCAAGTAGCATGAGACCTGGTCAATCTCAAGGTTGAGTTGTGAAAAATAAAAGGCACCTGCATATATTGCACACTTCAACATTGGAGGGAACTTTTAATTTCCCAGCAATCGTGAACCACTGATTAATGGCTGAACCAGGAGCAGAGGTTGCAGTGACACCATTTCCCCCGTCGTCGAGATGGAGACTTTAGTCTGACATCTACAATAACAGCCAAGAGAGAGGCCTTTTTTCCTTTTCCCATCCCCCCCCCTTCTTTTTTTTGGGGGGNNGGGGAAGGAAAAGGAAAAGAAAATGCTCGTTACCACCTCATGAGTAGAGCAGAAGCAACTCCACAATATAGACTACCGAAAACACACATGCATCACCTTCAGCGGATGTTGCTGTCCCAGACACGAGCGCACATGCAGTTCGGGTTGCTTGCCACACCCGAAAACCCGAGACGAGCCTGTGGGATGCTTTCGCACCCAGCTCCAGCTCTGCCACTCTGGTTTCACACAGATCCAAGCCAAGACTTGGCAAGGTTAATAGTAGTAATAGTACATGAGAATAAGGTCGGGGCCAAGAGAGAGAAAGAGAGAGAGAGAGAAAGCTCTAGATGATGACTGGCCATGGTGCCTTTCTCGAAAATCAGCGTCGTTGTCGCGAAAGACGAAATGTTGTGTGGTACGATTTAGTGCCATGATTTGCCATGGCGTTCACAGGATCGAGAACTAAGACGAGACGTTGGATAGTTGATAAAAAGACCAGGCTGTGTGGGCTGGCATGTTTGTATTCAATGGTATCTTTTCATAACCTAATCCACGCCGTCCCCCCCTTTCCAACGTGACATAAACTCTGTCGTCCTGGGCCTCCCTGGCCAGACCAGGGCTTAGACCAAGCAATACAACGTGCCTCTCTCGGCCTACTCCGTACCTCGTGATTGAACGTTCACCTAGACGCTGATGGTCTTGAAGATGCTGAACTCCTGGCCGGTGGCCACCAGGGTACCGGGAATCTGAGGGTGCCAGTGGAGCTCCTTGGCCTGCTCGTGGTAGTGCACAAAGAGCAGCTGGGGTGGGACGTCCTGTACTCCTGCGGTGTCCTTGCTCTCCTCGTCGTCCAGCTCGACGGCCAGGTCCCAGAGGGTGACGGTGTTGTCGCCGGCGGCGACGGCGACGATGCTGTCGTCGGTTGGGTGCCACTCGACACTCGTGATCTGCTCCTTATGGTAGTCGAAGCTCGCGACGGGGGTGGGCTTCTCGGTGGCGTTGGGCTTCCACTGGCGCAGGTCCCATACGCCCCAGACACCGTCGTCGTCGCCTGAGGCGAGCAGGTTGGACCTCTGCTTGCTCCAGCTCATGACGTTGACATCGGCCTTGCTGACCTGCATGGTGATCATGGGCTTGCGGCTCTTGCTCCGTATGTCCCAGATGCGGATGGTGCCGTCGGACGAGGCAGACGAGAAGACCTTGTCCTCGCTGGGGCTCCACTGGATCTCCTCGACGCTGCCTGCATGACCGGTCAGGGGCCTGGTGTCCGTGACCCAGCCACCACCGTCGGTTCGGGTAGTAATGTAGATCAGCCCGTCGTTGTCACCGGTGGCGAGCCTGCCCGCGGGAGACAGGGGCGACCAGTCCACGGCATACCCCTCCGACTTGTGCGCGCGGATGGTGGACAGCGGTCTGTTCTGCTTGTCGGAGACGATGGTGCCAGGGGTGTCGAAGCTGGCCAGGTGGGGGGTGATGTCGTGGATGTAGACATGAGAGGACTCAGTCATAGTCGCGACGAGGGTGGTCGGGGTTCCAGAAGAGGCGCCTGAAGCGGGCGACTGGTGAGCGCGAATGCGGTTGGTCGTGGACGACAGCGGGATGGACTTGGACTCGAGGATAGGTTCCGCGTCCTCGTCCTCGTCGTCCTCATCGTCTTCATCGTCGCTGCCGTCGTCCCCGCGGTCCATCTTGCTCAGGCCGGCAAACTTCATGACCATGAGGGCGTTCTCCTGTGCCCGCAGGCCCTCGGCCTGGGTGCCAGAGACCGTGTACATGGTGGCTGGGTAGACCTTGCGGTTGTCGCCGAGGGCGTCGGGTATTATGTCGAAGGACAGGCAGGGCCACGGCGTCGACAGGTTGTGGAGCATGTGGTAGGTGGACGGGTCTGGGGCGAGCGTCTGGCCAGGCTCGAGCTTGGACCTGCCGACGATGAAGGCGGACGGCCCAGCAGAGGAGCCTGAGGGGTTGTCGACGTCCATCTCGGCCTGTTCTCTTTCCCTCTCGGCATCTGGTCTTCCGTCGACGCCGGCCTCAAGAACTTCATCCTCGCTCTCGAACTCATCCTCAAACTCGTCTTCAAATTCGCCCATGTCCTTGTCATTGTTGGCGTTGTCGGTATCAATGTCCATGTCCATTGCGTCTGGACGGTGCCCAGCCTTGAGGGGGCCATCCTCGTGCTCACCCGTGCGCTTCGACATAGTGAAAACAGCACCGAAGGTGGAGAGAAAGGACGAGATCAAAAGTCGTAATGATTTGGGAGGGAAAAGAAAGAGCAATTTGGAGGGTTTCTCGCTTGGGAGCACTCGTGAACGATGCTCAGCCTTTTCAAATATGTATTTCTGCTGATTGAAGTGAAGGGCGAACTAGAGTCAGGAATTATTTGGAGGGGTCAAAAAGGCGACGCCGTCCAGGGCAGTCCACAGTGGGCAGACCCCTGCTCCAGGAAATTTTTACAGGGGCGATAAGATAAGTGATGCTTATCGATAATGTTCAGAGCATTTGGCAGCTACTTCCACTCTTTTGCCCTACCAATAAGATCCTTAAGTAATCTTCTTGGTCCTATTAACTTCATTTGCTTCAAACGAGTTATTGCCTGTGAAACCTTGGTTGCTGTACAACTCAAAACTTGGTAGGGATTCCTTATGCAAGCTTCCACAAATCAGGATATCTCCTAAGGTAAGTCCTTAGGAAACAGTGTCGTTATTCTAATAGTATGGATTACCTCACTCTTAACCTGCGTGCCGGACCACGATGACATGGTGATCAAGACTGGCCGCTGGAGGATCGGGATGTTACTTTGCGGACAGGGCAGCATTATCCTCCTGACTGGATACCAAGGACGTATGTCATGCCTCGAGTCCATTATCATCTACGTTGCGCGACAGCCAAAAAGCAGGGCACAGCAGCTCATTTCCCCCGCCAGGAACAACTGCAAGATACCGTGTCATGAAATGCATCACGATGCACACACAAGTCAAACAATTAAATATACTCAAGGCCACAGAGAGTCGTACATGAACAACCAGTCATCCCAGTACCCATCAAACCTACCCACAAGCCAGCTCCTCCCATCGCCCTCCTCAACACCAACCCGCCAAGGCCTCGTGTAGAGCCCGTCATGCTTCAGATGCCTCTTCAGCGCAACATTCAGACTGAAAGAGCTGGGACTCACGCCCAGAAAATACTCAGCCTGCAGCAGCACCACAAAGTCCACCAGGGCCTGCTGG
>LAZJ01000073.1:0-14053 GCA_006503525.1 Cryphonectria nitschkei
TTTATTATTTTTCTAAATAATAAAAATAATATAAAAATTAGAATTAATATTTGCTAATATATTATAAAAATATTATAAATTTAAAAAATTATTTTAAAATAATTTAAATATAAAATTATTAGAATATAGTTTATATAATTATAAAATATTATTCTAAAAAGAAAAATAATTAAAATTCTTTTTTATTTATAAATTTGATAAAATATAATTTAAAGTATTCAGAAAATATTTTAATAAAAACTTTAAAAAAATATATATTAGATTTTTATAATTATTAATAGAATATTTTGTTCTATTTATACTAAAAAAAATAATAAATTCAGATTATATATTAATTATTAATAATTTAATAATATTATAATTAAAAATTACTATTTATTATTATTTATTAAAAAATTATAAAATAAATTATAAAAAGCTAAATAATTTATAGCTTTTAATTTTAAAAAAGCTTATAATTTTATTAAAATTAAAAAAAAATAGAAAATTATTTTTATAATATATTATAGATATTATAAATATATAATTATATTTTTTAAATTAATTGATATATTAGTATTTTTTCAGAAAATAATTAATTATATTCTATATAAATATTTAAATATATTTATTATTATCTATTTTAATAATATTCTTATTTATTTTAAAAATTTAAATAATATAAATAATATATATAAATAATATTATAGATATTCTAAATTATTAAATTTTTTATAAAATTAATAAAAAATTATTTTTATATTTAAAAAATTAATTATTTTAGATATATAATTAAATTAGAATATATTAAATTATAGAAAAATAAAATAAAAACTATTAAAAAATAGCTAATTTCTAAAAATATTAAAAATATTAAATCTCTTTTTAAACATATTAATTTTTATAAATAATTTATTAAAAATTATAATTAGATTATATATTTTTTATAGATTTTATTAAAAAGAATTAATTTTTTAAATAAATAATTAAAATTTAGAAAATTTTTAATAAAATTATTAATTATATTATATTAAAAGTAGTATTATATAAAATAGATTTCTATAAACTATTTAAAACTAAAATTAATATATTAGAATATATATTTAGCAGATAATTAGAATAATAAAATAATTAAGAATATTTTAGAATTATAAATAATTTTTTAAAAAAATTTAATAATTTAGAATTTAGTTATATAATTCCAGATTAAAAATTTATAGCTATTATTAAAGCTTTTAAAAAATAATAATATTATTTAATAAGTATTAAATATCTAATTATAATTTATTTAAATTATAAAAATCTAATTATATTTATAATAATTAAAATTTTGAATAAATAATAAATTAAATAAATAGAATTTCTTTTATAATTTAATTTTAAGATTATATATTATAAAAAATTAGAAAATAATAAATTTAAATTTTTAGCAGATAATTAGATTACTAAAATATAAGTTTCTAATATATATAAAATATTTTTATTATAAATAAAAACAGAAATTTTATTAATATATACAAAAAATTAAATATTATTTTTAGAATTAGATTTTTAGAAAAGAATTTTAAATAAATATTATTAGAAAAATAAAATAAATATATTAAAAATATATATAATATTCTAATATATAGATATTAAAAATTAAAATTATTTATAAATAAATTAAATAATATTAGAATTTATTAGATTTTAGAAAAAAAAATAAAAATATTTTATAAATATATAATAATTATAAAAAAAATAAAATAAAATAATATAAATTCTATAAATTATTATAATTTTTATTAATATTTATAGCTATTTAGTAATTAATTAATTTAGAATTTATTATTAAATTATTTTTTTATAAAAATTTTTAATTAAAATATAATATAATAATATTTTAATAATAGTTTATAAATTAAATAAATATATATATTTTTTATTTTATAAAAAAAATAATATTATATAGAATTATATATATATATATATTAGAATAATTATTACTAATTATAATATATTAGAAAAAATAATTTTTAATAAAAATAAATTATTTATATTAAATTTTTAGAAATTATTTATAAAATAATTCAGAATAAATTATAAGTTATTAATAGTTTTCTATTTATAAATAAATAAATAAATAGAATAAATAAACTAAATTTTAGAATAATATTTATAATATTATATTAATTATAAATAGAATAATTAGATTAATTTATTATTATTTATATAATTTATCTATAATAATATAGATACTGGTATAATAGAAAAATTATTTTTCTATATATTCTATAGATATAATCTAATAATTTATTATAAAATTTTGCTAAAAATAAATATAGAAATTATAGATAAAAGAATTAAGAAAATTAAGAAGATATAGAAAAATTTATAGACAGACTTACAATTTATTAGAAAATAAATAATATAATTTACAAATTTAAAAAAGATTAAGAAACTAATTTTAAAAGAAAAGAATAAAGCTTATTTTTTTTATAAAAATATTAAAACGATTAGGCTTAATAATAAACTTAATTATAAAAAATTAGAATTTTTCAAAATTCTATAATAGATTTTACTAATTAATTACAAATTAGTATTATTTTACAAAATAAAAATATATCTAGTTTTTTATATCTTACTATTTAAATCTATATTATAAATAATATCTATAGATAATATTATTAAGTTAGAAAGCTATAAGCTAGAATTTGAAATAGAATAAATTCTGAAATATAGAGGAAATAAAAATACTTGAGAATATCTAATTAAATAGAAAGAGTATTTAGTAAGTAAGAATATCTGGAAAGTGACTCAGAATTTGATTTATTGCAGCTAGAAATTTGATTTCTATTACTAGAAAACTAGTTTCAAATATAACTAGTTATAAAACTTACTAGCAAGGAATCTGACTAGTAAAATTCTTATAAATATAAACTAATAACTAATAACTACAAGACTAGTTAGAATAAGGTATAACTAGTTACAAAACCAGATAACTAGTTATAAAGACTAGTTAACTATACAAAAAAAAATACTACTAGTCAGCTATCTATACAGAACAATCTACCCCAGAAGGACTAGATACTACAGCTTTGTTAAGGAAATCTGACTAATCTATTATACTATTCTCTATATCTATAGAATTCTAATCAAACTCTTTAAAAGAAAGATTTCTAGCTATAGTAGCTAATTTCTCAGCTACTACAGAATATACCTCAACAGCAGTACAAACCTGCTCTGCCTTAGCTTTTTTAGCTTCCTCTTTCTCAAGCTCCTCTAAATTCGTAAGGCTATAATAAATAGCCTAGGCTATCTTCTTCTGCTATATCTTTTTCTGAATACGAATATAACTAGTCTTTGTATTAAGAATCCTGTATTCTTTTTCTAAATCTTCTATCTTATCTTCTAGCTTTTAGTATTAGAAAAAAATATAAAAAAGATCTGAAGAATTTATAGAATCAAGAATATTATATTTTGAATATTAATAATATATATATTCAGTATACTAAGAAGAATCTTTAATAGATACCTAATAGGATTTTAAGCCTTATATATTGCAGAAAGAATATAGAATTATAGTAATAGCTTTCGAAAGAATAATAAAATAAAAAGATTTTTTTGCTTTAATCTGTCAGAATAAAAATTAGAAAATTTAGGTTTAGTAATATAAGTATTTAAAGTTCTATTCGATATAACGAATTAAGAAAGTATAATTATATATACAGATAGCTTGCTAGAAAACTTATAGAAGATTATTGAAGATAATAACAGATAGAAGGGAAATAATATTATAATTTATCCAATATACAGATTACAAAGCAGCAAGTATAGAAGCTATCTGAAAAGAAATCTCTAGTACTTAAGATTCAATACTTAGCTACAGATTATAATTAATTATATAATCCAGAGTTAGAATTATAAAGGATATACAGTTAATACAGTTAACTATTAATTCTATTAACTTACAATAAAGAGCTGGATATATAAAGATATATTTATTACTACTAGATAGATTATTATATATAGCTCTTTAGTCGTCAATCTAAGTATTTATTTGATACGTACTTGAATAGCTTTAAAGGCAGTAAAATACTTGTATTTAGACTTCAGTTATTTCTGTATTCAAAGCCTATACTTAGTACTGCTCTTGTTAGTATAAACCCTTTTAGTACTTAGAAATCTTCGGATTACTGCAGTGCTTATTATACTATAAATCTTTCTATATTTTCTTGATTTTTCTAACTATTTTGTTTACAGCTTCTATATTTACTTCTAGCAAAGCTTTATAGTAAGCTATTAGATTATATCTATAAAGTATATAGTATAATAATTTCTCTATTATACTAATATTTATATTATTATAAGCAAATTATATAAATAATAATAGATTAATCTAATTATTCTGTTTATAATTAATATAATATTATAAATACTATTCTAAAATTTAATTTATTTATTCTAAATTATTTTATAAATAATTTCTAAAAATTTAATATAAATAATTTGTCTTTATTAGAAATTACTTTTTCTAATATACTATAATTAGTAATAATTGTTCTAAAAAATATATATACAAAATCTTTTATAATATTACTTTTTTTATAGAATAGAAAATATATAAATTTATTTAATCTGTAAATTATTATTAGAATATTATTATATTATATTTTAATTTAAAAATTTTATTAAAAAAATAGCTTAATAATAAAATTTAAGCTAATTAATTATTAAATAGCTATAAATATTAATAAAAATTATAATAATCTATATAATTTATATTATTTTATTCTATTTTTTTATAATTATTATATATTTATAAAGATTTTTTAAATTTTTTTCTAAAATTTAATAAATTCTAATATTATTTAATTTATTTATAAATAATTTTAATTTTTTAGTATTTATATATTAGAATATTATATATATTTCTAATATATTTATTTTATTTTCTAGATATTATTTATTTATATTTTTTCTCTAAAAATGTAATTCTAAAAATAATATTTAGTTTTTTATATATATTAATAAAATTTCTATTTTTATTTATAATAAAAATATTTTATATATTCTAGAAATCTGTATTTTAATAATCTAACTATTTGCTAAAAATATCTATTTTACTATTTTCTAAGTTTTTATAATATATAATTTTAAAATTAATTTATAAAAGAAATTCTATTTATCTGATTTATTATTTATTTAGAATTTTAATTATTATAAATATAATTAGATTTTTATAATCTAAATAAATTATAATTAGATAGTATTGCTATTTTTTAAAAGCTTTAATAATTACTATAAATTTCTAATTTAGAATTTTATAATTAAATTTTAAGCTATTAAACTTTTTTAAAAAATTATTTATTATTCTAAAATATTTTTAATTATTTTATTATTCTAATTATTTACTAAATATATATTCTAATATATTAGTTTTAATTTTAAATAATCTATAGAAATCTGTTTTATATAATATTAATTCTAAAATAATATAATTAATAATTTTATTAAAAACTTTTTAAATTTTAGCTATTTATTTAAAAATTAATTTTTTTTTAATAAAATTTATAAAAAAATATATAATCTAATTATAGTTTTTAATAAACTATTTATAGAAATTAATATATTTAAAAAGATTTAATATTTTTAATATTTTTAAAAATTAGCTATTTTTTAATAGTTTTTATTTTATTTTTCTATAGCTTAATATATTTTAATTTAATTATATATTTAAAATAATTAATTTTCTAAATATAGAAATATTTTTTGCTAATTTTTTAAAAAATTTAATATTTTAGAATATTTATAATATTATTTATATATATTATTTATTATTTTTAAAATTTCTAAAATAAATAAAAATATTATTAAAATAAATAATAATAAATATATTTAAATATTTATATAAAATATAATTATATATTTATAATATTTATAATATATTCTAAAAATAATTTTCTATTTTTCTTTTTTTTAATTATAATTTATTTTATAGTTTTTTAATAAATAATAATAAATAATAATTTTTAATTATAATATTATTAAATTATTAGTAATTAATATATTGTAACGATCACACACCTAAATTCCTGACTTGGATGTACCTATAACTTTATCATTTGTTTATATTAGCAATACGATACTGTAGAGTTTCTTACCTGAACAATACTATTTACTTGTAGAGATTCTTATTGTATATATAGGTCGTTCGCCTTTAGGGCTATTACGATAAGATATATAGCTTTAGCTTTAGATTGCAAAATAATATTTAGATTGATAACTGAAGAATTATCTGAAGGAAATCTATCTATCTGTAGGAATTGTAATCCTTTATATATCTGGTTTTCTAGTCTGCTAGTATTGTCTATTCTTGCTGGATCGTCTAGATTATCTAGCTAATTTAATTAATCTGGATTATCCTGAATTAGTTACTAATCTTTACTAATCTAATAATTCTAACTCTTACTTATATAATCTTAGGTAGCTTATTCTAATATATTCTAATTCTATAAGTTTCTATTAATCTGTTCTTATAACCTTTTTCTGATATTAGTAGTATTGGTTTATAATATTATCTTCTTTCTGTAGTTTTTTGTTCTGAAAGTCTTTCTATAAGTTATTCCTTATCCTAGTAACGTTAATTGTATTTTCCTGATTCGTTATGCTAAACAGAGTCAATAAATCTCGGTTCGATCGTTCAGTAAAAACCTAAAAGTATTATCGCCTTGCCGAGCTCATTTCTTCTTTTGGTATCGAAATGCCTGCTTGTACTTATTGCCGGGAGACGGGAGCTTTCTGTTGCTTTGTTGAGAATTCCTCTCGTTGTAGAGAGTATGTTTCTTTGGATCAGAGTTGTAATACTGGTCGTTTTTCAGCTTCTGCTGGTAGGTTTTCTTTTTCTTTCCTTTTTCTCTCTCTCTTCTTTTTTTTTTTTTTTTTGCTAATATTTCCTTTCAGCAGAGTATCTAATCTGCAAAAAGTATAAAGTTTTAAGTAAGGAAGCTAATGCAGAGTCTGTAAATGCAGCTGCTTTGCAAGCCTTGCTAGCATTACAGGCCTGTCTCGATTGTATACAGAAACAATATTGGTTGTTGGAAGAGCAGGCTATAGAAATAATCTGTTGTAGTTTTAATTCTCTGGAAAATTTTGCTGATAAGGAGGACTATAGTCTTTGTAAGGAGGAGATTTGCCTGATATTCTAGAAATACTTTGAAGTTATTAACTGGAATTTTCTGGTTTTGAAGCTTAGTATATCTAGTTAGCTCTCTTTTCTAGAGGATAAAACTATAATACTTAGTTCTTATTCTAGAATAGAGAAATCTGTTCTTTCTATACTTTAAAGTTTATTTTATCTTTCTAGTTTTAATATTCTATTTTCTATTTTATTTATTAATTTTATATTTCTAGTTTAATCTATTCTTGTATTCTATTATCTTGCTATTTAATAAGGTATTCTATTTTAGTAGCTTATTATCTGTAGTTGTAGATTTTTCTGATTTTTCGGTAAATTGTATAGTATTTTTTAATTAGTTCTGGATTGAGATTTGCTAGTTTTTCCTATATATTTTTACTGTAATTATATTCTTGCTATTTGATAAAGTATTATTATTCTCTTTTCTGTTTTCTTAAACTAAAGATTTCTTTAATATCGAATTTATCTTTATTGTATTCTAATTCTTTGTCCTATACTACTAGCATATTTAGATATACTAGTTTAAGCAGCGAAATATAAAATACTAGGTATATTCTTATTTTTCGTAGTAGTTTGAGTTTGTAATTAATATCTGATTATTTTTTCTTGATTCTGAATAGTCTGAACTTTTTGTAGTCTAATTTCTTGCTTAGTTGTTTGGATTTAATATTTTTATTAAATAGGTATATTTTATTTCCTTTCTGTAGGTAAGGTCTTTCAATCTTTTTCTTGTTAGCTTGGATTGTTATATTAATTGCAGCTTTCTTTAGTTTTTTCTAGATTTTAGTTTCTAAATTTTTAATAATTTTAATCCTTTTTTCTGCTACAGATACTATTATTTCTGGCAATACTTTATAATAAGCTGTTAGTTATTGCTTATATAATATATAAAATAGCAATTCTTTTGTAGTTAATATAGTTATATTATTATATACAAACTATACTAAAAGTAGGTAACTAATTTAATTATCTTGTTTTTGGTTAATATAGTTTTAGAGGTATATTTTGATAATTTGATTAATCTTTTCTGTTTGTCTGTCTGTCTGTAGATAGAAAGCTATTAATATTCTGTATTTAGTTCTGAATACCTTTATAAATAAAGTCTAGAAGTTTGAATAAAACTTTCTATTTCTATCAGAAATAACTTTCTCTAGTATTCTGTATTGTATAATAATAATTTGTAGGAATGTATATACAAGTTTTTCTGCAGTACTTGCTTTTTTGTATAGAATAAAGTAGCTATATTTGCTTAGTCAGTATACTACTATTAAAATGCTATTATACAGTATATTAGTTAAAAGTTCTTAAGATAGCAGTAGCTTAGTAATAAAGTCTAAGCTAATAGATAACTAAATAGTCTTAAGTACTAGTAGAGGTTGCAGCAATCTGTAAGGTTTATATTATTCTGCCTTATTTTTCCTGTAATTATTATATTATTATAGGATTTCCTTAATCTTTGCTTTAAAATCTAGAGGATTCCAGTATCTTTTTATTCTATTATAAGTTGCCTGTATTCCCTGATAACTATATACTAGTATATTGTATGCTTTTTTAATATATTTATTTTGTTTTTCCTTAGTTATATTTTAGAAATATTTGCTTTTATAACTAATTCTAGTAATTATATTAATTTTTCTAGTTTGTACTAGATTTTCTTTTTTATTCTTATTAAGCAATATCTATTTCTATAATATTTCTGTTAATATATAGTCTGACCTTCTGCTAAATATATCTGTATATATATTTTCCTTTCTCTAGATATAGATAATTTTAATATTAAACTGTAATATAAATTCTGCTTATTAGATCTGTTTTTTATTAAAGATTTTCATTATTGTAAATATTATTAGGTTCTTGTAGTCTGTAAATACTTTTACTATATATTTTGTACTAATTAAGTAGTACTTCTATTCTTAGAATATATATACTATAGCTATAAGTTCTTTGTCTGGGATTCTGTATTATACTTTAGGTCTTTTAAGTTTCTGGCTAAAGTATGCAATAAGGTATAGCTTGCCTTCTGAGTCTCGTTATATAAGATCTTCTCCGATTGTATAGTTTAATATATTAGTATATACTTCAAATTCCTTATTCGGATCTGCTTTCTACAGTATTAGTACTTTGAGGAACTTGTTTTGTAGTTCTTAGAATACTTTTTCCTGTTTCTTATTCTATATAAACAGTATATCCTTCTTTATAAGATCTGTTAGAAATTGTATAATTTTTGTATAGTTACTAATAAACTATTGATAGTAATTATAGTATTCTTGAAAAGCTTTAATATCCTTGATATTCTGTAGCTAAGGCTAATCTCTAATTGCCTTAAATTTGTTATTCTGTATTTGTATTTTCTCTGGCTTAATTGTATATCTGAGGTAGTCGATTCTTATTGTTTTCTAGTAATATTTCTGGAGATTTACTAATAGTTTAGCATTCTATAGTTATTGTAATACTGTCTTAATATATTGATAATATTTTTTTAGTATTTTCGAGAAGATAAGGATATTGTCGAGGTAGATAATAATAAAGTAGTCTAAGTATTCTTGCAAAATATAGTTAATAAATTTCTGGAAAAAGGCAGGTATATTAGTAAGTCTAAATAGTATAACTAAGTATTTGTAGTGCTTATAGTATATTCTGAATACTATTTTCTATTCTTCTCTTTCTTTTATCCTGATAAAATTATATATTTCTTTGAGATTGAATACTATAAATATTATAGCTTTTTATAGCCTATCTTGTAATTTTCTTATAAGCAGAAGTAAATACTGATTTTTAATTATAATATTGTTAAGCTGCCTATAATTAATATATAGTTATAGTTTACTGTTTTTCTTTGGTATAAATAGGATTAGATATTCTGCTAGTAATCTTGATAATTATATATAATTCTTCTTTAAATTTTCATTAAAATATTCTCTAAATGCTTTTAGTTATTCTTTATCTAATCTATAGATAGCTGAAAATTTAGATTACTGTCTTAGTTATAAGAGTATTTTATAATTAAAGTTGCTATATTCTGAAAACCCTGTTTCTAGCTTATTCTAGAAAAGCTTATAAAACTTATAATATTCTACTAATATACTGCCAAGTTAGCTTATCAATCTTTTATTATTATTTATTATACAGTTAAATAGCAAAAAGTATTATTAGATACTATATTTTGTTTATTATATTTGCTTGATAAAGAGACTATTTTGTATAGTACTACCTTTTATTTATATAATTGTTAGTTTGTTCTTACCTTATATTGTAAAGACTGAATTTGTTATAACCTTTCTCTATAAGCTATTGTTATTCTCTGTTAACGATTTGAAGGTATATATAGATTTATTTGAACTAAGGATCTCTTCTTATTATTCAGCAGTTAAATCTAATCCTATACCCTTGATTACAATCTTTTCCTGGAATACAGTATTATTCTATAAAATCTAGCTAGTAATCTAATCGATTTGGAAATTATTAGCCTTTAGCTAAGGAATATCTAAGATCAATTTGTATTTTGCTATATCTGTAATATCTAATATAAGAGAGGTAATATGTCTCTGTATTTTAGCATTGAGATAATCAGTTTCCTGTTATATCTTTCTGTTATCGTACCCTACTTTTCTGTCTACAGCTGCTAATCAGTAGGTTTTCTGTTTGAATTTCCAGAGTATGCTGTCCCTATTTACTATTTGTAGTAATATAAAGTTTCCTTAAATGCTACTGTCTATTAGTATACTGTATTTCCTTCTATTGACTCGAATTGTAAATTTGATTTAGAGGAATTCAGATATACTGTTTTCTGCTATATATAGAGATCTTTCTTGTTCTAGTCAGTTGCTGTCCTTTATAGCTGATTTTTGCCTTTTAGATTCTTTGCTGTTTGCTAAGCTGTACGAGCTGCCTGCTATGCTAGCTTGCAGGCTTTCTATTGCTTGAAGGATTCTAGTTATAGTTCAAAGTCTGTTTTTTCCTTCTCAGCTACCTCTTCTGCTATAAGTAGGACTGTTTAGTTTTCTTTTTAGATAACTTTCTAGAATTTAATATTATCTAAAAACCTGTTATACTATACCTGTATTTTTTGTTCTATATATATTTTGTACAGTAGCCTGTAGTACCTTTTATAGTTGTTAGGTTTTAGTATATATTCTGTATAGTATCTGGATTCTATAGATACAGCTATATATCCTGATCAGATTTGTCTGACTTTGAAATGCTATATTTCTTCTTTCGTAACTGTAATAATTAGTTGTTTCCCTTTTCGATTAGAAAACTAATTATTTTATACTTTTTCGTATAGGTAAATTGTACAGTCTGCGAAGATATACAAGATCTATAATAAGTCTTTATAATGCTTTTCTGCAGGGAATAGTTATTTGTCTTTCTATAGCTAGACTATCTATCTTGTATATATAATTCTTCCTTATATATCTCTAAATATAGTTTCTAGTATATAGAATATTGCTTTAAGTTTATTGACTTTTTCCTTGTATATTATATTCTAGAATTTTTTTTTGTAGAATATATCTTTCTATATATTATCTACTTTTTGTTTAGCTTTCTATTATTGCTCTATACTAGAGGCTGTATTATTGCTAAATATATTGCTAAATATTCTTAATATCTGCTGTCTGCTAGAGAACTATTTTATAGTATACTTATTACTTAAGTACATTAAACAAGAATTATTAATATATACAGTCTATAACTTGCTTCTATAATCTGAATCTGATATTTCTTTAGACAATTAATTAGCTTATATAGTTCTGTAATATAGTAGGTATTATATACAGTAGTAATATTTCTGTTACTAGATTTGTTTTTTGCAGTATACTTGTATACAAATATACAGTAACTCTTTCTCTCTTTATATAATATTTGCTTGTTATATAGAAGTATTGTTTTCTTATTCGGCAATACTAAACTGGTAAAGTTCAGATACTTTTCTGAATTCTCTTTATTTTTTAGATCTGTATTTTCTAGCAAAGTATTCTTTCTTGCTATAATTATAATATTTAATATTTTTATTGTTATTAAATATTTTTTCAGCTATATCTAGTTCTATAAATTCTATATATATTGTTCCTCTATAGGCTGTAAACTGTTAGCTCCTACAATTGTTATATTATCTTTTTTCTTAGATTCTTCTTCTAATATTAGATTAGTATTTCTATAATATATTTAGCTAATAGCTTTTTCTTTTTTGTTACTATTCTCTTTTGTAGAAATATTTGTTAATTTTTATAGTATTTATAGTAAATTTATTAAGAATTTCTAGCTAATTCTGTTTATAGATTTTATCTTTAATATAATCTTTAAGTCTTTAGTAGTAGTATTCAATAAGCTTATTTTCTTTCTAAAATAGCTGTAAAGCTAGTTATTTGAATTCTGAAATATAAAGCAATACTGATTTAGTCTGTTAGAAACTTATAAATTGCTTAGCAACTTCTTTCTATTCGTCAGGATTGCTAAAAGTATTACAAATTGCTTTTTCAAAACTTTTAAAAGTATCAAATATAGTATAGGTACTTTCCTTTTGTATATCTGGATCTTGTAGGTACTTTATATAATTGTAAAGACTTGGTTTGTATTATATAAGTATTTGCTTTTCGAGCTTTATTCCTGCTAGTATAACTTTTTCCTTTTCTTGTCTAAACTGTTCTTTGTAATATACAAAGTATGCTTTGTACTGAATAAGAAATCTTTAGAGTTTATTCTGGAATTTTCTGAAAATATTAGATTTGTCTAACTTGTAAGTATAGCTGACAGTAACTAGAACAACTTGCAATATTCTGGAAATATCTATTATATTGCTAGCTAATTTGTCTTATAACTAACAAATAATAACCTCCTAACAGTTAATAGTAGCAGTATACTGCTCTTGCTGTCCTTGGAATATAGCAAGTTGATTAATTACATACTAGAATTAGTTAATAATATTCTGAAAAACTTGCTATCTTTCTTAAGTATTAGAAATAGAGTTTATTACTAATATTCTCTTTTCTTTCAAGAATTTAAATATATAATATTGTATAATAGGTATTCGTAGACTGTATTGAATAAGAGTTGTCAAAATATAATAATTATATACTTAAATTCCTAATTTAAGTATACTTATAACTTTGTTATTTATTTATATTAGCAATACAATACTGTAAAATTCCTTATCTAAATAATACTATTTATTTATAGGGATTTTTATTGTATATATAGATTGTTTGTCTTTAGAGCTATTACAATAAAATATATAGCTTTAGCTTTAGATTGTAAAGTAATATTTAGATTAATAACTAAAGAACTATCTGAAGGAAATCTATCTATCTGTGGGAATTGTAATTCTTTATATACCCGGTTCTCCAGTCTGCTGGTATTGTCTATTCTTGCCGGATCGTCTGGATTATCTGGCTGATCCAACTGATCCGGATTATCCTGGATCAGTTACTGATCTTTACTGATCCAATAACCCTAACCCTTGCTTATGTAATCTTGGGTAGCTTATTCTGACGTGTCCTGACCCTGCAGGTTCCCGTTGGCCTGTTCTTGTGACCTTTTTCTGGTGTTGGTGGTGTTGGTTTATAATATATATAATCTGAATTTATTATTCTTTTTTAATATAAATAAAATAGAATATTCTGCTAGTAATTATAAAAATCTAATATTTTTTTTTTGAGATTTTTATTAAAGTATTTTCTGAATATTTCGAATTATATTTTATTAAATCTATAGATAGAGAAAAATTTTAATTATTTTCCTTTTTAGAATAATATTTTATAATTATACAGACTATATTCTAATAATTCTATATTTAAATTATTTTAATATAATTTCTTAAATTTATAATATTTTTATAATATACTAGTAAATATTAATTCTGATTTTTATATTATTTCTATTATTTAGAAAAATAATAAA
>LAZJ01000350.1:0-15513 GCA_006503525.1 Cryphonectria nitschkei
CTCCTCCTCCTCCTCTCCCGCTTCGCGTAGGGCCTGCATCGGTACATACTAGCTGTTCTTAAAAGTCTGAAATCGCCTAGAGACCCGCAAGAGGTGTCAGTATCTGAGCAGCACAGGGAAATACGGGGTTGTGTTGTGGGTTTCCGTACCTGCCGATCATATACTTAACGGGGAACTGTTCGCCGTCGGCAGTCATGTACGAGGGTGCCCCTCCGTCGAACAGCGACGCACTCGACGCATTGCTGTCGACGGTCTGAACCGCCTCGGTCGCCATAATCATCGAGGGCATGAGGAGGAGAGTGGTGAGGAGGAGGAGGAGCCACCTCGATCTCAACAGGGAAGGACGTTGTGTCCTCTTGTGAGAGGCTGGGCTGTAGGAGAGAGACAGAAAGAAAAAAGGGAAAAAAGTTGAGAAAGAAAGGAAAACTAGGCGCGCGCCCCAAGAATCCTATCAGTGTGAGATGGCGCGCCCGGAAAAAGCGACGAGGTCCAGATCCTCCTGAGGCGGGGCTATGCAGAGACACACAAGAGGGAAACCAAGAGGAAAAGGCCGAGCGAGTTATGTATGCAACCTGTCTCTGTTGTTCTCTTCCTCCTTTTTTTATAGCTTTCTTTTGTGGTTTGCTTGTTGCTCTATTATCCCTCTTCNNTTCTTCTTTTTCTTCTTCGTGTAGGCAGCTGGCCTATAACAAGCGAGGAGATGGTGGGCTGGGCCTGCGTTCTTTTTGTCCCGAGGGAATGGGTCGGGTCCCAAGCCACTTCACGAGATCGGTGATGCCTTGTCTTCCAGGGCGGGCCGGACCCAGATTCCCGGTACTCCGTATGCTGCGTTGCGCTGCAGCATCAGAGTGAAAGTTAAAAGAGAAACCCCACTGGAGTTGCTATGGAGAGGGGGGACGAGAAGGAGGGAGGGGAGGGGGGGTATTAGTGAAGAGGCCCCGCCGGGAATAAGAGCCTAGACTCAGATCGTCACCTGTGGGCGAGGGGCGGCCTGCCCGGAAGAGGTTAAAGCTGCAAGTCGCAAAGGCAGGTGAATATCTCTCCTCTCCTTTCCTTCTCTTTCCCTCCTCAGCTACGAATTGAAAGGAAATTGGTCTCCCAGAATTTACAGGACTATCGTGTTCTTAACATAGTGAGCGATCTACCTCTTTCTCTTTCCTCTCTCTCCTTCATTTTCAGTAAGTTAGTATTCCTCCATCTTTGAGGGGAGTTGTTGAAAAGCCGTGCAGAGTGCAATCTGACGCTGCGTAACGAGTGGCAGACCCGGTACAGCGGTATTGGCTAGGCCTCGGCCCCGAACAAGGCGAAAGGGGAGGAGGGGCAGGACTTAGACACATGTACGGCAGCACTGCTATAGTAGGAACACACGGCCTGTGCTGTGATGTATTTGGGAAATACAAGACTGACGCGATGCGAACGCCTCGGAGTAACACGCCCATACTGTACCTCCAAGCACTTGTATTTCCAGCTTGGATTGTTGGGGGGATTTCACAATCATGGAAGTGGACGCAGACCTTCAGTCGTTCTCAAGCATATCTCTATTCAGTGTAGGCCATGTAAAGTATCTCGACACTTGATTTCGTAGATGGTCTGGGCTATTCTATTGAGCTTGGCAGTTCTTATCTGTGCTGCTAGAAAACGGAGGTGTTTAGGCCTTCTACAGAAAGGATTAAATCACTCCGTACCCATTCAGGTCTTCGTCCTCTTCTTTTCCATCTTGTGAACTTGAGGTGTCTTATGATAATACATCGAGATGTTCACACCAGCAAATGGTCACCGTTGATGAGACGCTTGGCTCGTTGGCTGCGACAAGTTCAACAGGACAGAGCCCTCCCTTTTGAGTCTTCAGAATACCAAAGCATGGGTATACTGTGAAGCGGAATAGTTGATATTAGAAAGGAGGTATTGAAGTCTTGGTCCACTGGAGATTCTACCATGTCTCTCAGGTCAGATGGAATTCTTCCCGACCTTGCGTGTTGTGGTTCAAGATACATTGGTGCTGTGACAAGCTAGCTAAGCAGGCTTTAGAGGGGCAAGTCCTGTCTGTGCCCTGTAGTCTTTAGCGCTGAGTGTGTACAACCCCCTACAGAGAGGCCGCTGTGACGTCTGTGGGCCGTCCCCCTCCACAAAACCCTGCAGGATGGCACTAACAATTGACACCCGCAGCGCGTCTTGCAGGACTGTAGAACCGCGTCTTGATCCCGCGTAGTAAACAGCAGCCTCCTCCTGCCTTTCTTCCCACACCACCAGAGATTCCTCCTCTCCTGTCATGGCCATATTCCTACCTCTACTCTGTCTGCACACTCTTGACAGTCGAATTTCATAGTTCCTGCGGCCTACCTTTTCAAGCGCATCATTTCGAGCATTCTGCCACTGCATTTGGATCCTTCCAGAGTCGCGTCGCGTCAACCCCACACACACTGCATAAATCAGCATTGTCCGTCTCCGACATTCACGCTCCCGTTCACGATAACTTATTCACTACAAGAGGCAGAACCTAGTTCCACGGCTCACAATTCCCTCTACTCCTACCGTTTCAGTCCACCCCAGAGGTCCTATGCATCGGCAATGCAAATCAGCAGACGCGTCCAGCCACGATAATTAGCCATGTATCTACCGCGTTCCCTCCTCTCCAAGCTCTACTTGCACCTCACAAGTACACGCCACCCTCTCTCGCCACCCGTCCTCATTCTCGTCGCCCTTGAGCCCGACGCTCTCTGCGCCTGCAGGATCCTTACACGCCTCCTCAAAAACGACTATATCCCCCACAAGATCCAGCCCGTCGCCGGTTATGGGGACCTCGAGCGCGTCGGCAGGGAGCTGGTTAGCCCCATGATGGAGCAGAATGGCGGCGCAGGCGGTGTCGTTGCCTGTCTAGGCGTAGGAGGCATGGTCGACCTGGGCACCGTGCTCGGCCTGGAGCTCGAGGGCGAGGACACAACCTTTGGCGGCGTAGAGGTCTGGCTCATCGACTCGCGCCGCCCTTGGAACTTGGCCAACGTGTTCGGGGGCTTCCCGCTCGAGGCCGAGACAGAGTTCGCTTCTAGCTACCAGGCTCGCACGCCCGTGGGTGTGACGGGTGGCCGGATTGACCGTGCGTACAAGCCAGGAAAAGGTGGGATCGTGGTCTTCGACGATGGTGACATCGAAGATGAGCTTGCACCGCAGAACGAGGCGTATATGGCTCTCATGGAGATGCCTGATCTCGAGGATAATGGCGAGGATCTTGGCGACAGTGATTCCGAGAGTGGAGAAGAAGAAGGGGATGACCCTTCCGAGGCTGCACCCCACGCAGGCCAGAAGCGGAAATCCTGGTCTGACCAAGACGAAGAGGATGAGAGTGACGACGACGACAGGCCTCGGCAGAGGAGGAGGAGCAACTCTTCCAGCTCGATTCCCGAAACACCGGAGCGTCCAAAACAACGTGGACTAGTCTCAGTCCGTGAACAGGCGCTCATGTCCTCGGATGCGCAAGATGAAGACCCGCCAACTGCTGCCCAACCTCCTAAAGGACCTTCGGCGCGGACCCTGAGGAGACGCCTTCTTCGGCTGCGACGGCAGAACGAGGCCATCCTACGTGATTACTACCGCAATGGCACACAATACTCCGAACCAATCTCATCGATAGTATATTCCTTGGCTTCAGAACTCGGCCGAGAGGACAATGAAATCCTCTGGCTAGCCATTGTCGGCGTTACGTCAATGGAGCTCTACGGCCGGTCGTCAGCAGGGGTGGCCGTGCCGGTGAGGAGCTCAGAAAACAAGAACACATCCGGCTGGCTAGGCATGCGCGGAGCCCGCATACGACAGCTTCTACGCGATGAAGTGCGCCGCCTCAACCCACCAGAGCTCAACAACAGCAACAACGGAAGACTTCTACCCGAGGCAGTTGGCGTTATTCCAACAACAGCAAGGAGCCCGGAGGACCACAGCATCCGGCTGTCGCCCGAGCCACGACTCTTAATGGTCAGACATTGGAGTCTATACGATGCTCTGTTGCACTCGCCTTACATCTTCTCACGCCTCAAGACTTACGGTGAGCCGGGACTCAAGCGCCTTCACAAGTTTCTCGCGAAGATAGGCATCAGCCTCGTCCAGTGCAAGCAAAACTACGCGCATATGGACATTGGGCTCAAGCGGGAACTTCGTTCCAAACTGTTAAAACAAGGGCCCCTATATAAGCTTGACGACCTGGTCCCGGCTGTCGAGACGGACGGCAAAGACCGAGGTGGTGCAAAGGATGGCTGGGGCTTTGTGAGGAGCTGGGGCTGGCGGGCGACGCTAAGTGCCCAGGACGTTGGCGTGGTCATTGGAGCTCTTCTCGAAGTTGGGAAACATGCCACTCTGGCTAGCGCTGCGGCTCAGGATAGTTCATCTCAGATCGTTGATGATGTCGGTGACGCTCTTATTGAGCAGGGCGAAGAGTGGATTCCCAGGTTCTGGGATGCGTTTGATGCATTGGAAAAGTAAGTTCTCCTCTTGAAACCTATCAAAGTTGATTATGTATTTGCGAAAGCCAACACGGACACTTCTCAGTATCGAGGCGCTCAAACAGGGCCTTCCGACGGCACAATTTCTTCACAAGGCAATCTTCAACACCGGCACTGCCCTCTTGAGGAAGAAGCAGATCAAACACCTCATGTCGTTCCGCATGTGTGTTGTCAAAGATAGCGCCGAGGCTGCAGTTTTTAACCATCCCGGGGCACTCATGAAGCTCGCACTATGGATCGGCGAAGCTCTAGCCGAACAGGAGAAAGAAGCCACCGGCCGGCTTTCACAAGGCGGCCGTGGGACACCGCTTGTCGTGGCCAGCCTGAACGAGAAGCGCAGTGTGTACACTATCGTCGGCACGGGTGGCGGAGGGGGCCCAGACATGGCCTTCCTGGACAAGGAGGCCCAGAAGAAGAAGGAGCAGGCAAAACAGGAGAAGGCAAAGGCCAAAGAGGAGAGCAGGCGCAACAAGCAGAAGGTCTGCGAGGAGAAGAGAGCCGCCAGACGGGCTAAAAGGGGAGATGACGACGACGAAGATGATCTCGATGACGAAACCGAGTCGGAAGGTTCTGACACATCAGACTCGGACTCTGATGAAGACGACGACGATGACGACGGACCCCGCGGCAAAGGCTTTGGCCTGAACAGATTCGGCACGGCCTTTCAGGACGTCATTGCCGAGACGAGTGCCCGGGTGCGCATTGACAGCTTCGAGCACTGCGTGGTCGAAGTGCGCAAGGAGGACCTCTCTGGCTTCCTGGAGAGCCTGTCCTCCAAGGTTGTTGTCGGCTGACTGGCATTGGCTTGGCCGGCTTTTGCTTTGTATTTCGTCTTCCTTTTTCTCTCTCGCTCATCAAAGCTTGGAGCGGCAACGGCATCTGACATTTGGGACAGCTGGGAGTTGAGGCTTTTTTTTCTTTCTTTTCTTTTGCCCTTATGAAATTCCCCAGGTTATCGACATTAAGGAGCAGAGATTGCCGATGCAGAGATGGGTATGGTGGAACAAGCAGCATTGATGCGACCGGTGGCGAGCTTTCTCTGGACGAGGAAGAGCGTGGAGCATACGATCTGGGGGAATATACCTATTTCTTCTACTTGCTAATAAGACATACTATATGCCATGGAAAGGAGACTCAAGTCTTAGATGCAGTGTATGTTGTCGTTTTCTCTTATGTCGTCTATTTGTCTTCTGTTTGCCGAATCGTCCCTCCACGCCAGTGCAGGATGCCTGCACACCCTTTTTCTCTTTTTCTTTTTCTTCTCGAGCACACGCTCGATTCCTAATGTCTGTCATCTACGGCTTTGGAGGAAATCTAGCCAAAACCATCCAGCAGGCTCCATGCATGGGACGCCGCAGCTGGAGCACTGCCCCCCGCAGCTGGTCCTGCGAGTGGTTGGTTACACGGCGTTATGCATGCCGCCAGCCACATTGGGGCTATCTTTCTTACACTTCCAAAGGCATCGCTCTGCCTTCTTGCGTAGATCCTCTCTCGCCCCTTTTTTCCCCCCATCCCCCCAACTCTCATTCCGTCGTAACGACCGATTCCCCATCACTGCACCTTCTGGCGCCAGTCCTTGACTCGATCTGCAATCATGGCCGAACTCCTCGGAACTATCGCCAGCGGCATTGCCGTCGCGGAAGTGGGGATGAAGGTCGGCGGCACGGTCTTGAAGCTCCGCGAGCTCTGGAAGGAAGTCCAGGAAGTGCCCGACAACATCCGAGTCCTAATGCAGGAGATTGATGCTCTGGCACCTCTCTTGTCTACTATCGAGGACAACTTTGACGCGGGCACGACGGTTATCCTCGACAACGGGGCGCTGCCGGCCCTGAACACAACAACACATGGGGCAAAGATTTCCGCGTTGTGTCGAAGTGCCCTGTGTGACTTACAAAACTTGGTCGAGGACCTGAGCGCTGAGGTTTCCTCGGCCAAGAGAAGGAAGCGTGGGATCGGCAAGATCAAGGTCCTGCTCAAGAAGGAGGATCTGGAGAGGTTCCAAAGCAGGCTGGAGAGGGCCGTCAGGCTCTTGAATACTGCCCAGCTGGGTTACATGACGTGAGAACATGGTGATCATGGATTTGTCATGGGCTACAGCTAATTTCTCCTCCAGAGAACTGATGAAGTCACTACCTCGAGCCATAACCCAGCAGTTTGCCACCATCACTCAACAGTCCGTCACCATCAGTACGACGAAGACCCTTAAGGGCCCTGTAACGCCTTGCGGATCTGCAAAGGATAACGACGTTCAAGACAAGGAGCTCACGAAGAGGAGCAACCGTCGGCAACAACGAAATCACCAACAGCACCGCCGCCCCGGGATAACATCCACCTATTTTGGCAGGATTCTGATGAAGACTTTCGAGACAGACTCGTCCTTGTCGCCCAGTGAGTATCTAGGCACCGCATCATCTTGCTTCTTCATTCTGTGGCAGGAGGCCAGAGGTCAGAGTTGTTTGGAGATATTCCCAGCCTGCCTTTATACAAGTTACAGCAGTTGTACCCTACTTGTGTTCCGCCTTCTATTCTACTCATAAGAAAGAAACAACCTGATACACTCAGACTTCCTGCCACGCTTCCCAGAATGTATGTCGCTGATAACAAGAAGCCTGGATGGCACGCTTTCAGGCCCCGACATGGCTCTTTCGGCGAGTCTGGGAGATCCAAGCCTGCTCAGGCTGGCAGTACAGCATCACGACGTTCAATGTCGTTCCCGATAACTCCCCCGCTTTCCGTCTAGTAGAGGGAGATGACTGGGACGGCCTTTGTGAATTGTTCAGGGAAGGACTGGCTTCTCCTCTAGACTGCGACGAAGACGGATGGACCCTATTTGAAGTAAGTGAAATGCGACATGTTAAACTAAAGGACAATGCTGATTATTGACTATTAGATTGCATGCAATTGTTCAAGTTTTACCATTGCTCAGGAACTCCTCGGAAAAAGTATGGCTCACACTCGCTCGGAATCAGCAGCGCAGTGCTTGTTTTTTTTCTTTTTTTTAGAGCCCGAAAGTGAAGGCATAATTGGCAGCCACACGCAAACAATCGTAATTCGCGGGCTTTTGGACTTGGTCGCCGACGAGACTCTCGGTGTAGAGCCCCAGGATGCGGATCAATACGTTAAAGGCTGCCTGATCAATTCTGAGGTATTTTTTGAATTGCAAATGAACCTTTACTTCCCCGGTTGGGATGATTTTCGGCCAAGGAACGTGTACAAATTGGCGCTCGGTGAGGGCAACTGGGTCAGGCGGCCGGAGCCGTGTCGACCGGGCCCCATTCGCTGCCTGGTCCGCAAACACGGGCCTATCCAGGCAGACGACGTGCGAACATGGCAAGAAGAAGGGATATCACTTTTGCACTGGATAGCCACATTGTTCGGCTGCTCGGTGATTTTTTATGTCAATGACCCTTCCACCGGGGACCAGTGGAAACATTTATTGATTGAGATCATTCAGGCGGCGCCGACTGACTTACACCTCATGCAGAGTGTGCCTTGGAATCTGTCTGGGCCGCGGTTTGAACAAGTCACGCCCTTCGTCTGTTTTTTGGATTCTTGCCACTTTCTTCTTATGGGGATCCAGGGGATGAGACGGCTGCATCAGCATTTGAGGCTCTTCTTGTTTGCCCTCGATGGCTGCGGCGTCAACTTGGAGGAGTATGGGCGACGTGAATTCGAACTCTGGAGCGAGGAATATGGCGCCAAGCATGTGGAAGCCATGTCCTATGTCAGTTTGCCTCATTGGATCATCCGGCTTGGCACGAAAGACGACTGCTATCCTGTCGACACCATCCATTACGGCCCGACCATTGAGGACTGGTCTATCGAGGTCGACTTCGTTCAGGATTTTCCGGCGACGTTCTGGGATTTGGTCGAGAATCCACCTCGAGACAAGATCATGCCCGGCACATGGGTGCAGGACGAGTGAACTCTTTTTGATGTTGCAGTGGTAAGGCAAAGAGAGGTTACACTCGAATCATCACAGAAACGGACACAAACAATACCAAAAAGACGGAAAGGCCAAAAGACGATGAAGAGCTGTATATCTCCTACAAGTATTTGGTATCTGATCATAATATTAATATTTCGACTTCAGTTTGGCGTACTACTGCGGCATGGGGCAGGCGCTCTGTCTCGTGTTCAAACTTCTAACACTCAAATTCCAGGGCAGTCTTCTCTTGAACACTCCATTTCCTCCCCCCCCCCCCGGCGTGGGTGTTGTAGGAAAATCTACCAGAGCTTCAACTCGCACTGCCTCGCCTGCACATCCGCAGACCAATTTTTGCGAACTTGGTGCTACTATCAACTAAGGCCGTCTGCGCAAAACCGTCCTGTCCTTCGGCGAAGGTTGCTGCGGTGCTGTCAATTTCATCCCCAAGGAAACAATAGGCTGTCCTCGGTGGCCCATCAGTAATCTGTATACTGATCTTCGGAGGGGCCAGCAGGCTCGGTCAGTCTGTTGGTGAGATTCTCTGACTTCCTGAAAGACTCTCTGCCCAAGACCCATTGACTCGCGTTGCACCAGTAGGAGAAAATTGGCGAGAAACATTCTGCATGAGAGAATGAAGATCGAAGACTCATAAGTAGACAAATAACTAAATACCTTTGGCTGCTTTCTTGTCAGCGGACACTGCAACCTCTGATACTTTCCGGATTTTGTTTTTCGTTCAGTGCCCACATGTAGCAAAGTGCCACTTCAAGTAAGACACGAAGACCAAGAATCTATTTCAACAGCCTCTTGTTGCATGCCCTCCTCTCCGACAAACATCGTAATTGGGCGTCGTGGTTGTTGTTGCCAGCTCTGATAATATCCAACCACTTACACTAGAGTCAATCTCTCTTGTCTTCTTCTTGGAGCTTAAATTTTCAAAAAGCATTATTATGTAATATGACTTCACATAAAAGGAACCTTTGACTAATTAACAGAAATCACAGAGCGCTCTGATTAACAATGAGAATCTGGGCCGGGCTCGACTATTAAAGGTGCTTCGTGGGAATGGAAGACTTCCAACATTGGAAGGTCATGGCCAGGTATTTGATTACTATACAAACACCTTTACCGTGGAAATAATATACCTGGCGACCGTCAAAGGCAGCCTCCGTGGAAACCCTATCACGCGTGTGGCCGTTTCGTATCTTCTGCGGATATGCGTGACCTCCCAGGACGAGCAGCGGGGTTGACATGTGCACCCTGGTCAGGCTGTAGCCCTCCACGGTAGAGGCAGGACTTTGTGATGGCATTGAAAGCTGGGGCGAGGGAATGAGGGTGTGGGAGGGTGGCGGAGCTCTTTCAAGTGGCGGAGGAAGTATGTGGCCTTGGCAACCAGCCTGACATACAACGTGGGGTCGAAGAGCAAAACTGTCCAGTGCCTGCTGGGTACAAGATCATAACGGTTGGTAATTATATGAATTTCTCTCTAAAGTCATTAGCCCAAGAGCGAAGCTGTCTGCAGCAACCAAACGTCCATCCATCTCGGATAGATTGGGATCTGCACACTTCTTCTCCCCTTTCTCTGCGGCCAGTCTATGCAGCCCTTCACACTCACTTGCACAAACACACATACACACTCGCCCCTCTGAATTTCCTAGCTATGCTTATAAGGCTGTCGGCCCAACGCCAGAGGTCAGAAAGTCCATCCCATGCTACAGGGGCCTAAAATCTGACGGCATACATAGCTGAACCTTCTACTCAATAATGACTGTCGAAAGACGAATGAGACTGCGACGTGATCCCCAGAATATCATTTCAGAGATGAGAATACCCAGGCTGACATTCCCTGCACTAGGGGGCCGTATCACAAGATGGTTACCACGTTAGTTGTTTGGGTGTGCAACCCAGACTCGAAATTGTATGTCGATGATATAAACAGAATCCATGTATGAAGCCTTGACGACCAAAGTGCCATCCATG
Source organism: Cryphonectria nitschkei (assembly GCA_006503525.1). Taxonomy (NCBI): domain Eukaryota; kingdom Fungi; phylum Ascomycota; class Sordariomycetes; order Diaporthales; family Cryphonectriaceae; genus Cryphonectria; species Cryphonectria nitschkei. Next base: position 10,399 of record LAZJ01000350.1, read on the forward strand.
TCTTTGGCTAGGTTGTCAACCTGGGAATCATACCCAAGGGCTGGATCTCAAAATTAGTCCTTATACCGTGCAGCCACAGCTCAAAAGCGCTGACCGAAGTATGGTAAGACACCCAATAAGGCCTCGAGGTTTCTTCAGCGACAACCTTCCTTTTGTCAGGCTGATAGCTCATCTCCTGCCCCAGTGGCAGCTCGCCCCCACCCTAGTGAGGGCTGGTAAAGGACATAAGTAAATGATCGAGAGACGGAATGCATATAAACATGCCCGTGGTGCCTTGACATGCCATCAGCCTGTGGGGCCGTATTCTCAAGCCCAAGACGCCAGAACTTGTTCACTCTCACACAACGACACTGAACACCTCAGCCATAACTCCTGAACGATGGCCCCTATGCAGACGCAATGGGCAGATGGCCCCTTTGAGTTGATACCAGCGTCCACCACAGGGTACAAGGTAAGCACCGGGTTACGATATCAAAGTCCTGCCAATAAGGCTGTATCGACTTGCCAGAAAATTGACACGTAGCCGTGTAGCCGGGCCAGAAGGTCAAGACCAGCCAAGAGCTCGCCCAGGAGATGATCATCCTCCACAACATCATCATCCGAGGAATCAACAGCATCTACCTTCAGTGCGTCAACGTGGAGGACAAGTCCCCAGAGTCTGTCCCGGATTTCGTCGAGTACATCCGGATGTGGGTGATTCTTGGTATATCCTTGCAATTTCCCAGCCATCTTGGCACATTTGAAGGGGCGTGCAACTGACAGTCGTACTCAGTCCATGAGCACCACGACAACGAAGAGGCCATGGTGTTCCCCCAGATCGAGAACCTGGTCGGGGCACCCGGGCTGATGACGCCCAACGTCGAGCAGCACGCGGCCTTCCACAGCGGCCTCGATGCTTTCAGCACGTATATCGAGTCGGTGAAGAGCGGTAGCTCCAAGTACGACGGCGGAAAGATCCGAGAGATCATCGACTCGTTCATGCCGGTGCTGAGGGAGCATCTCAATGACGAGATACAGACGCTGCTGGCGCTGGACAGGTACGAGGACAAGTGCGACTGGGCTGCCTGGCTTAGGAAGGTACACGCCGAGATCGTGGGCCAGATGCAGGCCGATCCGAGCACTAAGGTGAGTTGTGCCCCCACAGCTATAAACTGCCTGTGATTCTTATTGCCCCAACAATGGAACCTTTGGAGGAATTATGACCAAAGCTCATCTCCTGTCTGCCCGGCGTTCATTGCTGACATGAGACGATGGCAGCATACCTCGATGCCGATGTTCATGCATCTCCACGATAGCACATTCGATAACGACTCGCTGCCTGCGTGGCCTGTGTTGCCGTGGATCGCCAAGGTGGTGATCTCGTGGATATATGACCGCAAGCACAAGAGCTGGTGGCGCTTTGCGCCGTGCGATATCAGCAGCAGACCTCAAGTGCTTCCATTTGTGGATTGAGAGTCTTTGGTAAGGGGACGAAACAATAGGAACACTTCTCTCAGATTTCCTCATATATTGTGGGAAAGGTGACCAGAACAGATCCTGTCAAATGTGTTTCTTTTTGCTTGCTTGGAAGTAAAGTCTGTGAGAGCGAAGGAAGAGGAACGTGATTATTCCACTCCCAGAAAGAATAGAATTGAACAGATTGTATGCATCGAACCAATTCTTACTTGCTTATCTCACCCCACATGGACAAGTACATATTCGTAAAGGCGAGACCGCGAGACGAAAAAGAGCTGCGCTGTGTAGAGTACGGCGTCACTTTTTTGAGTACCATAATATGTGACAAGAGGGTGGACTTCTCAGAAGGGAAGAGGAGAGAGAGAGAGAGAGAGAGAGACCTCGTCTTACAAAGGTACTACTGGCCCTGTGATAAGCTGGTGTGGGAACTTTAGAAGGTATTACTATGGTACACTTGTGCACTCCTGCCCTGTCTGTCACGCCCAGGCAGTATGGTGTAAGTGATGGGTGGTACTGTACCGTTCGGTTAGGTTGTAAGTGCCAATTACTAAGCAGCAGAAACCACCTTATAGAGGTGTCGGAGGCTGAAGCCATCTGGAAGGAATGTGGGGAAAAGAAGAAGAAAAGGCCAGATATGATTTTATTGCAACAGATGCTGCCACAAGTTTTGTTACAGTAGAGATGAGTTGCAAAGAGAAGCCCGTGGGGGTTCGTGTTTGATCAGCCAGAGCGTTACGCCAAAAACTCTTGATAAGCAAGCCCAACATGTCAGAGTCCTCCTGATAGACTTGGCCTTGACATCATCTTAACTGCAGGTGACTAATTACAAATTGCTTGTAGGGCAAGCTTTCTCAACAATGCACTGCACACTGCTTACTGCACAGTATTGAGGAGGTATGTGTATGTGGTTGCTTGGTTCCCTCCCAAAAGAAAATGTAGCTAGACCTGGCCTTGGTCAGTTGTGTGGGGTGCATCGCCTTCAAAGAGGCTGTGAAGCCTGATGTTCTTGTCTGGTTGAGGGCCAAAGGTATAGACTGATGGATATAATACGGTATTGGTCACTGGTGGGAGGCCTGTTCTCGAAGGCTGCGCGCTCCAGGGATGTATGTGGTGGCGATGCTACAGCACGTAAGTGCTACGTATGGTTACGTTCCAGGCGTGGCTAGGTACCCACTACCTGCCAGAGTACAGGAGTAGCTACCCCTAGCGCGCTAGGCAAGTGACGTACACACGTGGTACCGCCGTCGAGACAGTGCAGGTTCGAACCGCCCTGAAATCACGCTTTAGAGCTGCGCAACCTTCTGCTGCCCGCAGCCCCAAAAGGGGAGGGGAGGGGGTAGCCCCTCTTCTTAGAGGGACCCCCCGTCCCGCCCACCCGTCACAGAGTCGGCCGGCCCCTTCAGTTCCCCAACCTTCTGGTAAGTGAACATCTGAATTTCCAACCTGCAAATTCCCATCCGTCCAAACACCTCACGCGAGAACTACTATTCCCACTCCACATTCTCAGTCACAGCAGGCAAACACCTTCCACCCCCACGACCACCCTCTAAACTATTTCCTCCGGGCAATCGAGCTCAACTTTCCCACGTGCGACCTTCATATACGCAAACCAGCCCCACGCCACTATTCGGGCACGATACACGCGAGGTTATCAGCCGCCAGAGTACTTAAGCGACCACGTCCCAAGCAGGCGGTACGACGCTGCTGCTGCCCTGTTAAAAAAAAATAAACCCTCCACCCAGAGCCTGACCTGACATTGACAGCCAGCCTTGTCGCGAAACAGCCACCCAGATACATCGACACACCCCTTTCGCCCTCTCAACGCACCGAGGCAACCACCGCCGGCGCTTAGCCAAGTCCTCTCGGCAGAGAGGAAAAGGAACGAGGCTGACGACGTCGACGACGACGACCAAAACAGAACGAGATGGGAAAATCGTGAGTCTCGGCATCCTCCGATCTTCTACAGTACCACCTGCCGTGCGCGCCGAGACGGGCGATCAGAGACAATTGCCCTATCAAAGAGCATGGATCACAGTGCAGAGAGGGGTCGGGGCAGACCACGAGGCTCGTCATATCGCGAACATGGATCGTCCGCTCGAGCCCCCTCCACCTACTACCCCCCTCCACTCTCTGTCTCCGGCCATCCGAGCGCAATTCTCTCTATTCGTCCCTGTTCGGCGCGCAGACAGGACAAACCATAAATATATATGGAAAGAAAAGTCGCAAAATAAGCGATGGCTTCTTCTTCTTCTTGGAAAGGATATCTGGGGCTGACGAACGATGCGCACGATTACAGACAGTCTAAGCTCTCGCAAGAGCAGCTGGTCGAACTGCAGAAGTCGACGCACTTCGACAAGAAGGAGCTGCAACAATGGTACAAGGGTGAGCCGATTCCCCTCCGACCCCTACAATCCAATATCTACATATCTCACCCCCCCCCCCCCCCCNNCCCAACCCAACCCTTTCCTCCGTGTCGTGCTCGTTGCCGCGCCAACCCCATAGGTATAGGAGGGAATAGAGAGGAGAACGACTCTCAGGTCTGAGATATCATTCAGAATCGCATGCGTATGGCACTCAAATCGATGCAACACATCATGGCTGACCTGCTCTGCGCCTGCGCCCGGCCCCTCTCGGGGTCCATGCGCCTGGCGCGACGCGCGACCGACAGGCTTCCTCAAGGATTGCCCCTCGGGGATGCTTACCAAGGACGAGTTCCAAAAGATCTACCGGCAGTTTTTCCCGTTCGGGGACCCGTCGAGCTTCGCCGACTACGTCTTTAATGTCTTCGACAGCGACAAGTCCGGCACCATTGACTTCAAGGAGTTCATCTGCGCGCTGAGCGTGACCTCGCGCGGCAAGATGGAGGACAAGCTGGACTGGGCCTTCCAGCTCTATGACATTGACGGCGATGGCAAGATCAGCTACGATGAGATGCTTAAGATTGTGGAGGCAATTTACAAGATGGTATGGTCTTGCCTGAACCCCCCACCCCCCCATCCCCCCTCCCGTATCCATGGCATGTCTCTGCGCGATCAATTCTATACCACCCCCCCCTCCCCTTCCCCAATAAACAAATCCTCAACAGGACGGTCAGAACAACGGAATGGGCGTTGAGGCTGACATCTTGCGTGCCTCTGCTCTGTATAGGTCGGTTCTATGGTGAAGCTGCCGGAGGATGAGGATACACCTGAGAAGCGTGTCAAGAAGATCTTCCGCATGATGGACAAAGATGAGAACGGCTGCCTCGACATGGAGGAGTTCAAGGAGGGTAGCAAACGTGACGAGACCATCGTGTCCGCCCTATCTCTGTATGACGGCCTGGTCTAGTCTTTTCGGCCTAGCGTGGGAGAGACAGAGTTGTGAGACTACACACCGGGATGCCCTGTGTGGGCGAAAGACAGAGAGAAATGGGAAAGGGCCGGGTCAGAAAGGGGCGGACGGGGAGGAGTATGCGGATCAGGCGGGCACGACGGCGTTGCGCGTTGCTTCATTTTCAGTACCTGCGAGACTGGACCGTGCTTGGGGGAACCGACACGTAGGGTCTCCCCCAAGGGCGGTCTCCTATATTCTCAACGTTGCAAGCAATCTTCACGGCTTGGGCATTTTTTCTCGCTAGTAAATACATGACGTTTGATGAATAAGTGAGTGAGTGAGTGAGTG
>LAZJ01000350.1:20143-138382 GCA_006503525.1 Cryphonectria nitschkei
CAGCAACAGCAACAGCAGCAACGTCCTCGCCCGCGCCGGCCTCCTCACCTCCGCCTCCACCATCCTCGAGCTCGGCTGCGGCGTCTCCGCCCTCGTCGGGCTCGCTACTGCTCCGCTGGTAAGGCGCTATGTGCTCACGGACCAGCAGTACGTCGCGCGCTTCGTCGAGCAGAACATTGAGCAGAACCGCAGGGCCTTGCCAATCCGTGCCGCAGGTAAGTCCTCTGGCAGAGGAATCGGCGGCGGTGGTGGCGGCAGCGGCAGCAGCAGCAAGCGTAGCAGGGGCGCCGGGACAAGATCTCATCATGAGACACTTGCGCCGTCCTCATCTCCATCTGGCGGCGGCAGTGCGGTAGCGGGTGACAACCTCACCTTCCATGCGCTCGACTGGGAGCTCGACACGCCCACGCCGGCCCTCTGCGTGCCAGACCTCGTCGTAGCCTGCGATTGCGTCTACAACGAGGCGCTCATTACCCCTTTTGTGCAGACCTGCGCCGATACGTGCCGGCTCCGGTCTTCGGAGAACGATCGTGGTAGTGGTGGTGGCGGCAGCGGCACGAGTAGCGACGTGCTGGAGAGACCGCCTTGCGTGTGTGTCGTTGCACAGCAGCTGCGCGATCCAGACGTCTTCGAGGGCTGGCTCGAGGNNTTATAAGGAAGGGGTTCCGTGTGTGGCGGGTGCCGGATGCAAAGCTGCCTGAGGGGCTCAGGAGTAGCTCTGGCTTTGTGGTGCATATTGGGATACTCAGGGAGGAGGCTTAAGTTACTTGTAGGCAGGGACATGGAATACAGAAGGCGTTGAGGGTATATACTATATCCCACGTCTTTCGCATTCAGAGCGTTCAGGTTATCATTTTGCAAGCGAATTTATAGAGGGAAGGTAGTGTAGCGTTCTTCAGAGCAGGAACTACCAAGAGATATGTATTCTCAGCCATTGTTCTTTCAAAAGGTTGTAAATATCACTTTTCCCAAGAACCGCTCAGTTCATGCCAGCCGCCAGTTTTGGAGCGGGACTGGATCCAGACAAATTTCCACCAGCCTTTTACAGCGCGATTGCATCGCAAAAGCGACAGGCAGAGATTCCCACCAATATAATCCAATATATTATGCCACGAGGATGAGAAGAAACCAAAGAAGAAGAAAAAANNCAGGGACACACAGAGAGAGAGGAAGAGTCGTCGAGTCACAGATATCGAGAGATCACCACTCCAGCGGTTCCTTCTTTGTCTCGCCCTTATTTGTCATGGGGACGGGGGCAGCCTTTGCCGCCAGCTTGCCACCTTGGCCCTTCCTCTTGAGGTAGGCAGTGCCGTCAAGCCAGGGTGTCTCCTCGGTCATTTTCCTCTCAAAGTCAGAGATCTTCTCCCCCATCTGCAGGGTCAGGCCGATGTCGTCCAGGCCGTTGATCAGGCAGTGTTTCCTGAACTCCTCGACATCGAAGCTGCAGATCGCGTTGCCAGCCTCGTCCTTGATGAGCTGGTTGGGCAGGTCAACCTCGACCTCCTTGCCGGCACGGGCTTCCTTTGCAACGGCCTCGACGTCCTCCTGGTTGTTGATCGGGATGGGCAGCATGCCGTTCTTGAAGGTGTTGTTGAAGAAGATGTCGGCAAACGACGGCGCAATCACACACCTGATGCCAAAGTCGTTCAGGGCCCACGGCGCGTGTTCCCGAGAGCTACCGCAGCCGAAATTGGGACCGGTGCAGACCAGGATCTTGGCACTGCGGTAAGGCTCCTGGTTGAGAACAAAGGATGGGTCCTCCTTTCCGTCTGGCAGGAATCTCCAGGCGTGGAAGAGGGCGGAGCCCAGGCCGGTTCGCTTGATGGTCTTGAGGAATTGTTTCGGGATGATGGCATCCGTGTCGACGTTGGACCGGTCCATAGGAGCGGCAATGCCCTTCAGGATCTGGAACTTGGGCAGGCCGCCGGTTGCTGCAGCAGAAGGAGAGGTGTTGGGGTGAGAGATGCTGGTGTCGCTCTTGGGGATGTCGGCGAGCTGCTCCCTGTCCGAGTCATCCTCGGACAGTCTCTCGTCGACGTGAGGGGGCTCAGCCGTGGCCTTGAAGGCCTCGACATGGGGGCTGGCCTTGTACTCGGTCAGCTTCCTCACGTCTGCCAGCTTGCCGACGATCGCCGCAGCAGCAGCCATGACGGGGGACATCAGGTGGGTCCTGCCGCCAGCACCCTGGCGACCCTCGAAGTTGCGGTTGCTGGTACTCGCACATCTCTCCTGGGGGGACAGGATATCTGGGTTCATGCCCAGGCACATGCTGCAGCCAGCCTCCCGCCACTCGAATCCCGCGTCGGTGAAGACCTTGTCGAGACCTTCGGCCTCGGCCATATCCTTGACCAGCCCAGAGCCAGGGACGATCATGGCCCTCTTGATGTTGGCGGCGATCTTCTTGCCCTTGACCACGGTGGCAGCGGCGCGCAGATCCTCGATTCTAGAATTGGTGCAGGAACCGATGAAGACCTTGTCAACAGTAATCTCCTGCATAGGAGTACCGGCGGTCAGGCCCATGTACTCGAGCATGCGGCGGCCGGAAGCCTTCTTGGCCTCGGTGGCGAACGTCTCGGGATCGGGCACAGACCCGGTGATAGGGACTACGTCCTCAGGGCTTGTGCCCCAGGTGATGGTGGGAACAATGTCCTTGGCATCAATGAAGACGTCAATGTCGTACTTGGCACCAGGGTCGGACTGCAGGCTCCTCCAGTAGGCAACAGCCTTGTGCCACTGGGGCGAGTTGTACTTGGGCGCCAAGGGCCGGCCCTTCAGATACTCGAAGGTGATGTCGTCGGGCGCGACCATGCCAGCCCGAGCACCGCCCTCGATGGACATGTTGCAAATGGACATGCGAGCCTCCACGGAGAGCCCCCGGATGGCAGATCCACAAAATTCGATCACGGCGCCGGTGCCGCCAGCAGTTCCGATCTTGCCAATGGCATGGAGGATGATGTCCTTGGAGCTGACACCCGGGGCCAGCTCGCCATCCACCTGTATGCGCATGTTCTTGCTGCGCTTCGTGATCAGGCACTGGGTGGCCAGCACGTGCTCGACCTCGCTGGTGCCGATTCCAAAGGCCAGAGCACCAAAGGCACCGTGGGTCGAGGTATGGCTGTCACCGCAGACGACGGTGGTGGCGGGGAGGGTGAAGCCCTGCTCGGGGCCAATGACGTGGACAATGCCNNGTCGCTTGTCGCTCAGTCCAAAGTATGTAAGACCAAAGTCCTTGACGTTCTCCTCGAGAGTGACACATTGTGTTCTTGAATCGTCCTCCTCGATGAAACTGCCGATGTCCTTAAGGGTTTTTCTCGAGCTCGTAGGAACATTCTGAGGAATCCAAATTGTTAGCAAAAAAAATCGCAATTCTTTATTTATTTTTATTCAACCTCAATGTAGGCGGCGGACCGCCAGGAGTGAAAGGGGAGACACAAAAGAAGGGGGGGGGGGGTAAGAATCAACTCACGTGGTCAGTGGTAGCGAGGGTGCAATCAGGCCTGCGAACCTTGCGTCCCGCGTTCTTCAGCCCTTCGAAGGCTTGGGGTGATGTAACCTCGTGGACAATGTGCCGGTCTGAGACACTCATTCGTCAGCGTTGGGGTTCTCTCCTCTCTCCAATTCTGCAGTCAGAAAAGAAAAGAGATCTCACGTACCAATGTAGAGGAGGATGGTGCCGTCCAGCTTCTCATCGACAATATGTGCCTGCAGCACCTTGTCGTAGAGAGTCTGGGGCGCTCGTTCTGCTCCTGGCATGTTGGGCAAAGCTTGGGGTTGAATGTCGTGGCCGTCACACCAAGATTGCGGCTGTCCAGGGGGGGTGGTAACGCAGTGTTTTCGGCCGTGCCGAATATTATTTGTGATGTGTGAGATGTGTGGAATTGGGGTTGGGGTGTTTAGGTATAGGTAGAGTTTATAGCAGAAAGTGTCGAGGAGTTTTTAAACGACGGGATACTGGAGAAATGCAATTGAGGAGAGGAAGGAGAAGTAGGAAAAGAAGAAAAGGAGGAGAGAAGGGACTGCGGGATGGAAGGCAAAGTTCGAGACTGGAGAGACTTCGAGAAGCTTGAAATACCGAGCAACCCCCCAAGGTGATCCTTAGTTGGACGTGTCTCTGTCTGTATTCGGGAGTAGAATTGCATGGCAACAAAGGGCTTCGCCGATGATCGGAGTCGCATTCAGGCTCCGGTGAGCGGCGCTGCGGGGAGGTTGTGAGGTCAGATTGCAAACTCTGGTGCTAGTATTGGCTGTAGGCCCCTGTAATGTGAGGGGCAAGTGGGGGGATGAGGGGGGATTTGGCCATCCCTGCGAGCAAGTCGGAGTCTCTGCCTATTCATGCACGGTACGTATCTTTTGCCTTGTGTGGAGAGATGGGGTTTCCCTTCCGAGACATGGCCCTACGACAACTTTCGATAAGGGAAAAATAAGTAACCCGCCTATCGTGTTGAACGGCTCCCAACTCCGGAACCAAANNTCATTGCGTGTTATTCCCCCCACGATGTGACGTTCCCAGAGCCATGTCACTTTCATGAAAGCGCATCGAGGGGGTGATGGAGAGCGACAAGGACGTCCCTAACCCAAAACCTGCCGGTTCTCGAGGGGCGCTTTCAGAAGACCTCCGGATACCTAATGACCTCGGCGCACAAGATGCCGCAGGCGCCTACCGCTTTAGTGGGGCCAGCCCTCCGGCCGGCGGTCAAGAAAAGTACCATGTAGCCCGATCACTGCTTGCTGGGGACGATGGGTCAACTCTGGAAGCTGGCATCGGATTCAGCAACCTTTACCGTGGTAGATCTGCCCTACTTCTGACTTGGCCACCAAATTGGAATCTCCCCTTCGCAGTCTATTGTAGCATCGCACTTGGACTAGTCACTAATTTTCAGATATGTTCGCGACACGTTCACTTTTCCCCCTTCTTCTCTCTTCGAATTTCCCACACTCCCTCCCTCAGGTTCCAAAAAGTCCGGGCCCGGAGTGTTGCAAACCAGCCAGTCTGCCACGATTAGTCAAGAATTGATCACAAAATTTCCCCCTCCCCACCGCGTCTTTCCAGAAGTAAGGGTTCCTCGACGCACGTACTCATGACATGCGACCCAGACCTGTTCATAAAAAGCCGCCCTCACACTAAAGAAATTGTGGCGTATGTTGTTGGGGACGCCTCGTGAAATGGGCTAGTGATTTTTTTTCTTAAAATAATAAAACCGTACTTTGGTATGCTGTGCGTGATTCCGGATCGCGGACCTCGTGATGCCTCCTATGCTGTAAAGTTCTGAACTGGTCTTACCATCGATGTTCTTGGTATATGATATAAATCACATTCATGACTGTTACGATGCTCAATTGGAAGGGTATTATTATTGATCCCAGTTCTCATTCTCAAGTATGCACGTCTAAATCTAGCACTCACCTCTTCGTCCTCTTGCCCCCGCCACTACCCTCATCTCCAGCCCTTCTCTTTTTCCCCTCCATGCTCCAGTACTGCTTCGTCTCTCTCTTCTCGCGCGCTTTTTTCTTCTCCTCCATCTTGCTCATCTTCTCCTTAAACGCTGCCCTGTTCTTGTCCTTGGATGCCTTCCTCTTCTCGGCCACGTCCTTGCGGATCGTCGTCAGCTTCTGCATCAGGTCGCGGGCCTTCCTCTCCTCTCCGCCCAGCACCACAGCTCGTTTTTGCATGTACGTCGCCTTCTTCTGCGGCTTCGTCGACACGATCTGCGACTTGTACGGCAGGTCTGCCGCGAGCTTGCGTGGCACGCGCAGCGGGTTGAAGTGCCGCTCCACACGCTCGATCTTGCGGTAGGCGCTGTTGCGGTTCTGCGGGGTCGGGAGGCTCTCCTCGGCGCGGATCTCGCCTGTGAGACGTGCTCGCTGCCACCCGACCAGATTTGTGACCGGGTTGTAGAAGCGGTGGGGCTTGATGGGATACCAGGCACGCAAGAAGACGATATCGCTTAGCAGGATCTTGTCTTCAAAGGTCGCACGGAAGTGGCCTTCCGGCTTGGACAGGGCACGCTTGATCTGACCACGGATGCCTGATACTGTCTTGATCGAAGCCCCTTCGAATTTGGCAATCTCGAGCGAGGTGTTGAACATGTCCTTGATGAAGGCCGTGTTCTTGAAGATCTTGTATGGTGCACCTGTCAACTTGAGCTTCTTGACAATTTCGGCTGACTCATCCACGCTCAACACAGTGCCGGTCGCCGATATCCTGAAGCCAGGATTGGAGGATGAGAAGGACTGGAAGCAGACGAAACCAGTGTTGGGGGCGATGAGAGGTCCGTAGAAGGTACCGAAGCAATGCATGTGCTCCGGTGTGTACTTGAGCATCCTGTTCCGAACTCTGGAATCGGAGATGCTGTAGATGGGAAGAGTCTGGAATCTCCTCCAGCCCAGGGAGAAAATTAATGGATCGCCCGTCTTGAGGATCTTTTTGTGCCATCTGTGTCGCTTGATTCGTACTTGCACGAACCCGAAGCGATCCTCGGTGGCAGATAAGCCTCCCACGATAATTGGCATCTTTGCGTGAAACTGCCTGACAAACTCGGATGGCACGCCCTCAATCACCAGCTTGGCGTATTTTCCGGCCTTGAAGCCCTCGACTAGGACTCGTTGCCTCTCGTCGAGGTTTCCAAATTCGGCCTTGTTGATGTCGAGCTGCTTCTGTATTAAGGACTTCTGGGCGTCGTACCAGTCGTCCTCGCCAAACTCTTCGTCGTTGCCGCCTTCTCGGCGCGCGTTAGCCTTATCGTTGGCGAAGCCCTCTCGATCCTCTTCTTCAAACCGCAGCTTGAGCTCTTCCTTGCGGCGGGCGTTCTTTTGGCGTTCCGCTTCCAGGCCCTCGTCTGTTGGACCGTGCTTTTCACCTGTCTCGAGGTCTTCAAAAGCACCGTCGCCTTCGTCCTCATCGCCATCCTCGGCAACATCGTCGTCTCCCGAGCCGAACCCTTCAAAATCCTCATCTCCATCCCCAGATGCATCGTCGTCTAACAATGTGGCCGTGGTGAATTTTTTCCTCAAAGTCTCAATAGCATCCTCGCCAGACCAATACGATGCGAGCGTGTCGTAGTCGAAGACCGGTACTGATCGATCATCCGAGAGATCGTTCTTCTCATTTTTGGATTTCTTGAAGAACGTCTCGTCCTCGGAGTCCGCCTCGATATCCTCTTCTTCCTCCACCTCATCTGCGACGTCTTCGCCTCTCCACCTCTTAAGCACGTCGTCCAGACTCAAAGAATCGTTGTACAGCATCCGTGCCAGGTCCGCTACCTGGAACGGTTTCCTCTTTCCGTGGCGTTGCTGTGCTCGTTCTCCCATGTTCTCTTTCCACTTCAAGGCTGCTTCTTCGTCGTCGGAGTCAAAGTCTTCCTCATCATCCAGATCTTCGACGCTCAGGTCGTCCCCTGATATTGAGCCAAGATCCGAATCGCTGTCGGCGAACGCTATTTCGTCTTCCCCAGCATCTTTGTCTGCATTGCTGCGAAACATTTTGCCCAGCTTCTGCTCGTCAAATTCTGCCTCCTCGTCAGAAGCCTCCTCGCCGTCGAGAGAGCCTTCATTCACGTCTTCCAAGTCTTCAGCATCGGATCCTTCCTGCTCAGCAAGCCTTGCCTTTCGTTGGCTCTTGCGCCCGGTGTCCTCCTCGGCAACTTCCTTGAGTTTCTCGCCACCAGCGAAGAGCTGTACACCATCCTCTGTCTGGCCGAGGAGGCGCCTCTCTGACTGCAAGTTGACAATGAGCTCCTCGCCCTCGCCTCGCTCGACATCCTTGGCATCCTTGTCGAACGTGAATCCTTTGTCTCTGTAGATATAGATGGCATCTCCGTCGACCTTGAGACCGCTGCGATCGGACATTGGCGCATAGAGCTTCCTCTCCTTATCATCCAAACGACGGCGACCGGTCTTGCCCGTTGCCTTCGCTATCGCCTGTTCCATTGATGGTGTCGGACATGGATCGGGCAAGACCTCCATGCTCGCTACTGTGTAGTCCCCGAGTCCCGGTATATGGACTCGTTGTCCTTGAGAGGAGAAGTTCGTGCCGCGGAGGTAGCCAGAGAGAACAATGGATCGATCGCACTTCTCGTTCTCCTCGATCTTGGTGGGATGTGTGATGTCTCGCCAGCTGTCGATGATGGCGTACGGATGCGAGTTCCTCCAGATCAGAGGTCGCGGATTCTTCATGATGGAAAGGAAGCGGGAGAGGTTGTGGATCTCTCGGTCTGGATAACGCCCATTGATGACTCCCGAAAGATAAAACAAGTGTGCGCCCTGGTACAACTCGCTCCATAATCTGTGTTTCAGCCTCTTCTTCGCATCCTTGAGCGCCTGAGGCTTGCGGAATAGATCAAGGTGTGTGAGGATGCCAAAGACGTTTCCCGGCATGCCCGTAGCCGCGAGGACGTTAAGGAATTCCATGGTCTCCATCTCGAAGCCATAGTTGCCGTCAATCATGAGCAGCACTATGTCTGCGACCTTCGCAATGTCCACCATAGCCTCTAGCTCATTCGGGCATTCGAGAAATGTCAGCCGCTGCTTCTTGGATGTCACGACGGTGACGGGACCCTGGGGGTCCGAGATGGTCTCCTTCGCATATCGGCGGATCAGACTTTTGAGGAGGGTCGTCTTGCCGACGCCGGGAGGGCCGACGATGGCGACGAGCCGCGGTGGAGGTTCATCGGGAAGTCGGTCGACGAGGGGTACGTGGAGGCGGCGCTCTCGTACCTGTAAGAGCATAAATGTGTCAGTGAGAAGCTCCGAATCGAAGAGAGGGTGGATGATAGCATACGTCGCTCGAACGCGCAGCCTGTTTCTGGAGCTTGCCAGGCCGGTGGACTGCAAACGCCTTGGGATTCGGCCCTGCGCAACGAAGTTAGTCCCTGTGTCAATGGAAATTTTTGGGTACAAATCGAGATCATGAAGACTGACCTCCAGAGTGGCTCTTCTTCTCCTTGGACTTGCGATGAGGCTTGTGTGCCTGGCCCTCCATCTTTGCGAAGATTGCCGACAAAGTATCTCAATCTCAGTCGAGAAGGGCAGAACAAAGTCGCATCTCCCAAAATTCCTCAAAATTTCTGGCAGCGGACTTATCGATAAGTTACCTGCAGGGATGATCTAGTGCAGCCGTGGCAGGGGATAAGTCAGTGGGGTTTTGTGGAACCTGAGTCAAGTTTATGTCCAAGGGTCTTAGGCTCACTATTTACTGGAGTATACTTCTTGGGCACTTTCATATTGTTATCAACTAATTGATAATTCAGCTTGAAAGCACAGCGATGCTTTTTTTCTTCTCGCTTTTTGGAGATCGACAGAAAGGTATATGTAGTAGGGTTTTGGTAAGAACAAAGACAGATGAGATCTCAATATGAAAAATCTATCAAGTTTATCATTCAAGAAGATTGGATGTCTGCTTGCTAACAAGATGTTCAGCATTTGGTGCGTTTAGAGACTGGAGTGGCCCAGGTCACTAGAGCACCAACACCAACTAAGTGCAATATTATAACAGCAGCAAAGTATGTCTAAGTGTTCAGGATGCTCTCAAAATAGTGCTATTATATCTTACACACATCCAATCGCTCCTTATGATATGACTATTATAACTACCAAATCGGTATTTTAGTAGAGGAAGAGAAGAAGAAGGAGAATCAGTAATTGGTGAGCAGCCAATGTAAATCTCAAGCTTCCTGTCCAGTCCACAGGTGAAGAAGCAGGGGCTTAGATTCTTGAGGCTGATACTTCGATATCTACGAACGCCGGGGCCCTGAATATTTTCGAATGTCTGGGAGATTCTTATATCTAAAATTAGAAGGTTTGCTTTGGACAAAAGTCATTTTCATTGCTGTTGACTGCCCAAGGGTACAACTAACCCCAAGTGTAGCCAGGTTTTTATGTTTCAAGTACATTAGCAGACGACTATCACCCAAAATGGCGGTGTTAGCAAGAATGCAGTTGCTCCCAGACATGAATCAATACAAATCAAGACATCCTCCATACGGAACCAGTCGAACATATTCGCGTTGACAATATAAGCACTAGAATTTGCGGAAACAGGACAGACAAAACCGTCAGGGCCTCAACGGAATGTACCGGCATCAGAGACAAGTGAGATACATATTAAACAAGTAGGGGCTGAGGGATATCCGAAGAAGGAAAAAGACTGCAGAGGGCGGCCTTCACAGAGCCATACTTTGGAACCCTTGCTAGAAGAGGCAAATAGGAAGAGGTATATCCCAATATCCCATCCAGGCTGTATTGAGATTATCTCATGGGAGAGATGGCAGGTGATGTTACGGAAGATCCGCCCGACCTGAAAATCATAGGAATGGCTCTTGGCATTCACATGCAGCAACGTCTGCCATAAATATCCATTCTCATTGGATCTAGGACACTTGGTTGTCAATGCTCAGAGGAGGAAAACGTGGAGCAGAATTTATGATACTGTAATCCATCAGTGTCGTGGCCAAAGGCTTAGCCGCGATTTCCCGCTGGCTCCCGCTGGGTGGTGTCCACCTTGACAGCGAGTCCGGCGCTTCCATGCATGACGTAGGCGCCATAAGGCCCACTAACCAGCCTGAGCCTCGTACTGGCCTCGCGTGCTTGGCTGAGACCTCCTCCTCCTAGTATAAGACTCGACTACTTTCTCTCTTTCTCTCTCTCNNCTCTCCTGCCTATCTTGACCTCTCCGAGATTTTTACTACTTTCTAACCTATACCCAATCCTCAAAACCCCAACTCAAAAACAAAGATCAAAATGCCGTCCATCATTGTAAGCCTCTGATCCTTTCCAAACCCCGTTTCCATTTAGAAACGTTGGAGTCGTCAGCATCTCACAAGTTGTACAGGTCAGCCTTTCCAAGT
This sequence comes from Cryphonectria nitschkei, assembly GCA_006503525.1. Classification (NCBI taxonomy): domain Eukaryota; kingdom Fungi; phylum Ascomycota; class Sordariomycetes; order Diaporthales; family Cryphonectriaceae; genus Cryphonectria; species Cryphonectria nitschkei. The sequence goes on from LAZJ01000350.1 coordinate 30,985, forward strand.
CTTCCACTGCGGAGCAGGTCGACGCGTAAGATACTGATGCCGACTATCCTTCAACTCTCGAGCAAAGAAGAAAAAGAAAGAAAAAGGACTGACGAATACCAAAAGTGCGGCTAAGAAAGCCGAGGAGAAGGGATGGACAGTCACCAACAAGTACACATCCACCATCAAGGGCTTCTCGTATGTTTCCCCTCCTTTCTAACTTTGGGCTCCCCCCCGCCTTTTTTCTTATTCTTTTCTTGAACTATCTGAGCAGCACACTGATGATGAGAATCCTCGCAGAGCCACCAAGGACGTTGCCGAGGGTACAGTCGCCACACAAGATGTTGAAGCGCTGAAGACAGTCGATGGTGTGGAGGATATTGAGTTCGACTCAACTGTGACAACGCAGTAGGCGATGGCTGCAATAGGGGAGACCTGCTTTACTGTCCAGAGCAGCCCACCGATTACATAGCGTCCACACAAGTTTCACTCCTGTAGAACTTTTCAATATAAAACCTAGAGAAAGACAATGCTGTTTCCATTCCCCAAACCTTGTGCTTGTCCTCTTGACAATGCGATATGAATGTGTCCCGTCAGCAGCCTCGCCGCCCTCATCGCGGGGTAATGAGCCCTGCGCGTGACACACTTATCTTATCAACAACCCCCCTGGACCGGGCTCCAGGGGTCTCATTGTCACTAAGAAGTACTAAGCATGCATGCCTGTACTGTACCTTCCTGTTGGAATTGGAACCACTGCTAGTGAGACCACACACCGACAAGGACAACAGCTCACCAAGCCTACCTCAACTTTGGCTCTCCATTCTCTCGACACAACTGAACACGCAGCAACGCTTCTTTGCCATGCCGCCATGAATCGAATAAGGAGGCCATTGAGGTGTTTGATCATCTCTAGGGCCTCTAGACAGCCCCAATGCTCTTCAATTCCAACAACAGGAAACTTCTCTTTGGCTGCCTGCCGTCAGAAGCACACACACACGGGCTTCCCTCACCATGATGACCAGGTTCCTCGACTGGCCAAGCAGCCTCTGCACCGCCTGAGCCTGGCTGACCTTGTGAAGTAAGTTGCATGATTCTCCAGAACATCTGCAAGCCAGAAATTGTCTCTAACACATGTGATCTACACCTGTCAGACACGGTCGCCCGCCCCTCTCTGCCGAGGCCCTCCTCTCCTCGGCGCGCTTCACTCTCTCCCTCCTCCCCATCCGCCTCGCCCACCGGATTCAGGCCCTGCGCAACCTCCCCTACATTGTCGTCTCCAACAGCAACATCACCAAGATCTACAACAATTATCAGCACTCGCTGTCGACCCTCCTCCCCTGGCTCGAGGGCCAGGCCTCGCCGCGCCACACCCTCTCCACCCTTGACGACGAGATCCGCTTCACCGAGGTTCTCGCTGAGCTCGTCCAGACGCACACCGATACCATCCCGCTCCTGGCGCAGGGTTTTCTCGAGTGCAGGCGGTACATCTCCCCCGCCGAGGTCACCCGCTTTCTGGACGAGCACCTCCGCGCCCGTATCGGTACGCGTCTCATCGCCGAGCAGCACATCGCCCTACACTTCTCCAGCAAACCGCACTTCGACCCGGACGCCAGCCCCACCCCCTGCCCGGACCACCCCAGCTTCATCGGCGTCATCGACACCGCCCTCCGCCCCGCCGGCGTCGTCGACAGCTGCGGCGGCTTTGTTGCCGATATCTGCGAGCTCAAGTACGGCGTCCGCCCTCGCTGGGAGATCGACGGCGATCCGGACACCACCTTCGCCTTTGTCCCCAACCACCTCGAGTACATCGTCACTGAGCTGCTCAAGAACGCCTTCCGCGCGACCGTCGAGAGCGGCCTAACCCGTGAGCCCGTCGTCATTACCATCGCCCCCGAGCCTTCCTCGTCCGGCCAGGACGCTCCCACCACCGTCCGCCTCGACGACAACAAGGCGGGGCGGCTCACGAGCGACGCCATCAGGCCGCTCGACGATAACGCTCCCGGCGTGACGATCCGCATCCGCGACCGCGGTGGTGGTATCAGCCCGGACGTGCTGCCCAACATCTGGTCCTATTCGTTCACCACCGTGCGCGAGGATGAGGAAGACGTCCCAGGCGGGTCGTCCATTGACGCACTGAGTGTCATCTCGAGCTCCAGCGGCGGTGGCAGCTCGATCGCCGGCCTGGGGTACGGGCTGCCGTTGAGCCGGGCCTATGCCGAGTACTTTGGTGGAGGCGTAGCTGTGCAGAGTCTCTATGGTTGGGGGACGGATGTCTATTTGCGATTGAAAGGCGTTGGGAAGATAGAGTGAGCAAGCGAGCGAGCGAGGTCAGATCACAAGACAACTACATGGTGGATAAAAGGATAGTCACAACATCACGAGATCAAACTTGAGACTTGAATAGCTTGACAGTTCAACAACAAGCACACCGAGAACAGATGCAAATCCATAAGGGCCTCCTAAATCAAATGCAGGCAAGGTTCTATAGCAAGGCGTCATTAGGGATTATTAGGGATATAGGTCTAAAACCAAAAGGTGCTTTCTTCATTTCTTGATTCCAGAATATTAATTATGAGCAATGAACTCCGCTTGCTCAGTTACCTGCTTAATATGGCCAACCATGATGCATAAAAAAAATGGAAAGAATTCCTCAAAAGTTCCAGATCCATACACACACATACTGAGACAGAGGTGCAACAACAAGTATTATCCCACCTCATGGTCCTAAACCGTTTGTCTTGCGTGTGAGCCGAAAGATTGTGTGTGTTGTTGTTGTGTGCAGTGGACAAGGAAATCCCAACGCAACGCCGCTTGATAAGCATTTNNTTTGTCTTTTATCCCACACCCGCTCATCGCTCTCAAATGCACTTGGATATGACCAAATTTCATCATTAATCACACACACACACATACCCATCCACCATCCGCGTCAACTTTGTCTCCGTTGATCCAAAAAAAGAACCGGGGGAGCAAAAAAAATATTTCCAAAAGAAATTGGGGGACCAGGCCGGCGGCGTCTACATGTTCGCCAGCTCATTGTCGATCTGCCGGTCCATGAAGGTCCTTCTCTCGCCGACAAGCTCGGTCTGCAACCTCTGCTCCACGAGCGCGCGTACCTGCTTCTTGGTGATGGTGTCGAGGTCCACTTCCCCCAGCACAGCCTGTATGCACTCCGTGATGGCGGCATCGTCGGGGCCGTGCACACCGGGCCCGCGCGAGAAGTCCACCACAGATGGCGAGGCACCCCCGTACCCGCTCATGGCTGTGCCGGCGCGGCTCTGTGCGTAGCCCGCGCCCATGATTGTCGACCCAGGTCGGTCCTGGTACGGCGAGTGGTTGCGGTCAAGGCCTGTGCCAACGCTGTACGTACTCTGGCGGTGCATGTGCGAAGCCGGGTGGTCTGCATAGGGCGCTGTGAAGGTGCTGTTGCGGGACATTTGTCCACCCTGGAACGGCGCTGGAGACTGCGGCGGGGCCATGTACGCGCCGCGGCCAGGGACACCCGTCAGGATGCTTGGCTGCCGGACCGATGAGTACACGCTCTTCATGTCGTCAAGCTCGTAGTCGCCCGCCATGCCGCCCGCGGGATCATACAGCGGCTGGACGGTGTCGGTCACATTGCCCTTTTCGTTGTAGTTGCCACGTCGGCCGGGAAGGTTGTTCTGCAGGGCGTAGTCATCCCAGCGCTGCAGCGGGATCGAGCGCGGGTCGAAGCCCTCGTCGTCTTCGGCCACAATCTGCTTCTGACCTTTCTCTCCGATGACCACACGAGTGTTGCCCCAGGAGAAATTGTCCTGGTTCCAGAAGGAGTAGATTGGCAGGATGAAGGAGTAGACCGGATACGCAAGGATGTAGATGATCATCCAGCCGACGTGTTGCCATTGGCGTTTCAAGATAAAGATGAGCGCCTGGAGACCGTAGACTCCTGCCAACATGGCGATAGTGATAGTTGGGAACTGGCCTTGGTGCGTAGCGAGCCTGTAGATGAGGTAGCCGAGATAGCATGTTGTGGCGGGGAGGATAATCGTTCCTGTCAGGTCGATCAGGACAACAAAGCGCATGCTGAAACAGCAGAAGCCACACATGTCCTTGAGACGCATCAGCTCGACCAAATTGTGGATGGTAGAGTTAATCCATCGTCGACGCTGAGAGAGCAAGACGCTCCAGGTCTCAGGGGCAGCTGTCTGACAGTAGGCATCGGCTGTAAATTTGTAGTGCATGTTCGGAAAGTGTTTGGTCATGAGGGTGGTCAGATATCGATCTTCTCCGAGAGACAGCAGATTCTTCTTATGGAGGGTATCAACATGGCAATCGCTGTAGTCTCGAATAACCTCGTCAGAGATAATCAAGGGCTTGCCACGGTCTGCTGTTCTCAGACGGTACATGGTGAAACTAGACGGATATCGTGAGCTTCTACTTCTCATGACTGAAAAAAGGTCTCCCGGAAGGGGGGGGGGGCAAAAGGAAAAGAGGTTTGGAACTTACCATCCAGGCAGACAGGTGACACTACCGAAGAGGGACTCAAAAGCCTTGGCCAGGTTGTGGGAAATAAAGTATTCATAGACCTGTATCATCGTCCACCACGACCGCTCTTCGTTCTGCAAGCTCGTCTCACCACAGATACCCGCAATCTTGGCGTTGTTGGCGCAACGTGCAACTAGGCGGTTCAACGAATCCTCTCGGACGCAGGTGTCGGCATCGATCATCAACAGGTACTCGTACAGCTCAGGGTCCACGCCGATAATATTATTGATCTGGTGGAACATCTCGAGCTCAAGAGGACTCATCGGGGCACGGTGGTGCACACGGTTCAGAAAGCTCATGAGCAGGATCTGCGAATCACGCTTGCCACGGTTGCCGGGCTTCGCTTGAGTCTGCTCTACCTCTCTGCCGCACTTGACGACCACAATGTAGGGGACCACATTGCCCTCGAACTCATAAAGTCCCGAGTAAACCTTGCCGTAGTTGAGCTGGAGACCGCCAGCGCCGACAGACTTGAAGGGCAATGCCGGCGGGTCGACCTTGGGGTCAACACCGAGAATGTCAAGAACAATCTTGGGCGTGGGACGGTCGTTTCCGGCGCCGGTGATGAGACCATCACAGATAACGCAGATAAGCTTGCGCTTGTTGTCATACTGAAGAGCTGTCAATGAGTCCAGTGCCTTTCTCAGCGAATCTTCACCCTCAGTATAAGCTGGAACCTGACAGATGACAAATTTGTCTTGAGGAGATGGTCGCCGCTTCGAGCCAAACTGAAGAGCCGATACGAACTTGGTCAGGATGACCGTGCACAAAAGGATGGTGAAAGCAAGCAAGAGGTAGTTGTTGAACTGGCACTTGGCGGTGTATCGGAAGTCGATGATGCCCTTGTAGAACGTGTTCTCCATGCAGGTCAGACTGTTCATCAAGCTCGCATACTCGGTGCTGTTGCCCGACTCCTTGGCTTCTTTGATGAGTGCGTTCCACTTGTCGGTGACGTCCAAGCCATAATTCTCCGACGCAATAGACGTCATGTTGGAATTGAGAAATTCGTAGGTGTCCAAGTTGTCCATGAGGGACAGCGTGTTGACATAATCCGTCAGGTCGAAGACCTTGTTGTTGTAGATGACCCAGTTGTAATATTGGTCTGCGCCTTGAGTCTTGACGTAATCCTTCTCCCAGACGAGTTCTGCCTTGTAATATTCCTTGATCTTGGGCAAAAAGGTCTCATTGTACCAATATGTGTTCCGCAGCGCACTCGAGGTGTCAGCTTGATAATACCCGGAGATGTGCTCGGCGGTCGGGTACGTCGGCGTCGTGTTGGCAGTGAGCTCGATGGTGTCATCTGTGACAAGGCCAGGGCAAGCAATAATCAGGGGAGGCACAAAGTACTCGTCCAGGTTCTCCCCAGCGAAAGGCTCCATGTTGGTCGTTGTCGTCTCGGTCGAAGAGTCACTGTGCTGGGTCTTCCAGAACTTGGAAATGTCGTAAACGTTGCCGCGGATACTGACATAGAAGTCATTGTCTCCTGTATGCTCGGCGACTTCCTTGAAATTCAACACCTTGTCATAGTTGGGACATATCAAGTTGCCGAAGATGACGATCCAAAAGATAATGAAACAGTTGATGAGGGTGATGAGGAAACACAGCACAACTTTCTCGCGCCATGCCATGCGCACATCCGGCCGCTTCATACGACCGACGAAGCTGAGGAGGGGCGAGGGGATCCAGAAAGTCAATGCCCACACGAAAGCAACCCACACGCGCCGCGTAAGGGTGACCCGCTCCTCCTTGATGTTCTTTCCCTCAAGAAGCTCGGGCTCGACGCCACCAACGAACTGGCCCTCGTTGTTGTATTGGTATTCGCCTTTACGGTAGTCTCCCTTGATACCAAGGCCGTAGTCACCCTTGTGGACAGGGAGAGCGCTGTGGGGCCGTTGAGAGCCGGCGAGAGACGGTGCGCGAGACCCAGGGTTGAGACCCAGGGCTGCTGGGCCGAGGAATGTAGCCTGGCTCCGATTTCTCGGTTGGGCAAGACCCTCGTTGCTGTCGTTGGCGTTGGAATCTCCGAAAGGAGACTGGCCAAAGAAACCGCTGCCGTTGCTCTGGGCAGAGTAGCCCGTGTCGAGCCCATGGAATCCCATGGAGCTGCTCATTCCCATGCCCAACTGCACGCCTCCAGGCCCGGCCTGTCTGCTGTCAATCATCATCTCGGCCTCCCACCATGCGCTCTCGTGCATCCAGACGCGCTCGTTGCCGACTATGACTTCTCCGTTGGTCCAACCGCGTTCCATGAGCCAGTTCTGGATGCCTTCCTTTCCGTCCAAGCACCCAAGAGCTGAGTATCGCGTGACAAACTCGTCATGGTCGAAGTCAGCGGTGAAATCCAGGTTTCTATTTCGTCGGTTCGACCATTCCGGCAGCCTCCAGGAGCGGAGCTGGCGCGAGACAGTGCCTGCAGACCAGGCGGAGGTGATGGAGGGCAAGCCCGCGATGGTGGCCGGCGCGTCGTCTGTGGGATGGATCGAAAGGTGATACCAGGCACGACTGCTGCTTAGGAGGGCTGGCAGGTCGGCCCGAGCATTCCGACCCAGGTTGATGCCCTCGCCCTCGACGGGGAAAAGCAGCTTCTTCAAGAAACCGTCCTCATCTGCGGCATAGGCAAGCTTCTCAAGAATCGCCTCCCTCTTCTCCAAGACGTGCAGCCTCTCGCGGCCAGCTGGTCCGGACATGATGCCCAGATCCGGTGCGACGGCAGCCACGGCATTCTGCATCTCGCGAACGACAGAGCTACCGGCACTGGGGACTTCCACCCCATCCGCGTTCAGCTCTGCGTTGATGCCTAGACTGTCGTCAAACACGCCCCTGAGAGCCAGGGCCTTGCCCAGTTCTGGGTCAGGTATCTCGAGAACCGTAATGCAGACAGTATCCTGGTTGTCGTCACTGTTGGGCGTCCGAACGCCCTCCTCGCTGCTGTTATCGTCCGCAGCTCGGCCCGGATGGCCCATCTCGGCAGCAATTGCTGCATTAGCCTTGGTGATGACCCAGTCCACCAGAGCCTCGTACAGGCCGCCGATAAAGGTCTGCCTGTCCTCAGTACTGCACTGGGTTGCGAGTACTTCGGGCTCGACCCCGAGGAGGCCACCCGCATCCTCGATGATGTCGTCCATGGTGTCCTCATCGATGTTGTAATCGAGGGTGTTTCCAAGCTTCAGCACACCGGCCAGGGTCGAGATGAGGTTCCTGTGGGCAGAACCCTTGATGCCAATCTGCTTGAGGGCATCGCGGAAATCATCGGCAGCGGCACCATCGTCGGAATTAATCAGGTAGGATGGCGGATCGTACGTGCCTGACCGTTTGAGGAGTGTGTACGTGTCTGGGTTCTTGAGGCCGAGGAACTCGCGCTCGGCAGGCGTGGCACCCGAGTTCAGCAGGTAGTAGAAGACATCGAACGCCCGGTAGCCGGCCTCAGCAGGAATGTTCAGCAGGCCCTTGTCCGTGTCAATACCTCCTTGCGAGAGGGCCACGGAAGCTGCCTGGATCTCGCCCGCCAGGTTCAATGTCAAGGTCACAGCGAGGGCGGCCTGTCGAGGAGTAGAGGGGTTGTTTGGTGTCACGCATCGGATGAAGGGATGGATTGCCTCGAGTGCCTTGAATAGCATGGATGGCATCTGGATGGGGAGGGCATTGCTGAGGAAAGGAACGAGCACGGACGGAGTTGACGTGTGTAGGGAGCTGAACGTGGTCCCAACATTAGCATGTGATGATGGGGCGAACACTTGGGCAGAGGCAGCCTTCGTAGGGAAGGGAAGGGAATCCTTACCTGAGAATGATGGCACCATCTTCAGCGCGCCTTCTTGCGTGTTCCCATGCCTTGACTCCAAGAGATGTGTCGATTGTGCCTCCGGTCGAGGGGTTCGGTGGAGGAGGATTGGCTGTAAGCCATGTGTTCACGACGACACTGTCCACATACCACAGCAATCAGCATCCACCAAGTAGCCAAGCAATTGCCTGCTCCGTCTCTGGAGAGATCTCATCACCCACCTTGAACTAGCATCGAGACCGTAGGCTTGCCCCTCTATATAGATGTTGTGGACTGAGTTCAGCAACGTCGTGGTGCTGACTTGGGTAGACTGCTGTCCAGTTCCCCTCGAAGCACCATGCATTTCTGATGTCACCGAGTACATGGACATTCGGTTCGCCATGATGGGCAAGATGTCTGGGTGCGGTGTGACGTCCAAAGGGACGGACCACAGCTGTGAGGACGCCTCAGGGCCTCAAGCAAGCTGGCTTCACGCTGCTGCGATTGTTCAATTACAAATTGAGCCGTGCAGTGGCAGCCTCGATTTATGGTCAACCTCAAAAACCTCCTGTTCGTAGTGTTGAGACTTCGAGGTAGTCGAGCCGGGAATTGGAAAAGGGGCGTGCCAGGTAAGGTGATCGGTGTCGTGAGCAGTGCGAGGAGTAAAAGTTTCCAATGATGATTATATGGTCCTCTCCTTATCGTAAACCCCTATGGATAAAATAGTCATTAAGACCATGCAGAAATATCCAAAGAAGCTTTGCAAGAAAAGAAAGAAGAAGNNAAACCTGTACAAAATCGAACGACAGACGAAGCAACCACCAAAGCGAGTGAGGTGGTTGAATCTGAGGATTGGGGTAGTAGGATGATGATTCAGAGAAACAGAAATTCCCAGCAGCAACAATATCCAGTACCTAACTCGCGTCTCTATGGGATTTCCAAGGCAAGACAAATGGAAGACAGGGGCTGGGATGGGAGGAAGGTACGGCTGTACCATGCGTGCTGTGGTATAGGCTGGGGCGGCTAGAAGGGGAGCTCTTGCAGCGCAGGTGGCCAGGCTGAGGTGAACCCTTTCGGAGGGATCAGTTCGGATAGGGCACAAAGGCAGAAAAAAATAATTACGGCAGACCATTGATGCAAGAGATGCAGGATACACGAGATACAGAAGGCATAAATTTCACGGAGAAACCCCCCGTCCCCCTCAAGGAGCATAGGCACTGGGAAGCAGGATCCCGGAGCCGGAAGCTCGGGAGAGAAGAGGAGCAAGGTCTAACTTGAGGTTCCACACGGTGAGTGTGTATGAACAACTGATGGCACTGTCGGGTTGAACAATAGGCCCTTGAGCATGCTGAGGAGTACCTCAAAAGTCACAGTAGCGGTATGAGGAGAGACACGGTCCATTCAGGGGTAAAATGTTAGTACAGAGTGAATAGGAGCCGCTGATCGGCTGGTACGGCGTATCCTCCCCGCAAGGAAAGGCAAGGCGAGACAAGGCCGTGGCAAGTCTAAAAATACCAGGGTGGTGTGGCACTCTGGCGGGTAGGTGCGATGGCAAAAAAAAAGGTAAAAAGTGGAGCAGAGACGCTTTTCGAGGGAGTACGCGGGGGAAATACGAGAGGCTAAAACTCTTGGGTCAGGCCAGTCATGGATGAAAAAAGAGAAGGAGGGGGGGGGGNNGGGGGGGGGGGGGGAACCTGCGGCGACACGCAGAACGTGACGAACACGAACAATATAGTGAATACGATATGTTGGTGAGTGAGCACTTGATCTGCAGAGGAGCCCCAGTTCTGCATCATGTGCAGCCTGCATGGCTTGATTGATGATGTCGTGACCTCGAGATGGAAGTGAGAACCGGGGCCTCGATGGCTCTTGGCTTGTTCTTCAATCCGAAGAAGGAAGAGAGAGGGGAGAAAGAAAAAAGCCCCATCAGCCGGCGATATTACAAGGAATCCGGTGGCCAATGCAGTACGTACAAATTGAGTGGGCTGGTGAGTGGATGTATAGACACGGTATACACTGCGATAATACAGCAGTATGTACATAGCAGCATAATACAGAGAGGATGGGATTGATCTATCAGACTCGTCCTGTCTACCTGTGACATGCCCATTTCTGACCCAAATTGCGAGGTCATGGGAGAAGAGCTCCACCCAGACCCAGAGGCTCTAGGCGGACCTTCTTTTCTTCTCTTCTTAGAGATTCTGGAATCATGTGAAGTGGGCCAGAGGTTCCAACAAACAACACGGATACTTGCAATACTACTATTAAATCTGAGCGGAATCCAAGGGTGTGAGGGCCTAACTGAATGCAGCTTCCCGGGGGCTCAAGGAATCCCGACAGTGTTAAACGTCATCCTACCATGTATGCTCATTTGACAATCCCCCTTTTTTTCTTCTTTCTTGTCCCTCTTCCTTTCTCTCTCCTTATTTAAGATCTTCAACGATCGGAAGATCTACTCAGCCCTGAAGACAAAGTTTTCCAACTGCGTAGCTTGACTTTATACTTGTAACTGATCTACAGCGCTATCAGAAAAGCGGTAGACTGTCGCTGGGTGATGTGCATTTGTGCCTAGGAGAGACCCTGAAGTGACCCGTTACAGTGGGAACCTACTTGAACATAGTGCTGCCTGGTACTCTGCAGTAGGCACTCAAAGTACCGCAGTACTAGCCTTGCCCATCACCCTACCACCACTCTTCTTTAGCGTAGCCGCGTCCCGCGTCCCCAAGAAACCGAGAACGATCAACCGGCATACCCGTGCAGGGGGGACCAAAAAAAACAAGGAGAAGAAAAAAAACATTTCCAAATTTTGACATTTGTCCGCACATCTGGTTCGCCGCTTGGGAGAGACCTGCCCTTTTTTACTCTTTTTCTTCTTCTGTTTCTTTATTCCTGTTATCCTCTAGATTGCAGAGGAGCAGTGGAGAAACCCAGTGTCGATCTGGGTTCGACTTGCATGTACGATGGAATTCAGTCTCCTCTCCGGCTACCAATCCCGGAGGCTATGTTGTCATCGTGGATCAGGACTTGGTCTCCCTCAGGTATTTGCGTGCACCAATTCTTGTCCGGGATGCGGGCCACAAGTAACCTTATCACGATAGCAGTGCGGCTATGTTGGTAAGGGCAGTGATGGTTAATCTTGAGCCTAAAATGTCCTCCCTATTTTCGTTGTAGCCCTGAAGAACAAATGCGCCACAACACCGGCGCTGGTACTGAAGAATAAAGGTAAACACCGTTATATGAACGAGTCCTCTTGGGGGCCTAACCTGGGAATAGACAATGAGACCGCGTCCTGCTTCCCGTCTCCATGGTGCCATGGTTACGGTGGCCGCGCAGCAGGCAACCCCCCCTGGGCCCCCCCAACGCGTAGCTGCAAGGGCCCCTGGCCTTCGTATTTGGGCCAGCTCTGCACTTAAGGCTTCAAGCGCTTGCCGTATCGAACTAAGCCCTGTGGACTTTGTCTACACTAGACTGCTTGGTGGCCGTAGTGGTACCGTGTAGTGAATGATCCCCTGAACATGGGACAATCCAAACGCCTCCTCCGCTGCAAGGTGTGGCTCTGCAAGACGACGAGAAGCAGGAGGAGGCCGCTAACTAACTAATTTGTACAATGCTCCCACAGCAGTTGCTGACCACAGACAACTCCTGATCTTCTAAGAAGCTGTCTTTGCGGATCGTTCGTTGTCGTCCTGCCTTGTCCTTTCTTCCCGTTGACCCTTTTCCACTACTTTTTATTTATTTTTCTTTGGTTCGACACTTCGCTCTACTGATGTCGTGCTGCTTAGACGTTCGCTTATCCCGGAGTAGCTGAGCTCGGACTCGTCGTCGTTCGTTAATTCGGTTACGGGTCGTGCTGAATTTATTAGGCATTGACCGAGTCCCAACGCTCCTCCTTCTTTACCAAAGGATACTCGACGAGGTGACAATCTGAGCCTCTCGTCTTCACAAAAGGCACCACCAAACTCCTCGACGAGCCCTCCTGGCTCCAGGTCGCGCGGTCAATTGGTGTCTCCAGATCCATCCTCTCGGTTGCAGACGTTAGTCAGGTACACCCGATAGAAACAACGCTCCGGCCCTTCAAGGTCTTCTCCCAGACGCCATCTCCGGCTGTCTTGGGCCTCTCTCGACCAACATCATGGCCTCTCCTCAGCTCCAAATCGGCACCGGCGGGGCTCACACCCAGCCCTCGCTCCCCTCGCTGCCTGCCCACCTTCAATCCGACACTCACATCACCGCACATCTCGCCAGTCGGTTCCATGTGAACATACCGACCGCCCGCCTCTCCTCCCACGCCCTCATTTCTCTCAATACTTATACCTCGTCAACCAAGGGTAGCGATGGCACGAGAGAGGGCAGTGCCATGGCCGGTGCCGAGGACATGGCAGACAGGGCCTACCTCAGGCTGGGGCATCGTGCTGAGAACCAGGCCGTTTTGTTTTTGTAAGTAGTAGATCCAACAGCTGCCCCCCTCCTTGGACTGCGGTCCAGCTCTTCCCTGGGCCAACTGGCTGACTGGTGTGATGTTAGGGGTGAATCTGGCTCCGGCAAGACGACCATTCGATCGCATCTCCTGACGGCACTCCTCAACAAGACCTCCACCCCGCTGTCCAACAAGGTCTCTATGGCTGCCTATGTCTTCGACACTCTGACCACGACCAAGACAGCAACGACACCGACGGCATCCAAGGCTGGTCTCTTCTACGAGCTGCAGTACGATACCTCGGCATCGACCCGTCCACACCTGATCGGTGGCAAGTTGCTCGACCACCGGCTTGAGAGAAGTCGTATAGCCGATGTCCCACCCGGCGAGCGGAATTTTCACATCCTTTACTATCTGCTAGCTGGAACGAGCGGTGCTGAGAAGACCCATCTCGGCCTGGACCAACCCGGGACCGGCTTGAAGCGTTGGAGGTACCTCGGCCACCCGACACAGCTGAAGGTCGGCATCAATGACGCCGAGGGCTTCCAGATGTTCAAGACCGCCCTGCGGAAACTCGAGTTTCCTAGGGCTGATGTGGCCGAGATCTGTCAGATTCTCGCCTGTATCCTCCACATCGGACAGCTCGAGTTCGAGACCTCCAACAACACCACCGCAACAGGTGACGACAGCGGGGGCTTCTCCCACGAAGGTGGAGAGACCTCCACTGTTGTGAAGAACAAGGACGTCCTGGGGATCGTGGCGGCCTTCCTGGGTGTCAGCTCCCAAGACCTGCAGACCACCTTGGGTTACAAGACCAAGATGATTCACAAGGAGAGGGTCACAGTCCTGCTGGACCCCACTGGTGCTCGATCTAACGCCAACGAGTTGGCCCGGACCCTGTACTCTTTGCTTGTTGCCTGGCTTATCGAGGCCATCAACCAGAAGATCTGTGTCGCTGAAGAGTCCATCGCCAACACCATCTCCATTGTCGATTTCCCGGGGTTCTCCCAGCAGTCTTCCACAAACTCCGCATTGGACCAGCTCTTGACCAACGCCGCGACCGAGGCGCTATACAACCTCACGCTGAAGAACTTCTTCGACAATAAGGCTGAGCTCTTGGAGACCGAGGAAGTGTCTGTGACGGCAACGAGTTACTTTGATAACTCTGATGCCAACAAGGGTCTCTTGAAGCCTGGCAATGGCCTGCTCAGCATTCTTGATGACCAGACCCGCCGCCACCGCACTGACATGCAGCTGCTGGAGAGCCTGAGGAAGCGGTTCGAGAACAAGAACCCCGCCATCTCGGTCAGCTCTGCAACCGCCAAGCTGCCGGGCAGCAACTTCTACACCGAGAACACAGCTGCGACCTTCACTGTCCGGCATTTTGCAGGGGAAGTCGAGTATCCCGTCAAGGGCCTGGTGGAGGAGAACGGTGAGGTCATCTCCGGTGACCTCCTCAACCTCATCAACTCGACCAAGAGTGAGTTTGTTGCTCGCCTGTTTGGGCAGGAGGCCCTGCAGACCGTGGTCCACCCTCACGAGAAGACGACCGTCATGCAGGCGACCGTCAGCTCCAAGCCTATGCGTGCACCCAGCGTCATGTCGAAGAGGGGCCGCCCGCGTCCGCGTCTCGGCGGCACCCGGCGTGATGCCTCGGAGAAGCCAGACGAAGAGGGTAGTGAGCCCAAGCGCAGCCTTCGCCATAGCGAGCAGGGTGCTTCTGGGCAGTTCTTGTCTGCCCTCGAGAACGTCACCAAGTCTGTCACTGCGCCTGGCACCAACCTGTACTTCGTCTTTTGCCTGAAGCCCAACGACAGGCGGATCGCCAACCAGTTCGACAGTAAATGCGTCCGGACACAGGTGCAGACCTTTGGGATCGCTGAGATCAGCCAACGCCTCCGCTCTGCAGACTTCAGCACCTTCTTGCCTTTTGCGGAATTTCTCGGCATGGCCGACGCTGACACGATTCTCGTCGGCAGTGAGCGGGAGAAGGTCGAGCTCGCCGTCGAGGAGAGGCGCTGGCCGAGCAACGAGGTGCTGCTAGGCTCCACCGGAGTGTTCCTCAGCGAACGTTGTTGGTTGGAGGTCTGCAACCTAGTCGAGGCTGATTCCACTCGGCTCGGCCTGCCCTCTGATAATGGCGAGTCTCTCACCCCAGGTATGAGTCCCGGCGATCCGTTTGCCTCGAAGGAACGGTTGCTTTCTGCGAGCAACACCCCTGGATATAACGACAAGCACAAGTCGGGTTACTTTGGCAGCAACGAGATCGACGCTCGCTCGGAAGCGGGTGCATCTGCTTTCGGCAACGGTGACATGTTCAAGAACCTCGAAACCCGCGAGGAAATGGCGCAGAGGAGCAATGAGAAGAACATGGAGGAAGTCGAGGAGTTTAGGGACAGCGGTAGCCGGAGACGGTGGATGTTCTTCGTCATGTTTCTGACCTGGATGGTCCCCGACTTCCTCATCCGCGTCCTCGGTCGCATGCCCCGAAAAGATGTACGCCAAGCCTGGAGGGAGAAGCTGGCCATCAACATGATTATCTGGTTCAGCTGCTGCGTGGCCGTATTCTTCATTATTGGCCTGCCCTTGGTCATCTGCCCTAAGCAGTACGTCTACAGCGCCTCGGAACTCACTGAATACAACAGCAAAGAAGGAAAGGGTGCTTACGTTGCCATTCGCGGCATCGTCCTTGACCTGAACTCGTTCATGCCCAATCACTACCCCAACACCGACATGATTACCGAGACGACAATGAAGAAGATGGCCGGAGAGGATATCAGCAGCTTGTTTCCCGTCCAGGTGTCGGCCATGTGTCAAGGTACCAGCAGCGCAGGTGTCGACGATGCCGTGACACTACTGGTCACTCCGGATAACAGCACATCGACAGACATACGATTGCTGTACTCCAAGTATCACGACTTCCGGTACTTCAGGAACGATAGTCGGCCTGATTGGTTCTCTGAACAGATGGAGTATCTCCGGTCGAATTACAAGAAGGGCAACATTGGCTACACGGCGACATACGTCAAGAAGATGGCTACCGAGGGCAGTTCTGTCGCCATTATCAACGACCGCATCTACGACATGTCTGACTACATTGCTGGCGGCCGCACCCTGAGGGCCCCTCCTGGCGTCTCACCACCGACCGACACGAGTCTCCTCGACTTCATGGACAACCTTGTTGTGCAGCTGTTTCAGCAGAAGGCTGGAGAAGATGTCACCAAGATGTGGAACGCCCTGGCCTTCGACACGGAGATGAGACAACGCCAAAAACTGTGCCTGGACAATCTCTACTACATTGGCGACGTCGACACGAGGAACTCGGTCAAGTGTCAATTCGCCGACTATTTGATTCTTGCCGTCTCTATCCTTCTCTGTGCCGTTATCGGCTTCAAATTCTTTGCGGCCCTGCAGTTCGGAGGCAGCAGTCTCCCTGACAACCTGGACAAGTTCATCATCTGCCAGATCCCCGCTTACACAGAAGACGAGGACTCGCTCCGCCGTGCCATCGATTCTGCCGCCCGTATGAAATATGACGACAAGAGGAAGCTGCTGGCCGTCATCTGCGACGGTATGATTATTGGACAGGGCAACGACAGGCCTACACCGCGAATCGTGTTGGATATCCTTGGTGTGTCGGAGAGCGTCGACCCCGAACCTCTGAGTTTCGAGTCTCTGGGTGAGGGTCTCAAGCAGCACAATATGGGCAAGGTTTATTCGGGCCTGTACGAGGTGCAGGGCCACATTGTCCCCTTCCTGGTTATCGTCAAGATCGGCAAGCCATCTGAGGTTTCTCGCCCTGGCAACCGTGGCAAGCGAGACTCGCAGATGGTCCTCATGCGCTTCCTCAACCGCGTTCACTATAACTTGGCGATGAGCCCCATGGAGCTGGAAATGTACCATCAGATTCGGAACATCATCGGAGTGAACCCAACCTTCTACGAATATCTACTGCAGATGGACGCGGACACCGTTGTGGCGCCTGACTCCGCGGGCCGTTTTGTTTCTGCTTTCCTGGACGACATGCACCTCATTGCGGTGTGTGGCGAGACGGCTCTCACCAATGCCAAGGGCTCCTTCGTCACCATGATTCAGGTGTATGAGTACTATATCTCACACAACTTGGTCAAGGCTTTCGAAAGCTTGTTTGGCTCTGTCACGTGTCTGCCCGGTTGTTTCACCATGTACCGCATCCGCGCCGCTGAGACCGGAAAGCCGCTATTCGTCAGCAAGGAGGTGGTCGAGGCGTACTCTACCATCCGTGTTGACACGCTGCACATGAAGAATCTTTTGCACCTCGGTGAGGATCGGTACCTCACGACGCTGCTCCTCAAGCATCACTCCAGGTTCAAGACCAAGTACAACATGAAGGCGCACGCCTGGACGATTGCTCCCGACTCTTGGGCTGTGTTCCTGTCCCAGAGACGTCGCTGGATCAACTCAACAGTACACAACCTCGTGGAGCTTATCCCCTTGAACCAGCTCTGCGGTTTCTGCTGCTTCAGTATGCGTTTTGTCGTCTTCATGGACCTGTTGACCACGGTCGTGCAGCCAGTGACCATCGCTTACTTTGTATACCTGATTGTGCTCGTCGTTACCAAATCTACGGTCGTGGGCACGACGGCCTTCATCATGCTGGGTGCCATTTACGGTCTGCAAGCCATTATCTTCATTGTCCGTCGCAAGTGGGAGATGATTGGCTGGATGCTTCTGTACATCTGTGCCGTGCCCGTGTACTCGTTCGGTCTGCCGCTGTACTCATTCTGGCACATGGACGACTTCAACTGGGGTAACACACGTGTCGTCGCCGGCGAGAAGGGCAAGAAGGTTGTCATCTCGGACGAGGGCAAGTTCGATCCGGCCTCCATCCCCCGGAAGAAGTGGGAAGAGTACCAGGCCGAGCTCTGGGACGCCCAGACCGCCCGCGACGACGCCCGCTCCGAGATCTCCGGCTACAGCTATGGTACCAAGGCTGGTCCCAATGTCGGCGTCTCCGAGTACGGCTGGGGCGGCTTCCCACCCTCTCGTCCTGGTTCCGTCGTCGGCTACCCACACAGTCCGTACAACAACGGCTCGGGTGATCTCCACACGCCGCTTGCGGGCAACCAGAGCCGTCTCAGTTTTGCGGCCAGTGACATGCTCGGCGTCGGCGGCGCCAACATGGCCGCAAACCGCACGAGCCAGTTCGGCGGTAGTCAGTTCTTTGGCGGCAGCCAGAATGAGCTTGAGATGAGCAATCTCGCCGGTATGCCGAGCGATGATGCGCTGCTAGCCGAGATCCGCGAGATCCTGCGCACAGCGGACCTGATGACCGTCACGAAGAAGGGTGTCAAGCAGGAGCTGGAGAGGAGATTCGGCGTCCCGCTTGATGCTAGGAGGGCGTATATCAATTCTGGTATGTATTTCTGCACCCTTCCCTGATGAATTTGTTCTCGATGTCCAGGAGACGTTGCTGACTCTTGTTAATCACAGCCACTGAGGCATGCTTGTCTGGTCAATTGTGAAAGCACCCTATTTTAGGGCATGTTGCTTTGGATATGACATGAAAACCCCACACTTCCTCGACTGCATAACTTACTCTCAACATAATTATCTAATGGCTGGTCAACATGCATGCATCTTTGTTGGGGACGAACGGCTTCAGGCATATTTTGGAAGATTGAGCGGTTATACTTGTACAATCTCTTTCTATTTGGACATGTGCATGAGTTGGATGAGGAGAGATCTTAATAAGTGGTTTTATACTTTTGGGTTTTTTTTTAAACGGGGAAAAATAGCGAGAAGCGAGAGCGTTTTCATTGGACACAGCATGTATAGCAATGTCAAGGGGACGACGGTTTCAGAAGCGGGGAAGGGGATGTGACGGAGGACGGTCATCAAAGATGTATTCGGGTACGGTGTTTTTGGCTCAATGGAGTTGTACAAGCCATCAGTATATAGCTAGCCGGGGACACGGACTACTATTTAAGACAGAACGTGAGGTGTTTATATATGCTATTCAACCCATCTGGCAGCTCTCTGGAAAAGACAAACACTCGCATCATATTCGAAGTTTCTTGCTCCCATCCACGTGCCTCAGCTGCCCTACACCAACGAGAGCCGCCTCACTCATACCTTGCCAGCCTTGCTGGCTTCGACAGCCTGGACTTCCTCGTCCAGCGGCAGGATATTGGGCAGCGGGCCCCGGGGTGTGATGGAAAAGGGGTTGATCTGCGTGTGCGACTTGGTGTAGTGGTTCTTGATATGCAGGAAGTTGGTCGTTTCCTTGAAGGCGGGGATATTCCAGTATAGGTTGCGCATCCACTTGTGGATATGGGGGTAGCCGGACCGGATGTCTTTGATGTTGCACTTGAAGTGCTGGACGTAGACGGGCTATTCACGAAGGGGAAGGAGGTTAGCAGGATGGGGGGGATGGGGCGATCCGACCGTGATATGGACAAGCAGAGGACTTACATCGAACCGAATGATGGTGACAAACCTATACGAGACAGCAAGAAATAAAGCCAGTCAGTATTCCCTCAGTATCTATCTCGTCTAACAACACCGAAAGGGAAGGGGGCATAATAAAGGCACCTACAGCCTGATATCAACCTCAGTCAGTTCTTTACCCAGGTAGTACGGCCCCTCGCCAGCAGCAAGGTGTGTCTCGACGCGGTCGAGCGCCTCAAAGAGCGCGGTGACGTTCTTGTCGTAGGCTTCCTGCGTGGTGGCGAAGCCGGACTTGTAAACGCCGTTGTTGATCTTGTCGTAATGCCACTCACTCGCCTCATCGATCTGAGAGCGTAGGGCGGCCGGGTAGAGCACGACGTTGCGGTGGGCTTCGTCAAGCTGGTCGTCGAACTGTTTTGTCGTCTTAGATCAATCATCTTTCGTAGGGGAAGATATAAACTCACCACAGTGCCAAACATGCGCAGGATTTCACTGCTCTCATTATTGACAATGGTCTTCTGCTTCTTGTCGTACAGAACAGGAACGGTAAAGCGCCCGCCATAATTGGGGTCAGACTCGAAGTAGACCTCGCGGAGGTGCGTGAATCCTTCGTGGAGAGGGTCCGGGATGACATTCTCGCCGTCGATGTCCTTGTCCTCGGCCGTTGGGAAGCGCCATCCTGTCGAGGACAGATGTTTTAGCACAGCACGTCTAGCGTCTTCAAAAAGCTCTTGATCATATGATGTATAGAAATACATGTATAAGATCATGGGCATTTATAGGGGCCATAGCCTCCAACTCACCCTTCTCCCCGAGGGACCAGTGCACCGCCGAGACGGTGATGAAGTCCTCCAGACCCTTGAGCTTCCTGGCAATAATCACGCGCGTCGCCTGTACATGGTAAAAGTTCCGTCAGCATATACATACCATGATAGGGGCAGGGAAGAGGGGACGAAAGCGATGACGGCCCAAATGTCCAAGACAGACTTACCCAGGGGCAGGCATAGCTGATATACAAGTGATACCGGCCCTTTTCAGGTGGGAATTTGGCCCCAGGCTCGCTGGAGATCCACTCGCGAAACGAGGATACTTGACGCTTGAACTCGCCCGACTTATCCTTGGGGTCAACCCAGTTTGTGACTTTGAAGGGGGCGGCAGGCTTTTGTGGCAGCAGGAAGAGGGGAGAGACGTGGTGTCAGCAGCCGAGCGTGTACATTATGAGCAGTTTTGTGAGCCTCTTTTTGGGCCGAAGCCCTTGTGAGCCAGCAGAGTGTGCACTCACCATTTTTGTTTGAACGGAAGATCCTGAGGGCTGGTTGTGAAACTGAAGATGCTGCTGCTGGTTGGTTGCCAGAAAGGCTTTTTGGTGAGACGACAGGAGCTGTGAAGAGAGGAACAAACCACGAGTGTTTGGTTGCAGGGACGAGGAGAAAGAGGAGATGAAGGAAGCCTGCTTTGGTGCCCTTGACAGAGCGCTGAGAAACATGAGATATCAAGTTTCTTGGGGAGGTAAGAAGTTTACTCCAGCTTCTTGATGATGAGCAGGAAGGCGTCAATGGGGTTGCTCATGTATATAAATATGGAAGCGACGAAGACTGGGTTGGCCAAGACAAGACGTAGCATGCGTGCCAAAGTAGGTGGGGGAGAATAACTAACTACTTACTTAGTGCACTACTTAGTAACTACCCACTGCCTTACTACGCAGTTATGTAATCACAGCGGGCTCCTGTACTGTATGATTTATCATCTTGATATCGATCTATCATTTTCAAGGGAAATTGTTGTTTGTCGACAGTCTCTCTCAGTGTGTCCAGAGACAGTCCAAAAATTGACAGCTCGTATGACTACAGCAGCATCACGAAGGCTGCAAACCCTGCATATGTCGGTCCTAATCACGTCTTCTAGAAAACCTACGTGCTTGTCAAATGCTCATGTAATCATGACATCGTCGCTGCAGCCCCACCCGCCCGCATTAACTTATGCAACCGGCTCTTTGTCTTCAAGTCTCTCAAATCAAATTCCACAGCTGACAAAACCAAATGCCCTACCAAATGCCCTCATCAGAGAGAACTAAGTACAAGGGATTAAGTGCATACACACACATACATGATCATAACCTATATCAGCTTCTTAGGGTCACTAAAAATAATAATAATAATACCAATCAATACTACCTCATCATTTTCCATCTATCTTGAATGCCTTCTGTCTTCTCCTAATCCAGCTAAAATCGCTCAGGCAAATCGTCATTCTTGAGAAGAAGAACGAGGCTCGCCTCGGGGAAGGGGAGATGATCGTTCGTCCATCGTGTTGTGCTGACTTGAGAATCTCCATGCTTTCGTATCCCATCACAAGCGCAGCCACCTTTACTCAACCCACTTTACTTCCGCGTGACCATCACATAAGGCACCTCGACGTCCTCGCCATCCGCATCCTCGACCACCACCTCGAAGATGACATTCTTCTGGTGCGCGGGGATGGGCTTCTGAGACACGGTCTCCACCAGCTCCGATAGCTTGAGGCCCATGCGTGGCTTCGTCTTGTTGCTAGGGAAGAAGCCGGCATACAGCAGGCTGACGCCTGAGCTCAGCATGGACAGCGAGAGCCCGAGCTTCTCGAACTCGGCAATAAGGTCCTGACATGTGATGTCGGCAAATTCAAACCGGTCCCAGATCTTGTCCATCGTGTACTCCTTGCCGTCTGTTCCCTTCCACGTCACCTTCGGGCTGGCAATCGGCTCGCCAAATCCAAAGAAGGGCAGCGCCAGGTTGATGAAGCCGTTCTTGTACTGCTCCGTGTCCGTCTTGCCATCAAGGACTTTGAAGAGCTCCAGGACGACCAGGCCTGTCACCAACGCCGTCGTAGTCGCGATCGCCGGGATGATCTTGCCCGCGATGAACTTGGTCTTGTGACGGTCAGCAGTCTCGATCTTGTAGTTCAGCGCCCGCAGGTTGCTTGCTGCTGTGATGAAGTCGATGTGGTGGTTGGTGTCATCGTCCTTCTCAAACTCGACCGGTGTGAGCTTGAAGCCCGACATGGACTTGGCGTCAGGTATTTCGCTCGCAATCTTGCCCAGCTCTGCTTCGTCATCAAAGGCACCTCCACCTTGCGCATTGGGGTCCTGTAATACGTCAGCAATGTTACGAGAGAGTAGGAATCTCGGCTGGGTAGACTTACAGGGTCCTTATCATCAGCTTGAATCTTGACACCAGGGTCCGGGGAGAAGTCGGGAACAATCATGGAATCCACAGCGGCCACATATGCCGCACGGTCCTTGTCGTGAACATTGATATTGTAGTTGAAGGCGTGCAGATTTGTGGCGGAAACAAGAAACTGGTAGTGTATCTCGTTGTTGATGTCAAACTTCAAGGGGTCTGGAGCACGCTTGGGACCGGACCAGAATGGCTGCCCGGTGGAATTGGTGGCATCCTTGGGGAAGTTGAAGAGGAGCTGCTGGATCGCGTTGTTGTACTGCTTCTCAAAGAGCGTACGAGCCCAGCTGACACAGTCTTCAAAGGTGAGCGGACGTTCATTCTTGAGATAGTCTCGAAGCATCGTCAGGGTCGTCTTCTGGTCGCCGCCCTGCGCCATTGTGCTCTTTAGATAGTTTGGCTGGGTCAAGTACAGATTGGCAGTCTCGGCGGGCTTGACGAAAGCGGTCTCAAAGAGCTCACGTGCCCAGGCAATCGTGTGCTCGATCTTGTTGGGAAAGCTTCGCAAGGTGCACATGGGGAAGGACTGTTCTGGAGGGTCGACTGATGATGAGTACGACTCGGTGATCCCTGGCAGGACGACCTGGGTGTTGCCCTTGGTCCCGAGCGTGCCGCTCTCAAGCAGTGGCTTCTTGAAGAATACACAGCGTCGGTCAACATAGGTTCTGGCCTCCACGTTGTCCAGAGCGTTCGTGACACCGTCCAGCTTGGACCAAAACTCCTCGTTGAAGATCTCTTCGGTCTCGGGGCTAACGCGATCCTTGAGGCAAACGATGTGTCCGGCTAGATCAGGGTTCATGAGCTGAACGGCCTCCGCCGCACAGTCGCTCTTCATCTTGCCCACATCCTTGGCCCGGAACAAGAACTGCCGGTTCAAGTTGCTCTTTTCGATGGAGTCCATATCGGTAATCGTAATCTGGCCGTTTGGCCCGGTACCGAGACCAATCATGGCCCAGTTCTTCAGCATTTCACAGCCGATAGCACCTGCGCCGACCAGGAACTGCTTCACATTGGAAAGCTTTTCCTGGTATTCCTTGCCAAAGACGGCGATCTGGCCATCGTACCGGCTGCCAAGAGGGGCACAAAGCTCCTCGGATCGCCCAGTGCCTTCGGGGAGCGATTCAAGCGAATCAAAGTACATCCACTGCTTGACAGGGTGAAACTTGCCCGAGACTGCCTTGAGGACCTCCTGTGCCGTGAGTCCACCAAAGAAGGCCGCCATGGGATTGAGGTCGCCCACGGCCTGGTAGCTCAGCTCCATGAGTAGCTTCTCGTCAATGTCCACCTCGATACCCTGATCCTTTGCAAAGACCTTGGCAGCCTCCAGCACCACCGTAGCGTCCTCCTTGTTCATCGGCCTTGGCCAGCGCCCCTGGGATTGTGCAAAGGCATGCAACGCCTGGAAACCGAGGTGAAGCTGCTGAGGGCGGTCGAACTTGGCAAAGTCAGACGGGACGAAGTCAGGATCCTTCAACGCAGCCGAGAAGCTCTTGAAATCCATGATCTTTGGCATCTTGACCTGCTGGAACAGACCTCCTCGTTTGTACTGGCCCAGGCCGGAAACATCACCGATCGAGAAAGTATATGGTCCCTTCACAGTCACCTTCCGCGGCTCACAACCGTTCAGACCCTCCATACCCTCGACCTCCGTGAATGTGACATAATCGCCATCCTCCAGCCCGTGGCGGGTCTCATCGTTGGCAGACACAACTCCCTCCTCGTCAATTCCAGCAATGATACCGCTAAGGGGGTTCTCGCCGGTCGAATCGATGACGGAGAACTTCTCGCCAAAATCACAGAAGATGCTCCCAAACAGGCCGAATGTGTCGGCGGCAATCAAGTAGATGCCTTTCGAGTGGCAGTAGTCACCAATTATGATCTGGTGGTGCAGGGGGACGTTCGTGAGGACGACGACTTGGTACTTGTCGAATTGGGAGAGGTTATCGGAGAGGCTTCACAAGGCGGCTAGTTAGCAGACGTTTCAAAGGTATCCGGATAGGTTGTATAGTGTGAGGAAGGAGCTTACCCTGAAGACTCATGCACAGTAACGGGGGTGTACGCGTTGAGCTCTGCAACACGCGGGACTGTGACCTGGTCACGGCGCTTGCCAACATCCTCGGGACGTAGAAAGAACTGAGAAGAAAGGTCTGCGATGGCGACCGGGGCGGGATCGTAGAGGGTAAGGCTCTTGACGCCAGCCAGGGCGACATTCTTTGCAATCTCGACACCGAGGCCTTTGAGCCCAACGATGAGCACGTTAGATGCGCCCATGCGCTTCATGGCCTCATGGCCGAGGACGTACAGCTGTCGGCTGTAGAGAGACTCGTCGATCTCGCCCGAGCCCACGACGGAGTCGTCGACCTGCATCCGGGTGACCAGGTCAACCTCGGGAAGTCTCTGGCCCTGCAGAGATCGAGGCGTTGACGTTAGTGGAGTCTCGGCAAATGGACAGCCAGGAGCCCAGAGATCCTCTCTGACAGCCTGAAACTGTCCACGATATTGACGGAACAGCTCGGCAGTAGGACAGGGCATCATCAACTTACAGCCATCGTCTTTTTTGGAAGAGGCAACGAGTCCCCGTCGTCTGAAAGCTTTCGCTTCCCCAGTTTGGAGGTTTCAACAGGTTTAATCTCCAGCGGAGAAGAGAAGAATTCGATATGGTGGCGGGGAAAGCGCTCTGGTTTGGAGTGTTGTGTGTTGTAGTAGTCGGTGGTGGTGGGTGATGATGGTGCGTTGTTTGGGCTGGGTGATGTTTATGGTTGAAGCTGCTTAGTTGCCTCGCCACTACGAAGGTATGAGGCAACCTCGACCCCACCAAGGTGGGTGACCTCAGGCACAGGCTAAGCTGCGGGGCAACGGGACCACCCAAACTGCTGCTGCGCCGTTCTTCTTGTTCACTCGGGTCTGTCGGCCAGAGATTTCACTCCTTGACGAAATAAAAAATCATTTGTAAGAAAAAAGCGTTGCAAAGGTATGGGTACTCGGCACCAAGAAGAATGTGCACGACTGCTCGATTTACATAAATAAAAAATACCGAATAAATTTCAATCACCTAAGATGATGGATTGTGCTGCATGACAGAATAGCATCTATCTTATTGTGGGACCTTCGCGTGATTTGTCAACAATTCAAAGTTGAAGACGTCAGTAATCCTCAGCACTCACGAGGCGGATTGGGGGGTTGCCTGGTGCCACTGACAGTAGTAGTAATCCGTCGATTCAGCATTTTTCACGACTCAGCCATGCAGACAGCCACGGCTCAGAGATCAGACCCTCTTTGCCTCCAACGTTTGACCTAATGAAAAGAATGTAGCGCAGGGTACCTGGGCGTTGGGCGTCAACCTCGAGGACGCCCTAATGGCATGAGAAAAAATAAGAAGAAATACTTCCCTACGAGTTCAACCGCCTTTGTTTACTGGCAAGGCACCAAGGCGAGCCAAACAAATCGCCGGCTTGAGAGAACCAACTTGACATTATTTTCCATCTCTCTTCTCTTCCTCCTCCTTCTCCGTGCTGGAAGATGGTCCCCATCAAATCCTGCTGGTAACACTATTTGCCGTGTGCTGTATGGATATGATAGCCTCAGGAGTAGCACTACATAGATAAGCCACGTAGAATTAGACCTCCTATTATACTGAGGCCTGAGAATGGAGGCCATGTAGCTTGTGGTTTCAGAGAGAGACATTACCAATATAACATGGCGAGCCTCACCTGAATCTGGTCTCCTTGGACCCTTCTTTTTGAGACCTGGATCTGTTCGTTCGCGTCCCACGGAGTGACTCGAGCTCGCTTAGCCGAAGCCAGGGAGGAAGATCTCCCGAGCCAACGTAGTACTAGATCTAGCAGCGATGGTGACCTGCCGACTTCAGCTATCCTACAAAGATCGATAGACTGAGCCGGACCACCCCACCTCTCAGGAGCTGGCGGATACCGTGCAAGTCGGTCCTGAGACGTGCAACCTAGCAGGGAAGGAAATGAAGGAGAAAATTGAGTGCGATGCCGGGCGTTCCGCAATCACAATCTGTCCGTGGCAGATAACCGCTTCATTGTCTTGCAAGAATGCAAGGTGCACGTCTGGTCTAACGTGTGCAGAACCCTTTGAGAGTCGCCTACCTGCCCGGTGTACTCTGGGTAATTCCTATGTTGATATGCAAGGCGTGGTGGGCAATTTCGTCAGAATGTCTGGCGGTGATGAAGTAAATCGATTTGTTTCCTTCTAGATTATGCACAGCGAGCTACTCAAGACTATGCAAATTCTCTTGGAACTGTTCTTCAACTGGCTAATACCATTACCGCCCCATCGCCTTCACAAAATCACGCTCAAAGTCAATGATTCTATTTGACGTTCTTCAGGTGGACGTCGCTGGAGCATGGTGTCAGTCTCGATGTACAGCGGGTCTGGAAGGTAAGGAGCCGAATAAGAGAACTTACAAGATCAGGTCAGCGTTGGGGGGAATGTGGCCGGTAAAACCGCTGCATGATTCATTAACATCATCCTCAAATATGGTAGGCCTCGTGAAGAAGAAGAGTAGAAATCCCTCGGTTCGCGACACAACAAAGGTTTTGAGAGCAAAGTGAGAAAAGGGCGCAGGAATCCTCTTACCGGGCACCATAGCCGTAGTCACTGCAGCAAAAATTACCATTAGCTAGCTGTCTTGGCTCATTCCCTCGATCAAGACCCAGCAATTTGGACACAAGTAGGCTTGCTTACCTGGAGATATCGAGGGTGGCCTTCTCGCCAACCTTCATCTGAGTGACGCCCTCATCCCAACCTGTTTGTGAATTAGCGTCAAGATCTTCGCTTGGGGGCGCAGGTAGAGAGGATTCTCAGGGCAGAACACAGGTGGTGGCTTACCCTTGATGACCTGGCCGACGCCGATCTTGGTGACAAAGTCGCCGCGGCCAACAGAGCTGTCAAACCTAGAGGCTAGTGCGTCAGCATGATGTCTGCATGGATAGCCGAGGGTGCTCCTGTGGCAAGTTGAGCCGACATACTGTTTGCCCTTATTGTCAGGCTTGGAGGTGTCCTTGAGGAAACCGGTGTACTCGATAGTAACGGTTTGGCCGACAGAGGGCTGCGCGCCAGTGCCCTCAGCGTGGGTGGTCTTGGTAACGCCCATATTGACTAGATTTTTGAAAATTTTGATGAGCAAAACAAGGAAACCGCGAGACTCCTGTGGAGAGAGAGCAAACACGCTATGGTGACTAACCTCGTTCTGTGTGGTGACTGGGGATTTTGGTCGGAAAGTTTTGAGGAAGAAGTGTGGTGAGTGTGGTGCAGCAAAGACTTCTCAAGAAGGCGGGACGTTGAGCTGGAGTGACGTTTAAGTAGTGGTCCAAGGGGCAGGGTGGGAAAGTTGGGTCGAAGGGGTTTGTGGGTCAAGTGGAGGAGGCCTTTTCCCCCTTCCTTTTATAATTATCGGAACATTTTAAGATCAGACACACACACATGAGTCGGCAGGTGATGGATCTAACAAGCTCAGAGACAACAGGGTCACAGGAAGTACCGATGCCTCTGATATCATCCAACTGCAGCTGCAACCGGCACAATATTGAAGCGGTACATGGGCGATCGATAGGTAAGGTTGAGCCTCCGCATCGGTGCGGAACCTGCGGGAACCCTACCAGGCCCTCTCGAGGGGTACTGTCATTGTACATAGTTTGTATCACAGGGCTGGCAGGGACCTGCTATAGTACTTTTGAGTGAAGGAAGTAGGCATTGTGGTACCATAGTATTCGCTAGGTCGCCCCTTCCTCCCCTCCTTTTCACAAGCGCATTGACGGATATATCCTGACAAGCTCGATGGCGTTTCTTCCGTCCTCGCTGACGTCCCAAGCTGCATTCTGGGCCCTCTCAGAAAGGAAGGAGTAACAGGATAAGAAAACGTCGCTCACCTCCCACCCTTGACCCCCCCCCCCCAAACCACAACAGGACAAGAAAAAGTATCTATCTGCATCCATTCAACGTATGCACAGTTCAGCCTGAGCTATGTATGCTCGTATACATTGTCCCTGCTATGGTATGATGCAGTCCGATCGTCCTCGGGTCTTCGCAAACCTTTCCAAAACTTCCCCCCCGGTTACCAAGTTTTCTTGGCCCCTAGGTCATATGGACACGGCAGCTGAAAAAGCAACAAGCAAGATCTCACCAAGCTTGGTCAGGGCAAGGCGGGGTATGCCGTGGGGTTTCGATCTCTTGGTGGGGCAGCTCCTGCGAGGATTTAAGCTGCTGCAACGCTCCTGCCGCTGCCGCTGCCGCTGCTACGTAGTACCTGCTGTACAGTGGCCAACCTGCTGCTCTTACGACGAACCCTTCCCCTTTTGCTTCTTCTCATCCTTGCACGGCACTCTGCCACTTTCCTTACAAGACCTACAGTAGGAATGATTGTGACGGTGAGCTGGTGCCACTCTTGAAGAGATCCCTGGCGCAGATCTGAGCTGGGGTACCCGCCATTTTCCACCGAGCCGTCATTGAGTCTGGTTCTGCAAGATACCTGTCTTGTTCGCATAATCGAAACTTCTAGACACCATCGCCACAACCTTAGACAATCTGCGTCCTCGAGAAGGTTCCTCATCTAACACTTGGCCCCCCCCCCCTTTTTTTTTCTGTTTTTCCTTCTTCCGAAGCTGCGTTGTGGAATCACTCGTACAATTTTGCTACGATATGACGTCGTGAGCAGAGAAGTCTAGACCGTGTGCCAAAGAAAAGAGGTGCTTAGGGAAAAGCAACGAGTACTCACTAAGGATCGAGATGGTTACGGATCGGGCTACTCACCACTGCACTAGAAAAAGGAAGGGGAAAACATACGAGGCACTCATCCTACGACCGAAATGAAGCAACGACGGTAGAGAGTGTCAATCTGCGGCGGCCGCAGGTAAGATGACTCGAGACGACGGAGCTTTGGCGATGTAGATATTGGCATCTCGGGTTGTACATTCAGCTGGATTGCTGGATCACGGAGGCTGAAACGTCGGTAGACATGCCGGCTTGCGGCCTCGACAGGCCAGACGTTGCTACTTCAGATAATACGCTGGCAGAAGCAAGACTACCGAGACAAAGAGATGACTGCAACCTCTGCAGGGTAACAACCACTACGGCCTCAATCCCCCGGGCCAGGACGATCGCCTGCCCTTCTGTACGATGCGGAAGAAGGCAGCTGCACCGAGGAATCTTTTGCTTTTACTTATTTGGCTCTGCAACGAGCAGGCCTATCGGATGGTTGTACATCCGTACGTGGCCACCTCCATGCACAAACGTCGCATATCAACTCTGCAAGCGGGGGAATTCCGGGCTGGTGCAGTGGACCGCCGGGAAACCTCCGCTCTGCATCACTCATGCTGTCGCCGCCAATAAATACATGCCGATCACCCAGGACGACGACGACAACGAGGAACTCTAAAAGCGACGCAAAGCATAGGCCTACGGTTGACAGGGGAAACATGCAAGAGAGCGAGCGAGGAAGCGAGCAAAGAAACACAAGAGCTAAGCTGGAGCAAAGAGCCCAGACCGTCCGGCGGATCGTCGTCGGCAGACAGGCGCGGGGCAGAGCAGAAACATATCGTGCCCGTCCAGCTCCTACCCACGTCAGTAGAGTTAGCTTCTACGCAGATGCTTGGGGCCAACACGAGACAGAGTTGATACAGCTGGACAAAAGAGGATGATCATGCGTATCTCGCCGTATCTCGTCGTTGAGGCACGGGTATGGTCGCTGATGATATTATATATAGGGGCAGTAGATGAATATGTTGAAAAGAATGTCTCAATGTGGCGATAGCTACTCTACCGGAGGGAATAAGGGCCACTGACGGATGGATCTGGATGACAAAAGGAGCTTGATGGCCCATGACCTCCAGTGTCTCGCTACTGTGCAGGCTTGATCGCGTGGACTCAAATCGATCTGCATTGCTTTTTTCTGTTCCGGCGGACGGCTTCAATCGTCCCTAGGCAGCCTCCCGGGACATTCATCTATGTGGCCTGTTGCTCTCTCCTCATTAGTGGTTCACAGATCAAAAGATGACTCTCAGAGCCCGCGAGCGCGGGAAGATGCATGTGGCCTCTGGCTCGCCAGCCAAGAGGCTTCGGATCTATCTCCCATCTGAGACTCCTGGGATGCAGCTAGCCACAGATCTGGAAAACGTGGTCAACGACATAGCCCTCAAAACGAACGCCAGAGACGAGCCACTCAAGAGCAATCTAGGTTCGCAATGGCTGAACACTCGTACCACCAGAGTCGGATCCCGTCACTAATTCCCCACTTGCCAACGACAGAAACGACGTCAGATATCGAACCAAGTATCGAGGGCTACCCACCAGACAAGGTTTCGAGTCCGACGGAGGTCATCTGTCGCTGGCTTGCTCCTTCATCGTTCCATCACATGGGTGCAGTACATCCCGATCCCGTCAATATCGGTCCTGAGATAGGCGAGCTGCCGGTGGTATTTCCTCACACGCGTCCTCGCTCGCTCGGACGCAAATGCGAGGCGAGGCGTCCCCTGGAGCGCCAGAGTACTCACCCGTGACAGCCTCACCGGGCCTTTCTTCCAGGCAGCCCCTTCGTGTCTGTCTGAGTGCGCGTCTCCAGTGACTCTCGCTTGCTCACGAGGCATATTGGCGGGCGCCACTGTAGCATCACCCATGCCGTGGTGAATTCCTCCCTCCCGAGTCGGGACCAACTGACATGGGACGATGAGCATCTGCGTGTGGCCCCGGATGAGCACCCTCAGCATCCCGGTGATAACGAGAGGTAACACAACGCCTGCAGCCGCCCCGAAAGGCTCGGGTCTTTGTCTCGCGTCTTGTCCACAGGCGACCTCGAGCCGCAGCACAAATCTGGTGTGTCTCTCGGCCGGAACACCAAAGGCAACAACCGTTTCACTTAGAGAGTACTTTCAGAATTTTGCCATTTCTTGACCAAATCCTGTTTCTCGACGGTGCAACCCAGAAGGATAACCCATGTGGGAAACGCCGTACAACAGTCAGCCCGTGAAATGACCTCTCGGCCCCTATCGCACAGCACAGGAAAATGTCCTGCACTTCTGCACAGGCTGTGACAGGGGACGTTGGACCATGGCTTCAAGGACCACAATCGTCTCCTCAAGCCGACGCCTCAGCCCAAACGTCGCCGTTCATACTCTCTCTCAAACAAGCCCCCCCCCCCCCTCTCTCTCCATCACCTTCCCCGTGCATCTACTGAGAC
This sequence comes from Cryphonectria nitschkei, assembly GCA_006503525.1. Classification (NCBI taxonomy): domain Eukaryota; kingdom Fungi; phylum Ascomycota; class Sordariomycetes; order Diaporthales; family Cryphonectriaceae; genus Cryphonectria; species Cryphonectria nitschkei. The sequence continues at coordinate 62,499 of LAZJ01000350.1, forward strand.
GAGGAGCCGCGAGTGGAACATTCAGCCGCCTTTTCTCTCGGTGAGGGAACGGTGAACCTACTTCCTCCTCCTCCTTCATCATCATCAGATCACGTATGTAATATTGATGCCGTTGCGGCTGGGGTCGTCTCCTGCTGAAACCCAGGGGCCTAGGCCACGGACCTGCGTTACCTTTGCTGAGCGACAGACTGACAGCCATACCTCAGGGGACAGACAGGACGGCAGCAGCTTCGTATGAGCCCCCTCCGAAAGTTTCTGCCCCTTCACTTGAAGGACAGTGGCGTCCCAGCAGCAGGTGCCGGGCCACCCGGTCGCTCTGGTCGTCCCTCCTCACGACGGACAACCCGTTATACGTTGGCCACCCGGACGCCTCAGGAATGTGAGCAGTTTCAGGTGCAGCGAGGGACGAGGCGATGACACATCCGCACGTTTAAGAGAAAGCCAAGATAACGATCAAGAAACGTCATTCCTTTCAGAGGGGGAAATCGCATTCCTGACGGCGTCGGGGAGCTCGACCGAGCGGCAGTCACACCTGACACGCCGCGTGGGTCGTCGGCCCCAGGAGGTCTCATCGCAGATCTGGGCCTAGGCCGGAATGGTCGACATAAAACGTGAGGGAGCGTTGTGGCATTGCCCAAAAGGGAACGGGTCGCCACGTCTCAGGTGGGCGAGTGAGTTGAGGTGAGGGATGCAGAATTCCAGAATACGAAGTTGCCTCAGAAGGGAACCACACAATCCCGGCCCCCCTCTTCTACACCACATGTTGAGGACGAAGTCTGGCCGGGAGCAGCCGGCTCGTGAGGCCATCACCAGGCTGGCAGGGCGCGTCTGTTCACGGGCGGTAAGGGCGGGCGGAGCACTGCCACGCCGAGGACCCCGCCCTTCCCCTTCATTCTAACAGGTCGCCTCTTGCGGTGGAGATGGCGTGTGTGCGCGATAGTCGTGTCCTTTTTTTTGTTTTTTTTGTTCTTGTTTCCCACTGTCGGCAGATACGACCTCAGCAAAGAAACACTTGTACGGTTAGGGAAAGTCGCTTTGTCCGGGCGCTTGGTTGATTTGAATTGTCGCATGGAGCAGCGAGAGATGCCTGTGCTCTTGCTCCGGTAAGAGATCAACACCCTTTGTCCGAAGCTCGGAAATCTGCTACGCTGACTCCAGATTGGTTTAAATCTTGGTCGGTTTCTGGCGATCCTGCGGCACGTCATAAGTGAAGACTGGTAATCAATAACAAGAGCAATGGAAAAGTGAATAATGACACATCGCTGTAGTAGTCATCGTTGTTGTTGCTGTTGTGAATTGGCCCGTCGTTTTACAAATCATGTTTTCATCCTCTCCTGCCGGTTCTCAAATTGAAGGGATGAGCCGGCTCGGGCTAGAAGGTACGGTACGAGAAGCTTTAGTTCGTGACATGATACAAGCTATTTCTCTGGCTTGACCGTAGGCTGTAGCCGCGGCTCTCCGAACCCGAGTACCGGCCTCGTGCTCATCACGACACCACAAACCCAGCACCTCTTTGACTTACATTTTGAGTTGCACACATGATAACTAGCAAATATGCTATGTACTTAAAGTACTCACATAGCAGACGACGGCAGATGACGGATGCACGCGGGGCAGGGCCCCAGGCAAAGTACTTAAAGTACGGGGCCAAGACGGCTGGGCTAGTTTAGGTCGGTCGATGGTGAGGCGTTAGTTCCTGGTTTTAGGGTGGCACTAATTGCGTTCCTGGACCAGTTCCGCGTGCCCATCCTTTGAGACGGTTGGTCCTCATGACAGCTACTGACAGGCAGGACGAGCGACAAACCACTTTTGCCGCGGCGGCCCCCCCCCCCTTCCTTCTCTATGTTTGTGCTCTCAACATAGGTCGGCAATTATGAGGACGAACTTGGTTGCTGAGCAGAGTTCGGGCCGCCAGCAGGGTCCTGTTTTTGATGAAACAAAACGACAATGAGAGCTGTGGTTTTTCTTTCGGGTATTCAATTGATTGAACCTGTTTTGATGAGGTATTTTTTGGTGGAGCATTCAGTAACAAAATCTATTTCTTTTCTTTTTTCTTCTCTCCCTTTCGTCTTTCTTTTCTACTACTTTTTCCTTCTTCTTCTCTTACTCGAATCCCTTGCCGTCCTGCGGCGCCCATGTTTGCTGCTGCATGATGGAAGCGGCGAATTCGAGTGAGGATTTTTTTTTAACCCACTGGAGTGGGGGGTTGGCAGAAACCTTGCACCCCGTGTGAGACGGTGGCATGAGGTTGATTAGACTGTACGTACAGTAGTAGACTGTGGACAGGAGATCCCAGCACAGCCTTGAGCCACAAGGCTGCCACCTGGGCACCTGTACTGAACCCCAAAGACATAATGTTCCTAATTCCTATGGTACTATGATACCTTCTCGAGTCAGCTTTTCAACGGGCCATCCATCGCAAACTACAGCCGACACTACAACCAGTACTAGTAGATGGTATGATGTCGTTCGAGCGCCAACATCAATGCACCAACACCACACCGCGCGCCCGCAGGAGATAGGAACGCGTTCTTTTGTTGGCAAAACTGTTCATTTCTCACACCTCGTGATGGAGACAATATTGGATGTTGGTTCTTGGTTTCTCTCAGCACTATGCCAAGCTGGGCGGAAGCTGGACCAGCTCAGTTCCTTTTTGTGGAATGATGACGGGTCCTCCGTCCGCCTTGTGGGATCATCAGGGCTCTCGCGTGCGAACGCTCACCGTCATGTCATCACACTTGTTGCCGGATCTGACTTCCTTTTCTTCTACTATAGGTTCTATTCTATTGCCAGCTCTACGGTGAGTGAGAAGCAGAGAGCAGACAGGATCGTAAAGGTGGGGATGGGAAGCGAGGTCCTAAGCATCGAGACCGCAAAGATCACGGTGTGTGGGCTGAAGGAGTTGAGATGGCCCTTTTCAGCTCACGGGCCATGTGGGCTTGCCGTGATGGGTGTTAGCGAGCAACCAAGGATTGGTATGTGGTGGCTTAACAGGCACTAACGCTCCTCCCTGCTTCTTCTTTTAGCCAGGAAGGAGGCGCTAGGCAATGGGGTCCCCTGCCCTCGTGGGCACCATGAAGGTCGATCCCCGCTCCGCTCCCTGCAGGCGAGAGGTAGACAGTACCTAGTTGCAATATGCGGAATACAGTATCGCAAGAGGTACTGTCAACAGACCACAGCATGCCCAGATGGGGGCCCGGACCCAGCCACGCATTGGCGGCAATAATTCATTTGATCCCCCCTGCCTAAGTGCGGATCCCGTGGTCCACAACGAACCTATCATGCGCAGCCGTGCTTGACGGTCCCTGTCTTGTGTGTGTGTGTGTGCAGCGAGAATGGGGAAAAACAGAGCGTCAGGCCCAGGTCCTCACTTGCCTGGGGTCTCCCTGCGTCAACCCCACCCACACTACAACAGTACAAACTCACTCACCCACCACACCAACGCTCGGAGTACCCACCACACACCACCTCTGGGTCCCTCCCTACGCCCGCTTCTAGTTGATTTTATTATTTTTTTTAACCCCCATCCCACGGATTATCGTCCGGTCGCTAGACAATAGCAGAGAATTGGGGGGAGGGGCAGAGAGGGCCTATGCACCCCATGCGCAGCAGCATTAGCAACAGCCGTGCGACCCCAAGCGAGATCATGGGTCCCGGCCCAGAAGAGAAGGCCTTCCCTCGCCTGCGACGGACAGCACGAAAGCTCGGTGGGGTTCTCATGGCCGTTACCCGTCGGGCCCATAAAATGCTGCCCGGCTGCTGGGTCCAAGAAAACGCGGCGCTTGACGCAAAGCTGTCAATCAGGTACGATCTGGGAAATAGCCTTTTGAAACGGAGGGCCAGTCAAGAAACGGGCAAAAGGGTTGTCCTTGTTTTGGTTCCAGGCTCTGGTCTCCTCGGCTTCTCGAGGCAACTCTGCGCGGACTATGGTTTAATGCACATAGTAACTTGTACGGCATACTATGGTTCAACATCACAAAGTCAAAAAGCCAACAGTAGTTTATGGGAACGGCAATGACGATGATGACCATAATGGGAGCAAGCCACATCAATAGCCTGTTTTAATTTTCTTGCGTCTTGATTACTATGGTAGCAGTCAGGTCGACCTCTCTTCTCTCTGTCTCTCCATAGGGTGCCAGGTGTGAGGTGCCACTGTCAGAGGCTAATTTTGAGAGCTCAAAGACTGCATGGCCCCGACTCTAGCCCGCCCCGGACCGTTGACTAGGGCCTAATTAGCATGGCCATAGTTCACCGTCCCTTTGGGCTCAGCACGGCAACGCCAGGCCAGAGCCTTATTGTCCAGCCCAGCGTCCTTCTTTGTCCCGCCCGCCCCCATTGTTCAGAGACAGGCACGGCACAAGGCCGTCAGAATGGGCCAGGCAGGATTGTCACTTGTGACTAAGATAGAACGACCACGGAGCTAACGAACGCTCACTAACGGCTCCATCTGGACAGCCACCCGTCTCGTCATTTTAACGTGGGTGCCAAATATAGAGCTTCTCTTGCTCACCCTTTGTGGTGGTGGTGCTCTTTTGGCTCTGTCACGCCCACCTTTGGTCTCCGCTGCCAGATTTGGAGGAAAAAAAGAGAGAGAGAGGGAGAGGAAGAGGAGTCGGGCCCTCCTCTCCACTCCAACAACGGAGAAGAAAAGGAAGAGGGTACGAGCTATGATTACGTGCGCACCCCAGCACAGCCGGATCCAGCTGTGCTGCCGCTGTAAGCACCATGGACGGTTCATCTCTGGGCGGGTCTTTTGTGTGCGTGCGTGCGTGTCTGCCACCAACACGACAGCTTACCATTCTCGTGGTGGATGGGTGCATTGCAACTCTGCACTGCCGCATGCTGCTGCTGCACTGCACTGCAACTCTGCCTACCCACCGTCTCCTCATTTTGCTGTCTTTTGTGCGGGTTGGGGGGGTAGGGGCGCAGACAGGGCACACAACACACATGGGCAGGGCCATCCTTTCCTCTTGTCTCTTTCTCTCTCTGTCTCTTGCCTTCCTGCGCTCTCCGGCTGCTCGATGGAGGGGCCGGAGGAAGAAAGAACATCAAGCAGGAGGAGTCTACAAAGTACCTTGGGCCCTTTCCTCTATCAGGAGCTACTGGAGATGTGCACCAGGACCCAGGCATCTAGGCAGGTACCGGAGGATATAGATTTGTCCCCCTGGCTTCATGCAGTCAGAGACAAGGGTCCCGGCTAACGAGATGGGATCAGCAGTCCACACCGTCGTCGTCCTCCTCTATGGCCCCCCCTTCCCTTCGAGGTGTGTTTCTCCTTCCGTTTTCTGTCAATCCCTCCAATCAACTCTTCACCCTGGTCCAGCCCTGGCCCGGCGTCCTTTCTTTTGTGCCCATGGTTTCCTTCGCTCCTTCCTTCAACCCCCGTCCCGACTTCTCGCCGCTCCAGGTTCCTGATCCCTACTCCCTGTCCATTGTAATTTGTTCGTGTCCCGCCCTGACTTGGCTTCACTACTCGCCTCTGTCTCCTCTTTCTCTTTTCTCTCTCTTTTCCTCCCCCTGCCTCCTTGTCTTTCCCTCGGCCCTCCCTACCTCCTCGCCTTCCTCTTTTCCCCCTCCTCCTCCTCCTCCGCCTCCCAACCCGGACGTGAGGTCTTCCACACGACTGGACAGCGGAGCAATAAGTTCTCTTGTACCACCAGCGACGTCGTCGAATCGTTTTGGCTCTCTCTTCGTCTCCAACGGCCACTCGAAACGTTCGACTCACGACGATCTCGAGGCTAAACGAGAGATATCATCTTGATCTCCCCGTGCGGATCTCCACCGTGCCAAATCTGCAGACGTAGCCCCAGCAGCCAAGCTAGCCCGCCCAAAAGGCCGAGCCAAAATCCAACTAGGCCCCCCTTTTCCGAAATTACACACCCACGGTCCTCCGCCCAATGTAATGTCGGCCCTCGACTGATTCTCGAGACCAACACGACCCTCAAACGCACCTCGTTCTCTCTCTCTCACCTAAATCACCTCGCCGTCGCTGCGTTGTGATTATCCCATCCCAACCTATTCTGACGGGTCTCTCGTCACGTCGCTCATTTTGACACCACCTCATTCAGCGTTGATTTTTCTTTATCTCGACGTTGATATTTTCTCAACACATTGTCCCGGTTCATAGAACTGTCAGTGCTTCTCTCCGACGGTTCCCCTCACCACCTCCTCTCCTCTTGGTCTCTTCCCCTTTTCGTCCATGCCACGGTGCCCTCGTGGATCCGAAACGACTGGGTTTTCTTCCTGGTGAGGCAGGATGGTCTGTACTGACTCTTCTTTTATGTAGATTACACTCGTTGGCAATATTTGTCAAGTACATTCGTTACTGTCTCATTCCCGACAGTGAGTTCTCTCATCGCTAAAGTGGCCGCCCTCAACCCGTCCGGGCGCTGACGATTTGTCGGGAGCAGCTACAAAAAGAACCAAAAAACGACAACCAAAAAAAACCCAATTCTTTTCGCTCATCTTTTTGGCTTCTAATTCCAACAGGCAATCATTTCAAACAGACACTGCCACGGATGAATTGGCCATAGTCACGGGAGGATGCAGACAAAGTCGCTTCTGGTTACTGCGCTGGTGGCCGTCTCGACGCTCGCCAGCGCAGAGCCAGTGGCCAAACCGAGGATATATTTTCCTCGCGAGGTGAAAAGGTCATTCCCAAACGTAACTGCTACCACGAGTTTCACGTCTTCGGTTGCCTCTTCGTCTTCCACTGTTGACACCACGACTCTGGACCCCTCGACGTTGACCACCCGGTCACTGGCGGATCTCACGACCAGCCTTGGAGCGAGCCTTGGAGTGAGCCTTGGGGGAGGATCTTCCCTATCCCAGTCCCTACCCGATACCGATAGCTCCATTGGGACATTTGCCTCTTCTCCTTCACCAGCGGCTGCGAGCTCCAGCGAACCGGAACCGTCCTCGTCGTCAGCTGCAGCAGCAGCAGCAGCAGCAAGTAGTAGCTCTACCATTGCCGACAGCAGCACTTCCTCTTCTTCAGCAGTCAGTTCCTCCACCGATGTTGACAGCAGCACCTCTTCTACTTCGGTAGCCGCCTCTTCCACCGACGTCGATAGCAGCAGCAGTTCCTCTTTGGCAGCCACCTCGTCCACCGATGTTGATAGCAGCACTTCCGCTTCGACAGCCGCCTCTTCCACCGATGTCGATAGCAGCACTTCCTCTTCGGCAGCCACCTCTGCTACCGATGTTGACAGTAGCACTTCCTCTGCAGCCACCTCCGCTACCGATGTCGACAGCAGCACTTCAGCAGCCACCTCTGCTACCGATGTCGACAGCAGCACTTCAGCAGCCACCTCTGCCAGCGTCGAGGCGTCGCAGAGTGCAACACAGGCTACGACGAGCCAGGCTTCAGCCTCGAGCGTCGATTCCGCTACCGCTGCTACTGCAACCACCTCTGGTACGCAGGTGACGGCCGCATCCGCCTCGTCGATCGTTGACACCACCACTGCCGCCACTACATCGTCTTCGGCAGGATCTGTCATCCTGTTCCCAACCACGGCGGTCATCAGCTCATCTGCCGAGAGCAGTGCGGCAGCGAGCACTGATGCCACGACCTCGGCGGCTGCGACTGTCTCCTCCTCCGCGGGCCTGGGCTTGACCAGTGTGCTGTCTGGTGTTAGCAGCGTTTTAAGCAGTGCAGCATCCGATATTTCCAGCATTCTTGCGCCGACCACGACCACTGGCACCGCCATCGCCTCGACTTCTGCCACCACCGATCAGACTACAGCATCTATTAGTGACACTGCGACCATTTCCGGTACTTCGGCTTCGGCAACAGATGTGACGACTCAGTCTTCCACCGCTGCCCCGACCGATGACAACACTAGCACTTCTGCCACAGCAACCATTACAGGTTCGGCGTCCGTCGCTTCCTCTGCAACAACGAGCGACTCAGTTGTGGATTCATCTACTGCCACTGAGACCTCGAGCCCAGGTGTTTCTGCGACCGAGACGGCCACCACTACAAGCTCAGAGGACACTTCAAGTGCTTCTGCTTCTGCAACAGTGACAGGCAGCGGCTCAGTTTCCGCCGCGTCTTCAACAGGTGGCCTAAGCATTGGTCTCTCGATTGGCTCCTCGGGCACGGGCTCGGCGACGGCAACGAATCCCCTGAGCTCCATCGTTGGCAGCTTGACGTCCGGTGTTCTGACCGCAACAGGTGGTACCTCATCAAGCGGTGTCGTATTTTCTGGCTCGACGGCCGCTACCGGCACAGCCACCGGAAGTGCTACTGCGACTGGAACAGCTACAGGCACGGCTACAGGCACAGCTACAGGCACGGCTACAGGCACGGCTACAGGTACGGCTACCGGCACTGCCACCGGGACTGCCACTGGTACTGCCACTGGTACTGCCACTGGTACTGCCACTGGTACTGCCACCGGAACTGCCACTGGTACCGCCACTGGTACCGCCACTGGTACCGCCACTGGTACTACCACCGGAAGTGCTACTGGAACTGTTACTGGATCCGGATCGGCCGGCCTTTCGAGCACAGGCTTCGTGACTGGGATCAGTACGTCCCTTGGACCCTCTGGATCCGCTAGCCAGTCGGCCTCTGCTACGGGCACTGGTGGCACGATTACTTCGAGCACGGGTCCGAGTGGCAGCAATTCGTTGACAAGCTCCGCAAGCGCAACCGGCACGGACGTCTCGGTGATCAACAGCACTGACACTGCAAGCGCTACCGAGCTCGGAACCTCGACGACGAGCCTGCCCACGACCGTGACCCTGTCACCCAGTGACACGACATCGGCGACGGAGACCACTCCCACGTCGACCGTTGTGGCGGTCACTACTACAGCGTCGTCGCAGAGCTTCGGCACCAGCCTGCTGCCCACCTCCACCATCACAGATTCGTCAGCCTCTTGGCTGCCCACGACAATCATTGTTGCGCCCACCACAAGCTCGGTCACCGGAACCACCGCAACTTCTACGTCAACCGTCTCGACAACGCTGCCAAAGGCCATTACTCCCAACAGCGGGACCTCACCAATCCCTGAGGGGACCGAGGAGATCCAGATTGCTTTCAAGGAGCCCTTGAACTACGAGTTCGTGGCGACGCACTCCAAGTCCGCCGCTCAGCTGCTCCAGGGCGTGCCTGAGCTGCTGCTCTTCGAGGGCCAGATCACCAACACGTCTCTTGTTCAGATCCGGAGACTCGAGCCGCTCGACACTCAGGACGCGTATGGCTACATCACGACCCTTGCCATCTGCACGTACCCTACCACTCTTGTCAGCACTCTTGCTCTGGACATCAAGATCCCATCCGCCAGGCTGTACCAAGACACGCAGCAACCTCTTCTGTACAACATCTCGCAGCAGATCAACTCGGCCATCGGCATCTACCTCGGCGATGGCGTGGGTGACTCGGGCTCCACGGGATCGTCTGATGGATCTGGCAGCACCGGATCCTCCTCGGGCAGCGGCAGCGACGGTGGTACCTTTGCCAACACCTCGGCGTCCAGCACGTCTTCCAACCAGAAGGCCAAGACGGTGGGCATTGCCGTCGGAGCCTGCGCACTGGCTGGCGCCTACGGTGGTGCCATGTTCCTCATTGCCCGTCGGTACAAGAGAAAGAGACTTGCGCGTACCCGATCCAGCTCCCTCTCGAACCCATCGATGCGCCAGACGGGCAGCCCTGCCCTGATGGGCGGTGCGCTCATGAGCCGTGAGTTTTCCAACTACGGAGCTGTCTCTGGCAACGGCGGCGGTGCAGCAGGCGGGCGTGACAGCCAGAACAGTGGCAGGAGCAACATGAACAACTCGGGCCGCACAGCCTACATCTCTGCTCCTGTCGCGGCGGAGAACTCGCTTGGATGGAACTGATCTGGGAGAAAGCGAGGACGGGACAGGACATCAACGCATACTGTTTATTGCATCACATGCACATGACGGCATTTTCATTTTTGTTACTCGTTCACACATTACGATACCCTTCTGATCCGCTTCAGCGCGCAGCATGTTACCGGTGTGGACCCATCGAGTCACGAAACAAGGACCTTGGGCGCGCGCGCCGTGGGACTCGGTTATCATGTGGTGTTACATATTGTTTTAACCTTCGTCTCGATGGGTTGGTCAACCACATCTAGCTTTTATTTTGACATAGCCGACAGCTGCCTTTAGAGGACCAGTCCCATATATTGTTGGGGGCGATTTTGGTCCTGGCAGCCGGAGGGAAATTGCTTTTTAATATCCTATTTTTTAAACAGGCGATGACGAGGTTGGCATGACAGTTGGCCGCGCGTGGGGAGGCAACAAGGAAATAAAAACAAGGGGACGAGGAGTTCAAAAAAAACTAGTGTACAGTTAGAGGCTATCATGAGCAAACTGTCACGAAACTTCTGTACATTCAAACCAGGGGAAAGGAAAGGGAGGAACAGTGAAAGATACCAATGAGGGGGAGGGGGTGTCTCTGTGTTGGGGGACAGCAAGTTTTGGGGTTGGTTGCATTTGATTTTCACATCAAATGGCATTGCGGACAAACGCCTCGATCATGAGGGCCTTTACTTCCATTGCCCTGTACCATTTTCTTGACTCATATAAGAAACAAAAAAAGACAATCTAGACGATACCGTCGCGGTCGCCTGACCTGATTCTTTTTCCAAAAACCTCCCCAATTCTCTTGCTCTCGCTCTATCGGTGACTCTTGGTTTTCTCAAGTGAAGACGTGGAATTCAGCACAAACATGCACCACACCACTGTAGAATAGAATTGAAGAATAATGTACACACGACAATGGGCGGTGTGTCAAGTCGCAGCGATGCTACTAATTACGTTTCCTATTGATGGCCCTAATTAATCTAAACAGCCAAGTGGCGGGGGAAAAACATAAAAGGGCGTTCATTATGGTAGAACTGATATCATTACACTTGCATAAATAATAGAGACGTGTCTTGACGCCACTCGATTCCTCCTTACCCCCTTTGGTTATCTTAGCCGCAGGTGTGAGTGAGAGCGGGTGAGAGTGAGGTGTGAGAAGTGTGAGAGAGAGAGAGAGAAAGAGAGAGTGTGAGAGGCATAGGCGGTCGGTCGATCGGTCTCGGTTGATGGGGAAGACGGGACAGAGGGGCCCTTTTACGACTGGATCCCACCACTACCCCCTGCATATACAGTATTACCGTAGTACTTACAACAACAATTACCACCAGCACCTGGGCCAGTCCAGTCATGGCCTGTCCCAATTTGGGATATCTCATCTAGATTTTCTTGCCTCCTCATTCTTCTACTCCTTTACGCTCGTTAGAAGCAATCCCTTTCGTTTGTCCTCTCTGGCGTATTCCCCGGCCCAAGTCGAGACGACGCATGGCGGGCGGTTGTCCTCTCCTCCTGAAAACCCCTTTCCGCCTTCCCCTCTTTTGCTTTTTCCTTGAATCGAAGATTTAGAAAAGGGAAAGAGGCCAAGAGGAGAGAAGAAAGCAAAAATAAAAAAAGGGATGGGCGAGGCAGAGAGCAGTCGGCTGGCGGCCATAAGGGACCTCGCAGCCAGCGGGGAGGAGGACTCGACGTCGCCAGGGACTATCCATCTCACGCCGGACAGCAGCAACGAGGAGGACGGCGGAGGTGAGGGCGAGGACGAGGATGAAGATGATAACGTCTTGGTCGACCCGCTCCTGAGAGATGGGCAGAGTGAGGTCTACGAGCTGCGCGAGGGTGTTGGTCGTGGGGGGCGAGGCCTGGGAGGGGATTACCGCCATCATCATCATCGCCACCACCAACAACACTACGAAGACGACGACGACTATGATGATGACGATGATGATGATAGCGTTGAAAGTGTTAGATACGATGCTGTCGGTGGTTGGATTGTCTATACTGCTGAGGAGGAGCGGGCTGTGGTGAGGAAGTTTGATCGGCGGTTGGTCCTCTTTGTTGCGCTGCTGTATCTGTTGAGCTTCCTAGACCGGTCGAGTAAGTACTTTTTCTTCTCCTCTTTTCTTCTTCTTCTTTCTCTTCCCTTTTCACTTTTCCTTTTCCTTTTCCTTTTCCTTTTCCTTTTCCTTTTCCTTTTCCTATTCCTATTCCTCTCTCTATTTTGATGGATCGAGAGAGAACGGGGTCCGAATCCTTCGTGGCCCATGTGGCGGAGGGACTATTTCCTTGGGTCCTCACACAGAGTCTCGAGACTATTGAGAGCACTAAAAGCTTAGCTAGCCACGAAGGGGGAAAAGAAGTATTAACTGACGACTATTCATTAGACATTGGCAACGCATTCGTGGCAGGGATGAATGAGGACCTTCTCCAAAAGACCGACCCAATGCAGGCCTCCTCCTCCTCCTCCTCCTCCTCCTCTTACTATGAACAAGCCCTGACGGCCTTCTACGTGGCCTACATTGGTTTCGAGTGGCTGTCCCTCCTCTGGGGCCGCGTTCCAGCTCACGCATACGTGTCGGCGGTGGTGCTGTCGTGGGGGGTGGTGGCGTCGTTGCAGGCGGTGGTGTCATCCTATACGTGGCTGGCTGGGCTGCGATTCCTGCTGGGCATCGGGGAGGCTGGGTTTACGGGGATCCCCATCTACCTGAGTTTCTTCTTCCGGAGGGAGGAGCTGGCGCTTCGGACAGCAGTCTTTATCTCTGGTAAGTGTGTGAGTGTGAGAGAGAGACAGGAGAAGAGAAACAAAGGCTGACTCTCTGAAATTCGACAAAAGCCGCACCGCTGGCTACGACGTTCGCCTCGTCCCTGGCCTGGCTGATCCTGAAACTCGGAGAGAACAGTCCCATCGCTCCGTGGAGGCTGCTTTTCCTCATCGAGGGATTCCCAGCTGTCGTGGTGGCCACGCTGGCGTGGAGGATCATCCCAGACTCGCCCGAGCAAGCCTCGTACCTCACGAGGAAGGAGAAGCTCATCGCACGCCAGCGTCTTCTTACCCCAGGCAGTGACGAAACCCAGCAGCATCAGCACCAGCACCAAGACCATGAAGGCACGTACAGCAGGAAGAGAAAGGGCGAGGAGCACGAGGAGCGCAGCGACAGCCACGACAACGAGGAAGACGACGACGACGACGACGACATGTACGCAGACGCAATGACACGATGCTGCCAGGCCCTCTTCACCATCCTCCTCGACCCCGTCCCCTGGGCCACAGCAGCCATCCTCTTCCTCACCAACGTGGCCTACGCCTCCCTCCCCGTCTTCCTGCCCAGCATCCTCACCCAGATGGGCCACACCCCGCTCGCCGCCCAGGCCCTCGCCGCCCCGCCGCACCTCGTCTCTTTCCTGGCCGTGCTAGCCGCCGCCGCCATCTCCGATGCTCTTCGCAGCCGTGCGTACCTCATCGCCGTCGCGGCTCTGATCTCTGCCCTGGGCTATGGTTTTCTGGCCGCGGCTCGCTGGCTTGGTGGTGCTGGTGGTGGAGACGGCGGAGATATGCTGAACATGGCTCGGTACCTGGCCGTCTACCCTGCCGGGGCAGGCCTCTTCTGCGTCGTCGTGCTCACCATTGCGTGGAACGTGAACAATGGCGGCAAGGGCCATGGAAAAGGTGGCGGGTTTGCGCTGATGCAGGCCGTTGGGCAGTTTGGCCCGCTCGTGGGCACGAGGCTGTACCCTGCGGCGGACGCGCCTTGGTTCGAGAGGGGGATGGGAATCTGTGCCGCGTGTATGGTTGGGGTGGCGGTGTTGGCGGTGGGGTTGCGTTGGTATCTTGCGAAGGCGAACAGGAGGTTGGATAAGAAGGAAGAGAAGCAGGAGGAGGACGGTGATGAAGGAGAGGCGGAGGGGTTGGTGGGTGGGAGTAGGGGGAGAAGGAGGAGGAGGAGGAGCAGGGGTGATGTGGCGAGTGAAGGGTTCCGGTATATGTTGTGAGTCTTTTGATTGTTCATGTTCGTGTTCATGTTCGTGATGAGTGTACATATTAGGGTGAAAATCTTTCCCTCTCCATCATAACAAGCTGGATTCATATCTGCCCGTCTCTCTGTCTTTTTTGGGGCGGGAAAGCGTACTTTATGCAAGCACCGCCCTCTCTCAAACCAACTCATCTCTCCAGGGAATACTGTCCTGCGCCCCCTTCCTTTCCACCGTCCTCGCCGCCGCCCTGTTTGCCTTTCTCACCGCCGCCTCCACATCAAACTTGCTACTGCCACCATTACCACTCACTACCTCCAGTGCATACTGTCCCACAAACGTGTCCCCGGCAGCCGTAGTGTCCACCACCTCCCGAACCTTCTCAGCAGGCACCAAGCCCTCCTTCCCGCCACCCTCCTCCTTGTTCCCATCCCGGAAATACACGCCTCTGCCCCCGAGCGTAATCACCACCGCACGCACCCCACGCCTCACAAACCAGCCCGCCACCTCGGCACACCCTTCCTCGGTGTCAAGCTTCCCCACAGGCAGGCCAGACAGGATCGACGCCTCCGTCTCGTTGACGACCAGGTGGGCGAGACCCGCATACGCATCCTCGGGGAGAGGCACCGCGGGCGCAGGGTTCAGCAGGACCGAGACGCCCTGCCGCCGCGCGGCCTCGAGGGCGAGCAGGACCGTCTGCAAGGGGACCTCGAGCTGCATGATCAGCAGGTCAGGCCGCCTGCCGACAGCACTGCTGCCGGCCTCGCCCGGGCCGCCAAACACACGAGGCGCGATGACGCGGTCGAAATCAGCAGGGCTTACGCCGAGATGGTTCGCCTCCGGGCTCAGCACGATGCGGTTCTGGCCCGTGGGCTCGTCGACAATGATGATGGCTATGCCTGTCTTGAGGGTAGACGGGGCGGCCACACCGCTGACGTCGACGCCGTGGGCGCGGAGGTTGCTCTGGAGGAGCGTGCCGTAGGTGTCGGCGCCGACTGCGCCTACCATGGCGACCTCGGCCGTCGCCCCTGTTGAGTGAGGTGGGTCATCGTCGCCTGAGGAAGATCCCGTGGGTGGACGAGACCGAGAGAGTTTTGCGCAGGCTACGGCTTGGTTTGCGCCCTGGTTGGTTTTGTGGCGAGGTCAGTAAAGAAGTATCCACAACAACTGAACGGGTGGGATGTATTAGAGAGAGAGAGGATGTGGGACAACTAGTACTTACCTTGCCGCCGGGGGATACAGCAAAGGAGTTGGAGGTGAGGGTCTCGCCTGGTTCCGGGTGGTGAGGCACGTACGAGACGAGGTCGATATTGAGGGAGCCCAGCACGCAAATGCGTGGGAGAGAGGAGGAGGATGTATCAGATGTCATCTTGGAAAGATGCAGAAAACAACACCTTCTTTTTTCTTTCTTTCTCTTCTCTACTCTCAGTGTGCTGACGAGAATATAAGTCTTGATGGGTTTCGAGTTGCAGCTTGCCTCGTTTTTCTTTCTTCTTTTTCTTCCCAAGTGTGTTCGAAGTTGATTCAGGAAAGGGAGGAGCGAGGGCCAGGGCCAAGCACCAAAGACAGCAGAAGCAGAAAGATCAGACCCTCTGGCTCTGGAGCTTCTCGACAAATGGCTTTCAAACAGCAGCGACTTCAAGAATCACTAACAAGCAAGTGAGTAAGTATGGATTGCCAAATGCTTTAACCTTGCGCTGCTGGTATTGCTCGGGTATCGCTTAATCAAGGGCAAGAGTGGTTCGATTGTCGGCTGGGCATCGTGGGAGGGAAGGGATGACCTTGCACTTTGGGACTCAGGCGGAGGCGAGGCAGGTCAGGCCAAGCCTGAGTGGCGCTATTACAGGAGTACTTTCTCACTGTACACAATAGATGGACACGCTGGAGAATTGGCCCACCGCCCCCCACCAGCCGCCGTATTGTAAGTAGTACAAGACTATCCTCTGAAAGGCGGGGGAAGAAAAAAAACAACCTAAACCATCAAAAACCTCATGTTTTCATGCTTCTCTTATCTTCATTTAGATCTCAAAAAGGATTGTAATTCATCATGTATTTGTTTATTCATTAAGCAAGGCAGTCTAATCCTTGAAATGCTGTGCCCAAATTCTCATGTTGCTGCTGGGCACATCCTCATTATTCCCTTCCACTTTTATCCAGGGACTGAGTGGTAAAATATCAGCGCCAGAGAACGCCTCAAACTATGCTGCAGTGGTATCATGATCCCAAATAAAATCAAATGCCAGCCGTATAAAACCAGTGTGTCCCGTACGTAATATAACACATCCTCAAAGAAGGAGGAGGGAGAAAGAGAGAGAAGATGAATATGAAAGGCCCAATCTCCTTGTTATTGTCGTTGTTGCTGCCGTTGCTGTTGTTGTCGTTGTTATTCTTCAGGCCATCTTCTTCCGTTTGTTGGGCCGCGGGTTGGTCGCCCCTTGATCGCCATCCACAAAGTGATTCTTCTCAATCTGGTGCTGTCTCAGGTTGTCCGGCCGGTTCTTGTACTGGCTCGTGCACCCGGGGAAATTGCACTTGTACAACTTCGGCGGTTCGGTCGAGTGCTGCAGCCTCTTGTGTTTCGCCATGCTGCCGTGGAACCACCGCGGGTCGCCCTTGGGCCGGTACCCACACGTCTCGCAGCACGCATTGGCCTCCACCTTCGTCTGCTGGGCCTGCTGCTGTTGCTGCTGTGGCGGGGATGCAGGCGAGGTGGTCTCTGGAGTCTGGGTCTGTGTCTGTGTCTGTGTCTGTGTCTGCGTGGCGTTCTTCGACAAGGGACTGCTTGCGGAGCTACTCAGATCTGGCCACGTAGCAGCTGTTTTGTCTGTCGTCGGCGTCAGATCCTCGACTGTGCGGCCTGTAGATGTGGACGGCACATGCAGATCACTCCAGTCCAGGTCCAGGAGAGGCTGCAGTTCGATGTCCATGTCCATGAGGTCGTCAGTCATCGGCGGCGTCAGTAGCTCGAGGAGAGCATCATGGTCAGAGCCGATGGCCGACACGACCTCGTCATCGAGCGGATCGGCCTCCAGATCTGCAATGAGTGCTTCGCTGAACGAGATGCCGAGGGCATGGTAATCCTTTCGCCGTGAGGTGCCTGGCCCGCCATCCAACTCGTAGATCGGCTCACAGAGCCTACGGACGAGAGGGGCATAACTATCAAAGTACTTGGAGGCGACAATACATTTCTGTACAGACGAATTAGTCCCAGGTTGCTCTTGTTCTCGGCCTTAAGGAGAGGTGGGAAAGGAGGGGAGGGGGGCGCTTACCTGTCCGGCCTGTAGCGCTTCCAACTCAAATCGCCGCGTTGAGCGTACAAGCCCGTTGGTGATGTTCTGGTTCACTTTGCTCAGTTGTGCAATCAAGCCATCCACATCATGAAAGCGGTTTACGAGGACTGTTAACACGTTCATAATAGCGTCGACGTGGACGGCATGGGTACTCTTGTCTTCGGCCTGGGCGTGTTTCTCACGTAATTCGGAGGCACGAGCCTCAAACGAGGAGCTTAATATCGCACCCATCTCAAGTTCTATATGAGACACATCAGTACGTGCTTATCCCGAGAGCAAAAACGGGAGATCTTCATTGGAAGAAGGGGAAGGTAGTTACCGTCGAGAAAATTCTGCGCAACTGAGATCAGAGGGTCCGCTTCTTTGGTCAATTCTTCATCTCCTACAGTTGCACGGCCCTTGCCTTTGTTGCTGGGGGAACGTTGAAGATGAGAGGATTGATCACGGATAAGCTGGCTCAGTTGCTGGTCGGTCATATCGCCTGGCTGCCATATGGCTTTGGCTACCTGTCGAAATTGTGTCCGATCGGTGGGTGTGAACCATGCCGAGTAGATGAGAGACTGGGCAAACAGTTCGCTAGATCGCCCGGCGGCACTGGTCCCATACACGACGAGGGAGAGGCTGTAGATGATGTGGATCAGGGAGAGCGTATCAATCGGTGAGGTCAGAGGGCGGCCGTCCAGGATGCTTCGCAGAGACGCGAGGCCTTTGTGTGCGATGGTGCTGCACGACAGCATACCGAACTGAACAGCGAGGGAGTTCTTCAGATCCTTGATCTTTGCCTGTGAGGAGATGATGTGCTCCTGTAATGCATCCCATGCAGCAGCAACGAGAGACTTGGCCTCGGATTGGGGTGCCGCCAGCTGTGCAAAGCTTGGGGGTGGTGGCGGTCGCACAGCGAGTGGCTTGTGGTCGTCCTCATCAAGAGTGAATGCGGCTGGATAAGAAGCGTCGGCAGATGTCAAGCCTGCATCAAAGGCGAAGAGCGGATCCTGGAGGCCCAGGCCCAGGCCCAGTCCATCGGATGGCAGCTCACACAAAGGTGGGATGTCGGCCGGAAGCTCTGAGATGGTATGAAGGGAGTTGGATGGCGGGCAGCCATCGGTGCAGTCTTCATCAAAGATGGCACTACCGCCATGAGAGATGTCCATGGGGCTCAAGAGGTCCACGGATGCCGATGTGAAGTTGGTCTCCAGGCCAGACCACGCAGTCGAGGGGGCACTCCACAGCGATGACGACGTTGATATCGAACTTATGTTGCTTACCGTGCTGGTCGTGGACCTTACGGACGAGCTCGGCGACAAGTTCTTACTCCGTGCCGAGGGCGAAGGGGCACGCGGCGCAGGGTGCGGCTGCTGGGCTGCTTGTGAAGAAGACTGTGGTGCTGGACATGCAGCAGACAGGCTCTCGTATGCTGGAGCAGCTGCGGAGAGATCACAGCAGCTAATGTGTGAGATGAAAGGCGTGGGTTGCCATTGCATGGACGACTGTAGAGGGACAGAGTCCAGCTCGGGAAGCAGCAGGTCCTGCGGATTGATGGCGGGGACAGGAGGGTCGATGATCGTAGTGACCTCGGTCGAGTCGATCTCCAGGATCTCGGAGTCTGTCGAGGATAGCTCCGGCTTCTCGGGCAGGTCCAGGTTCAGCGCCTGTGATTCATGATAGCTCGGAGGGGCCAGCATGACGTCCTCGTGGATGGCTATCGAGACGGAGCCGCTTTTTCGGGACTTGTGTCCCAGGGTGGAGAAGAAGGTCTTGGCCACGGACAGCATCTTTCTCCTCCTCGAGGGGTGGCCGATGCAGCGGCGGCATTTCATGTCGTCGAACGTCTCGACCCGGAAATGCTCGTAGCACCAGTATTCGCGGGTGGGCAGGTGTTGGCACGCGGCCAGGTGCTTCAGCATGTGCTCGTGGTCAGGGAAGTTCTTCCTGCACCGGAAGAGAGGGCATTGGAGTTTCTCGCTGGAGCTGATGAGAGGGCTTGAGTTGCGCCTGACGGCCACCCAGGCGAGGAAGCGCTGGTAGGAGCAGTCCTCCTCGGAGGTCTGGCGGGTCCTGCGACATGATGAGCATTGACAGGCCTCTCTTGGGATGACGACAACGACGAGGAAGAGAGTCTGGACTCACACGCATGAGATGGAAATATTCTGCGCACTTGGAGCAGACGGAGAGGATGGTGAGCCCGGTGACTGGGAGCTTGATGGGGGCGGCGGCCTGGACAGGAGGCTGCTGGCCATCTGCGTAGCCCGCTGTGAATGGCGATTATTGGACGGGCCCGCAAAGACCTCGTCCATGGTAGATTCCCTTCCCATCTGTGGTGTGCAGGTCAGGACTCGAGGGGGGAGCGGAAGCGGAAGTGGGAATAGGCTCGGATGCGCGCAGTAACACACGTTCTCTCTCTCTCTCTTTACTTCGAAACGATCGCTTAGACAGGACCCCGTTTTGGACGCGCGAGAAGGAGGCGGCGGCGGCGACGACAACAACAACTCGGCCAGATGGTGTACTGTAGATCGAGTTCCTCCGAGGTGGCGACAAACCCATCAGCAGCACCAAGCCCAATGGTTGGAATTATGCTGTTGGTCCAGACCTCTTCATAAGACTCGGGGCCCAAGACGAGGCAGCCGTACGTCTCACGGTGGACCGGAGGTTACCAGAGGGGTGGGCACGTCTTTCCCGCAGGTGGTCCTACGTAGGACTCAGAAAGGGCGCCACACCGGCTGCGGTGCGGTACAGCGGCGCCCAGAGAGCGCCCAGAGAGCGCACAGAGAGTGAGCAAGTGCCCGCAGTGCCAGTGCAGGTGGGCCACGCAGCCCACCCGCTTTGTTACGCCCAAGTCAAAGTCCTCCGCGCTCCGGGAAGGATTTAGGCCATGGTTGGACGTGCTTATCTCATCCACGTAGCTGCTCATACGATATTGTATGGGACAGGACTTTCATCGAGGGCGGGGGGTGAGAAGGATGCAGGTCTGGACCAATCAAGACCAGTGCGGCGGACACCGAGGCAGATTTGCGTCCTCGCCAGCTGAGGAGGACATAGCATAACAGGTACAAGAATCCAGCCTCGCCCGCCAAGCTGCAGCCTGTATGTCCCGTTAGGACGCGAATGAGATCAGAAACCATCCGACAAGGGATGGCTAGGACTCAAGCCCATGGACGCTGTGGAAAAGCCTGCGCCTGGCTTGTAGACCATCAACCTTCCATGGTCGTACAGAAAGAGTCCAGAACGTCGATGACGACCGTGCAGCTGAGAAGGTTGTCGTCTAAAGCACTGACTGTCGATATGGTCCACCATGACTGGCTGTTTTTCTCTTGCATATTCTTCTCTCTCTTCTGCTTTTCTGGGTTGAACGGAAAAGAGGGACGGTAGAGCATTCCGCTACGGCCAGGCTGCCGGGATGTCAGTGGCAGGCAGAACTAAATGAATGGCATTACCAGGGAAAGAAGGACTGACTCCATTGAGACTGCCATACCATACTTAGTACATAAAGTACATGGTAACGGATGAGGCTCTCTTATCGATAAGACAAAATACTAGGCCAAGGACTCTGACCAGGAGTTCGATCGAAATCCTATCATGTAGTGCTTAAGCATGTAAAATGCCTGTTTATGATTAAGATACGACATATGGTATCGAGATGGTTGATGATGATCCTGGCAGATCTTCGTACGACGTGCTATGCAATCAAAGTGTACGTGGAATCACCCTGCTGTAAAAAGTGAATTGCTTACTATGTACAGCACAGCACATCAGCAAGCTTGATTTCAGAAATCCCCTCTGGTTGCTGCCGATCACCAACTATGACAGCAGCTTCCCCGTCAATTCTCACATCCGACTCTGGAAGCTCTCTCAAGTCGGACTGACCCGCTCTTCAGTCAGACGTCATGCACTGCTCATCAAATTTTGGAACGGCAAACGTGCGAGCAAAACCTGATAATGGCCCAAAGACAAGCGATGATTTACATATTCGCCACGCTGCTCAAATGAAAGGTCGCTTCGAACGATCAGCTACAGCATTCTACCATCCACTTCCGGCCCTGCGACATAGACAGTTCCAGGTTGACAGTTACCAAAAAAGGACTCACTGGGAGAACGATGGGGCAGTTCAGATGACGACACAGACACACATCCATCTTTAATCTGTTGTCTTGTGTGGGGTCAACCGGCTCCGGGTCTGTCTCGACATGCT
The DNA here is from genome assembly GCA_006503525.1 of Cryphonectria nitschkei. Classification (NCBI taxonomy): domain Eukaryota; kingdom Fungi; phylum Ascomycota; class Sordariomycetes; order Diaporthales; family Cryphonectriaceae; genus Cryphonectria; species Cryphonectria nitschkei. The sequence continues at coordinate 83,775 of LAZJ01000350.1, forward strand.
TGCTGCTCTGCTGTCCCATCCCATCTCACGCCCACAACACCGGAACACACGGCTCACCCGACGTCGAAGTTATCCGCACCTACATGTTGTGAGATTGTGCACACATGTACAACAAGTATCGTTGGTTGTCTATGGTTAGCCCTGTCCAGCAAAGGTCTGTCAGGTGTGCAAAGAACATGCCAGCGCGATGACCCATCGGCTACTCCACAAACAGACCTTTACTTGGTAGGTAGAGGTCCTTGGAAACCTAGATGGTATCATATATATGTTATGGCATGTGCGATATACGCATGTCTCTTCTGATTGATGGAATACATGATCGACGAGGAGGAGTTGCATATTTTCTGCTCAATGCAGCTTCCTCTTACGAAGGTCTGAGCAGCAGTCACCTGGGGCACGAGCTTCTACCTCGCATCCTAGATGTCATTGCCTCGGAGGCAGAGGGAAAAGCAAGTAGATCACATGTGGGAGCAACCCATGTCTCTTAAGTGGATATACTGTAGTCCGCCCTTCATGTACCAAGGTGTCATCGTCCGGCAGTTACACCTACGCCGTCACGGACAGACAGATGGACGGACGGAAGAACAGGTTGCAAGTCCGCTGCCGGAACCGGACAGAGGGGGTTAAGTGGAGGGAGGAAACATCACATTCGCAAGCTTTATCCTCATCACACCACACCGCCTCGATCTCCCGATTTCCAAGCCCCAGAAAAACGAGCCCTGTGACCGAAGAACTGAAAGAGACGAACCCTAATGATCAACAAGCCCGTCAATGCGAAACAAACAAACCAGGAGTCCTGAGTGGGCAGCTCAAACCCAATCCTCCCCACAGACCAGGTTTGACCAGCCCCCCTGAATGGTTGGAGGCAGGAGTCTTTCTTGTTTCAAACTTCATGCACGGCACACAACCCCCCTTCCTGTCTCCTCTTCTCTCCACGTCCCCCACCCGAGCCCGGCGCCGGCTTAGGCTTACCCTGAAGGTTGCAGGCCTATTGGCCCGACGCGGGGTGGCATCGGCAGGGAGGAGGCTTTAACCGTCGGACTATGCACCTTGAAAAAGGGCGGATGTTACGTCGCAGATTTTTTCTTTGTGTATCGACAACAGAAGAGCGAGAGTATATGTATTAAAGACAAGAAAGAAAGAAGAAAAAGATCTGGGGAAATATACTACTAAATCAGAACACATAGAACATCTGATCTGAATGAGGGGACCAGGGTCCTGATGACGAGATTGTCGAGCCTGCGCAAGATTGTGGAAACATCTGGGTCAGAATCCACCCTGCAAAAAAGAGAAAGAGAAAACATCGAACTCCCAAACACTAGCGCTGATCGCTCTCTTTCTCTCTCCTCGATAGGGTGGGGGGGGTGTGTTTTCCAACCAGTGGTTTTGCTCCAATTAGAATGGCAGGGGAGGAAAAGGACAAGAGAGTGGAAAAGAAAGAGAGAGAGAGAGAGAGAGAGAGAGGCGATCTCCGGGGCTGCTGCAAGCCTACAGTATCGAAATATCAGCCGCATATGCCGACTGGAAAATCCTACTTGCCACAACCTCACATGACACTTTCGCTGCGAGCGCGCGGGCGCCCCAAGTGAGTTGCGTTGCGTAACCTAGCGCATAGCGTCTTTGATTTCGCTACCAAAGATGAAATGACCTTTACCGCCACGTCCGCTCGCACTAGCAGCTCTTAGCAGATGAGGTTGATGGGTTTCTCATATTACTTTCTTTTAATCGCCCGCATGACTGCCGCTACCACTGCTTACCATACTAACGAGATGGTCCTTGTATGGTCTGGACTCTTGTTCCCCCACAGTGGCTGCCAGTGGCACGAGCCAAAACTGCAAAACAACCCAGGGGTGTTTGGACGAGGGAAAAGCCAAGCTACTAAGCCGACGACTACTACTTAAAGTACTTAGTACTACAGTAGTGTATACTATATATGCTAAGAGTTTTGGAATGACCATCTCCCCGGGTCTACTGATTCCCAGCTAAAGAGACAGTGCAGAACAGGAGCAATGGGATGATGAATTCAAAAAACCCACACCTCCTCCCCCCACCCCCCTCCTCCTCTTGATAACATGCAATGATAGGATGGAAAAAAAGAAAAGAGTGGGAGGGTAGATCAGTTCACGAGGATGACCAAAAAAATCCCAAGTTCGAGATCAAGACTTCTAAATGGGCCGGAAGGATTCTTGCAAAACCTCTTGTCTGGATATGAATGGCTGTGAAGCTCCCATCCTCGGGTGGGAATGCTGAACCCTAAAACAGCGGCGTCCCTCACCCACCCCTACATGCATGCACGGTAGGGTGGGGGTGGGGGGGAGGGGGGGTAACAGAATAGGCTTCCTATAGGACCCAATTGGTTCAATATTTTTACTGTGGTATGACATGCATCGTCTTATCAATCGCCAACTTGGGAGGAGATTTCTCGTGCTCCTTCCCGACCACTCTTTCCGAACCTCTCCGGAGCCTCGCATCATCCTACCGTATGGAACTGATAATGGGGTTAGAATCCTGATAGGAGAGTGTAAGGAAGAGTGAGAGGAAGAGAAGAAAGATAAGTCAGGCATTAAACTTGGCTTGGAAATGATGGACTCGTGATCGGAGAAAAGCCCAGTGGATCAAGATGCCTCGCCGGTTCCCTTTTGATCGTGTAAGTGTGTGTGTGGAACAACGCCTTGTGCTCAAATAGGACTTGCCTTGTTTCCAGAATCGACCTGGCGTGTTCAAGGGATTCCACGATGATGCTGGCGCAGAAACGACGGACGTCCTCTTAGTTTTAGATATGTGACCACACGCACCCACCTTTTATTCTCTGGCACACCGGCGTAGGAAAGCATGCAAAGACAGATAAAAGAGCGACAGAGATAGAGAGAGAGAGAGAGAGAGCCCGCATGCCCACCACACCAGTTCAGTTCGGACTCATCGACCAGTCCCAGCCATCCTCTGTCGTCACACTTTTTCGTTCCTCTGCATTATCTCTCCTCCAACCTCCTTATCTTCCTGAAGAGACACTGCAGGACGATCTCCCCATCCCGTTGGCTGGCTACCTAGGTACCGGGGAACCAAGACAGAGCTGACCGGGGTGTCAAAGTCTTGGCTTTGTGTTGGATGGCCGATACCAGCCTGATATCTGATACCGACCGGATCATCCCAAAGCACGCGCACAAACAAGACAAGAGGGAAGGGGATCTGACATATGAGCCCAAGTGCCCTGCCCTGCCCGCCATCCATTTCCGACCGGCTCCTTGTTTCGAAATCATCTCTAGTTTTCGTCCATTCTTGCCCCGGAATATCCAAGCTCTTTTCGCATCTCTTTTCCTTTTAAGATTCTTCCCTCTCCGAGAAGGGTCGTTGTCAAAAATACGAGGCTCCTTCCTCCTTTGCCAAACCCGCCCAAGACAAGAAACAAAAAATCAACGGAAGGATTCTGGTCTAGACGAAAAGGCACGCACGCACGCACGCAAGAGGATTCCTACTCCTCTGGCAGGATCCTAATTACTATTCTTTCATACATGCTGCTACCACCTTAACCTTTTTACCTTTACCTACTTAGCACCTTGACCCGAGGATAGACGCGTGGCTGGACCCAGAAACTCCCGAGCCCAGAGGAGGGTCCATCCGCGGCGGATACCACAAGAGGCACAGACACAAGTGGCCAGCTGTGTATCCAGGAGGGAAAAGAACGCCTTGTCAAATAAAACAGAGTGGAGGAGGGGCGAAAGGAGGCACCCCAGGAAAGGAAGAGGAAAAACAAAAGGTTCTGTGTCAGAAAAAAACCTTTCCACAAGTCGGGTCCCTCACCCCAGTCGCCAATCCCCCCTGGGCTCCACTGAGTTCCAGGCTCGACTGGATCCTGCAGGAGTTTCGAGATTTATATTCCGAACGTCGTCAACCCGTGAATCCAGTCTGGGGAGGCGGCCGTTTCTTATTACTTTTTAGTTCTTTGGGATCTCCTTCTAGTTTTTCGTCTCTTCAATTCTTGTTTTGTTTGAACTCTGTCGTTGTTGTTCCTCTTGAGAGCACACCTTGCAGAGGGTTACACTTCTAAAAATCCCGACCACCCACTATTGCGACGCTGTTTCCGCCTCTAAGTCGACTGCACACCCTCCACCAACTGGCATTGGCACCCTACCCAGGTGCTAGCACCCCAGCTACCTTCTCCGGGCGGCACAGCACAGCCAGAGGGGAACGAGGACCCTGAGTTTTTCCTTGCCCTTTTTTCCCCCCTCCTTCCCCCCGACGCCAATCAGAGGCCGCCATGGCGACCACCACTGCGACGACGACGACGACCTCGTACTACTCTTCCGCGCAGTGCACGCATATTGAGCTCGACCTGAGCGCCTGCCACCTTGGGCCCAACTCAATTGCCGACAGGATCAATGATGTCGTTCCTGGGCTGAAGACGAGTACTGGTAAGTTTGGATTTTTTTGGTCTAAATGATTTACGATTTACGACGGTGTATTTTGGCACTTCTCGCCCTGGGCGCTGGTCACTGGCCATTGTCACTTCCTATTCAATTGCGTGGACTTCACGCATGGCAACTGCCGATGGCTTCGTCGATCTCGACAAGACCGTTCCTTCCCTGAGGCGCGAGTGCTCTCTTTATGTATCAACAGAGGCTCGGTCGTGACCAGCTCGAGAAATCCAACCGTCACCTCACTTGAGAACAAAAACAAAAGTCGCATCCGATCTCACTAACAATTCTTCAAACAAACAGCCTTCTTCCACTTCCTGAGGGCAAATCTCGCTCTCGAGCCCTCCTCCCTCTCGTCCAACGTCTCAACCCCCCTCCTCGAGCCACTGGCAATCCCCAGCAGTTCAGCCGGCCCTGCTCTCTCCCCTTCCCCCCTCGGCAGGATCCTCACCACCACCACCTCCACTGCTGCCACCATCAACGCCAGGCGACCTGCCTCGCCCCGCCGCCAACCCGGCCGACGCCTGGACGACGACCTCAGCATCCCGCCGCTGTCCCTCGACGTTCTCTCCACCCGAGGCGACAAGACAGCCGCCCTCGCTCTCATCGCTGACTCCATCGCCCAGCAGCGCCCTCGCGCAGCCGTCAGTCTCGCCTCTCACCCACTCCTCCTCGCAGGCCTCGCCCTCGCCCTCGCCCTCACCTACAGGCTCGCCTGGGCTACCCGTGCCACCCTCGCGGTAGCTCTCGCCGCTGCCTTCGTCGTTGCCTACGCCGTCGCCATCCATCGCGCTACTTCTGGCTACGTCCAGCTCGCCGAGGACCTGGACGACGACTTCCTTACCGCCGCGACCACCTCCCCCTCTTCCTTTGTCTCGGCAGATGCAGCGGCCAGCGGCGAGGACATCGTGATCGGCGCCCACCTCGGCACCAAACTTGTTGGCGCCTGCGTCCTCCGCCTCGAGCCCGGCCCACCGACCGCCTCCTCCCCTCGCAGCAGGCGCAACCGCCACCACCCACAGTCCCACCGTCGCGGTGGCCGGGGCGTCCTCCGCGCGTGGACGGTGCGCACCGGCTGCCGTGGCCAGGGCGTGGGCGCTGATCTACTCCGCGAGGCGGTGCGGATCACGCGGGACCGGTGTGGGCGAGAGGCCGAGGTTGGGTTTGCGGCAGAGCACGCCAACAGTGCTGTGTTTCTGCCTGAGATGTTCAATCGCGCTTTGAGGCTCGGCGAGAGGCGGGCTGCTGGGGCGCTGGAGAGGGTTTTGGGGGAGTGGGATGGCATGAGGAGGAAGAGGTAAAGAGTGGACATCTATTTTTCCTTTCCTTTTTCACCTTCTTTTTTTCTTTAAAAAAAAAAGAAAAGGAGTAGAACAAAAAGAAGAGGGGGAAAATGAAGAAGTCAGAAGAGCCAGGGTGGGACGAGCGTCTACCCAGGTGAGAGAGCTTGGTGACCGGCAGTGGTGGAGACTATTTGTTTTTGTTTTCAGATCTCTGACTATGATCAAGGGATGGATGTTTTGTTGGCCGGCGTGCATTGTTCTTGCTTCTTATGATACCACTTTCGTTTCTTTCAAGAGAAGAGCATAAGGAGGAGATGGCTGAACGAACAGAGTTGATATCTGGGTCACTCGTTTGCATCTCCCCCATCTACATCTGGGCAGGGTCGGGCTACAGGGTATTGTTTTTTGTCGTGTTTTTCTTTTTTTGTTTGGATGATACCCCATTTCTCTCATTCTTCCAAGACATGGCGGTCGTGTACGCCCTTTTTGTTGGCAGTACGGAGGAAACGGACGGAACTGATCTGGATCATGTTACGGAAACAGATACCACCGCGTAGAACGCTCATTACCTAATCAACATCTAATCCTGACGAGAAACTCGCACATTGCTCCATCGTTTCTGATTCTCTTCCTGACTTGGCTGTCTGTGGCCTCGGAATCCCGTTTGTGATGTCGCCTTCTTTGTCTGATGAAGCAACCCATGAGAGCCTGTGATAGGATGGATATTGTTCTTAGTCCTCGACCTTTTTGAATGTCCTGCCATCAACGCGCATCACATGGTCGAATTCTCCCCCTATGGTTCCTCTTGGCATTTCCTCCGGTCCAGAGGCTGCCTGCTCCAGAGCCAAGCAAGTCAGAAGTAGATATGAAATTTCATCATAGGAGACATAATTCATTATAGTACACGTAAATCATCAGATGAATTGCCCCCCCCCCCTTCCCCTCTTTCTACTTGCCCGCCTTTCATAAGTAGATAGATATCCATGTCAGAACATGTAATTTGGCACAGCAAAAAACAACAACAAAGAAGAGCAACAAGCGGGAAAGGTCCAGCCCAGCATTGTTTTGGTATCCAGAAGGAAAATATGTTTATAAAAAAAAGCAGCGATTGAGAGAGTTCTCAAGGCCAAGCAAGAAAGGAGGGGAAGGGAGGGGGTGGGGGGCAAACAAGCAACCGAGTAGGGTCTCAGTTCACAACGCCAAGGTCATTCAGGTCGGCAGAGGAAGCTCGAGCGCGAGGGCGAGGGCGAGGGCGAGAAGTGCGGGGCCTGTCGTCTTTGTTGTTAGAGATGCGGAGGTCGAATCCCCAGACCGGACGACCGATGCGCTGTAGGGCGTGAAGGACCTTTTGAAAAGAGGACGTTAGTGAACCTGGAAAAGGGCCGGAGGGGGGAGCCCTTGGATACCACTCCAATATCAGGGGAGGATTGTATGGAGGGAGACAAGGAAAGGGAAAAGAATAGAAAGGAAAAGAAAAGATTGTGCTCTGGGCCGGACTCACGTCGTGGACGGTGACAGTTTTGGCCTGTCGGTGCTCGACGTAGGTCACGCAGTCACGGAGGATCTGAAAGGCTCTCTCTCTGTAAGCGCGGGCGTTTCTGTATAGGGGTGGCTGCCTGGCCCTTGGTGGCCAAGACCCGTGGAGGGGGGGGGGGGTGTTTGAAAGAGGGCAGCGATACGCACGTTCGTCAGACGATCCTTCAGCGCAGCTCGAACGTCGTCATAAATGCCAGCGGAGATGCGTTTCACGCCGCCGCGACGTGCAAGACGCCTGTTTGCACGGTAGGGCCCATTGTCAACATCTGCCCACGAATCGTACGGTTTTGTTTGGTCGAGGGATGCGGGATCAGATAGAAGGTGGGGGTAAAAACAGCGGGGGATGGGGATGAGGACGTGTGAGGATGACGAGGAGAGTAGGAGGAGACGGTGGTAATGATTTGGATGTCGTAGCGGCGACAAGAGAGAGAAAGAAGAAAAAAAAGGTATTTGTTGTAGAAGTACTTACCGAATATCAGGGCGAGCTGTACACGGCAAGGGAAAAAGAACACACAAGTGATGTTAGCGATGGGCGGTCAAGTGAACATTCGATGATTTTTTCTCTTCTTCTTCTTCTCTCTGGCGAGTAAGCATATTTCAAAGAAAACATACTGATCCCTCGTATGTTATCCCTCATGATCCTCCTGCAATCCGTCATCAGCATCCGCGCATTCATGACTCCCATCACGCGTGAACTAATGGGGCCTGTTTCGCCCTGCCCTGAACGTGCACGACCGGAGCTTGTTGTGGACGGTTGTTACTTGGATGTCTACCAACCATAGTAAACACTTACCGATGCCGTTTGGCGCCAGACTTGCCGCCTAGCCCAAGAGCCTTGCCAGCAATCATGCCAGAGAAGGACTTGGAACCAGAATATCCACCACCACGGCGGTGGATCGTTGTGAAAGGCATGCTGGGTTTAGCTGTGCTGGTGCCGGGGGGCACCGTGGACCACAGGAGGAGGGGGTGGGGATATACTATAGGGTAAAGAAAAGTGGCGATAATAAATTATAATGATAAAACATTAAGTCAACGGCGGCTGGAGTCGCCTGTGCAGACAACGAGTCTGAAGTTCGTTGGTGCCGGACGGGACGGGGATGGGCTCACTTGCTGTGGGGAGGGGTTTTGTTTTTTTATTTTATTTCGAAACTCGAACACAAGCTGGAAAGCACGACGACGAACATTCATTATAAGAACCATAGTAAACAGCGGAGGCCTACGATGGGATGAGGGGCTGAGGGGTTGGTTGGCCGGGGGCTCAGCTGGTGTTGGTAGTAAACTGATAAGATAAGCAAATCTACTACTGTATGCACCACAACAGGAGAGGCACACTTGTGCTGTGTTCTACTGCATGTCACAGTGCAAGTGACGCAAGAGCCAACTTGGGCAGGATTCAGTGAACCTCTTTTGTTTGTTTCATTCGAACATCGCAAATTATGCATAGAAAAGCTCAAGAAAGGTTTATTAAATTACACCGAGTTGGGAATTACAAAGTCTCTATACTCAAAGACAATGCCATATACTCACGTCAGCTTTAGTGTCGAGGGAGAGACAAAGCATGCCCCTCGATACAATATAGTCCCTCATCCTCCAACGCCATAGTGCATCTCCTGTATATGTACCATGCCTGTCTTTTCCAAAAACTGACTCCCATGGTTGATATTGAGATTGGATCGTTTCCTTTCTATCAGAGACCCATTTGGTCGTCTTCTCTTCTATTCCGAGATGAAAGTGGCCTCACTGAACAGCGTACCTTCCTCCACGATCTCGTCGTCTCCAGTCTTCAGCTTCAGAGTCACCTTGTGATTCCTCGGCATGAACTACATCAAATTTCTCAGCCCCAATGCACATTCGAAGTTAGGCAAGCGACAGAGATAGACTTACCTGGTAGATATATGGCTTGGTGCCGGCGGCTCCAGCAACGATTTGCTTGACGAACCCGGGGACCTCGGCCATGACGTCGATCCTGTCAAGCCTGTCCTCCAGCTCCGTCTCAATCACCGCCTCTACCGGCTTGCCGTCCTTGGTAGTCCCGCTCCACTCAAACTTGACAGCCTCGGGCTCCGGCCACGAGTTACTGTCGTCCTGCTTGGTCCTGGTATGAGTGGCCTTGTTGTCGCAGCCTCCAGAGATGATCTCCCCATCCTTGACGATCCCACCCACGCTGACCACGGTCGATCCGTATGATGGAGGGGTCGTGTACTCCATCAGCACCGCAGACAAATTCTTGCCCTGGAAGTTGGCGTAGCTCCATTTCGCCGCCGCATGGTGTGGCTTCATGCCCTGCAGCGCGTGGATGAAGAGGGCCTTGCCCTTGTAGTCTATGGGGCCATCGGGCGTGGCGATCGTGCCTTCGGCAACGCAGCGTGGCCAGAAGGCATGGCGCATCGTCCCCCACGGGTTCTCGAGGTCCGTGCCGTACAGCGTCCTGCCGTCCTTGCCGCAGACAAACCCTGGGGCCGTCTTCCTCACGGTTATGTTGACCACAGACTTGGCATCGTTCATGGACTTGATCGTATAGGACTCTCCGTCCGCGGACAGCTCGATGGCGCAGTCTTGCGCGTAGAAGTTGCACCGGTCCTCGCTGAAGTCGACGTCCTTGAGCTGCGTGGTGCACCAGAGGGGTTCCTTGGAAGTCTCCGGGTAGAAGATCTTAGAGTTGAACTGGACAGTCGTACGGATGTTGCTGTGCACAAACATCTGATGGTCAGCTTTGGGTGAGCCAGGGCTGAGGTAGCACAAAGGGAGAAGCCGAAAAGAAAAAGGGTGCCATACGCCACGTTACTATAGATGACCTGGACGAAAGCCGCGTGGCCGCTGTCCGCCATCAAGTAGAAGGTGAAGGTCTCCACGCTCGTCGAATTAATGCTGAACCACTTCATATCGTCTCTCGTCAGCTCGGTATAGGGGGTATCCTTCGCCTGCTCGGCCACGGAGCGGATTGCGGAGGGCCCATAGATGGGCTCCTTGGTGCCGGCCACGTCGGCCAGCCTTGGTGACGTCGTTGTCAGTCTGCAGGTCGTCCTCAGGTCCTCAGCAAGAAAAATTGGGGATATGTATACTCACTGCTTTTGAGCCCACTTGAACATCTTTGGGGTGGGGGAGGTGGTCCAAGGAACACGATCTTTCGAGGTTGGAACGAGGGGCAGGAAGTTGGGCGTTTCGAAACGAGTTCTGAGATTTAATGATATGAATATGAATCTCGAGACAAGATCTCGACGGATGATAAGAACAGAGCACCGTGCAATAAAAGACTCAGATACTGCTCGTGATCACACCGCCCTTGTCTGAGTTGGCCTTGGGAAGATCAGTGCCTGAACGTGGGGGATGGCAAGAACATGAAAATCGCTTGGATGGAGGGGCCCTTGTCTATGCAATAGCAGCCTCGAGCGTCACTGCATGTGCCTCTAAGGGCCCCACTGACATCAGCCCGGGACGTCCGGCCAGGGCATTGGGCGGGTTGACGGACCCCTAGTAAAAGCCCTAGCACCCATTGAGGTCGGGGTCCTTGTCACCTGTTTGGTGCAGCGCCTAGAGCTTGCTCCCGCTTTTGCCAGCCGCGCCGCGACGAGAAACATCGACGAAGATTGATCCCCATGAAAATTTCCCGCTCCCAATCGTGATCGCGAATTGCATGCCTCTTAACCCCCGCCGCCGTTTCCGCCTGAACCGCCACACATCCGCAGCTCAGGTGGACACACACCGTCTGACGACATACGAGAGCTGCAACCTGTGAAAAGAACCGCTGCCCGCACAGAGTCCGTCAGAATGTCTAAGCCGCGGGGTGGTGCGGCTGTCGACCAGCTGGTTAAGCTCATCGTCGGAGCCGGACAGGCAAGCCCAAGCCCGCCTGTCGGTCCTGCGCTGGGCAGTAAGGGTATCAAGTCGATGGATTTCTGCAAGGTACGACAGACAATGTATTGTGCTTGACCTGCTGGTACATACATACATACATAAATACTGACTGGCGATTGCCGTTGTCTAGGAATTCAATGCGAGGACAGCACACATCAACCCAGGCACACCGCTACCCGTCCGCGTCACCGTCCGGCCTGATCGATCATTCCACTTCGATGTACGGACGCCACAGACATCATGGTTGCTGCTTAACGCAGCCGAGGCGCCGATAGGGAAAAAGGGCAAGAGGAAAGGCGCCGCGAAGCCAGGTCACGAGTCCGCCGGGTCCGTCAGCCTGAAGCATGTCTACGAGATCGCCAAGATCAAGCAGACTGAGTTGCGGCTCTCTGGTCTGTCTCTTGAAGGCATCTGCAAGGCGATTATCTACCAGGCAAGGTCGATAGGCATCAACGTTGTGGCATAGAGAAGCAAGACCCTTCCTCTGCGGTTGCGGAAACTTCCAGGACATGGCTGGCGTTCAGGATCGGAGTTTATCTGGGATTGCAGGACCCTCAAAAAAAATGATTCAAGGCTTAAGGCATGTGAGCAATCATCACATATCATCGAGATTGTACCAATAGTGCATACAAGTGAAGACGACAAGCTTCCTAGCCTGCGACTGGGTGCATTGTTGTCCTGAGCGGCCGCCGCTGTGTTCAGAAAATCATAGAGCGGTGTCAAGAGGTGTGACGCAACGCCAGCCCGACCGTGGCAGCATTTTTGAATTTTATTTTTTATAATGCTGTCACGGACCGAGCCTTTCCCAGCATCAGGGCCAGGCCTCGCGTAAGCCGCAGGCCTAATGCACGATCAGCCCCCTGGGCCGGTGTTTGGCCGAGAAAGCGAGACCCGTGGGGCGGCTGCAGAAGCAGAGCACAGCATTCAGCCCCGTGGCGAGGTTGATACGGCAGATGGAATCAGTGGCTTCTTTTGTTGGTAGTCATGCGGCGGAGGAAATCTAGATGACATGGAGCATATGGCGACAACCGAGCACCTAGTTCACCAGCTTCGGGCGGTAAGATGGTTAGTTAGATTTCCCCGAACCCGGTTACGATGCCATCCCAGCGCGGAAAGAAGTTCTCAATTGTCCATACTCGTCCTCCTTAAGACAACGACGTCAGCGAGGTGATCAGGTCGCGGCCACAGGATGGTCACGCTCCCAAGGTGCCGATCCGATGCCTTCGTTCCTCTCCCAAATAGCCTCTTGAGTCGTAAGCTTACTTCACTTAGTCATTTATTTACTTACATTTCATACCACAGCCACCATTGCCTTAGGCTAGCGAAAGTGGCACGGAGTTGTGTTTTTCGTGGCCGGCAGCGTTTATAAGGTTTCAATGAATGATGCTGATTATCGCCTGACAAGGCCGTAGATCGCAGCCACAGAGCTCACGCTCAGAAGCAAAACATTCAGATCATGTGAATTGTACACGAGTAGACGAAAGTGCGAGGGCAAGCTTTCGGTGGCTTGGAGGATCATCAAACAGCCTGTCGATTTTCTCCTAGGTAAGTAAGTAGTCAGTAAGTAACGCACACCAGGGAGGACATGACCGAGAAAGGGGAGGAAATGATGTTGGGGGAATTCGATCCCACATCCCAGCGAAGCAAATGAACCAGCCATACACACGAGATATCAATAACCACGTGTAAGCTCCTCCGGCTTCGCCGATGACCAACCTTGGGGGGAAGTCCAAGCTTGCACTGCTGCTCTCTTGCCTCTTGTTCACGCCAACGACAAGAGCAACAAACAACAACGTCACAGTCGGCGTTTGGGGAACCGAGTCAGACAGACAATGGTTCCTAGGAGAAGCTCACGAGTTTCATTACGAGTTGATGGCTCTCATTCTGTCCCCTCCGAGACATCAGTCATCCGTACGCTTTTCTTTCTGTGTCGTCAGTATATGCTGCTCAAGTCATTGCACAGGATGGATCCCACGACCGAGGACCACACAGCAGGCCAAGACTCACGATAGGGTTGACCCACGACAAGGTGGGTAGGCTTTCGAGGATTGGCGGCCAGAAAAAGGAAACCCGAGCCACCGGTTGCAACTGGGCCGTGGCCGGTTTCCGCAGCATGAGATGCCTTGTCTCACCTGCAGGTCACATTTGGCACAGCCAGCTACTGCTCCAAGGCATTATACTCTGTCTGGTACTACGTAGGACTAATGGTGCTTATTCCTGTGAGAAAATGTACACTTGCTGCCGTGTTTGGGTGGGTAGTGACATGTGCTAGCGAGCCCGGATTTACCAGGATGAGGTTAAACCCAGCACTGCATCTTGACTCTCTGCCCCACTTCCATCGACTGCATCTTTGTGCAGTCCAGTCCATGTTCAGAACAGGGCCTGGGTTGTTCCATAGTTTACTTTTCCTTCTGTTCCGGCCACTGCCCGTCATCAATCTTGCCTTCTGCACCTCACCCCCAAATTCTGCCTCACCACCAACGACCCACCAACGCCGTTTTCTTGTCCCGACAGCAACACACCCAAACAACCCAATTTGTTCGACTTCTGCGACCATCAGGCCACCATGGCTGCGCTCTCGCAAGAGGCGCAAGGCGAGCTGCCCACCTCGCAGCTCCCATCCCAAGGTGAGCAGAGAGAGAGAGAACTGCCACACACGCACGTTTAACCCCTCCATGTTCGGCATCGACGGCTTTTCTTGCTTGCGACCCCACATGTCAAACATGTGTTGTGGCCACCACAATTACCCCCAATCAGCCTTCGCCAGCCTCCTCCCCTTTCTCTCGTACCGCCGAACCAACCCTTCTTACTTTTCTTCTCACAAGGCGTCGGGTGCCAATATGTTCTGTCTGTTCCAAGCCTCCTTTCCTGACTGACCAGATGAGCCGCCTCAGCTCCCACAGATGTCTCGCAGAATACGCCCGAACAAGCCGGTGATGCGCCGACGTCTACTGATGACAGCGTTGGACCCACTGTTCGCTTTAATTCTACTGTTCAAGAGATCAATCCCCAGCACTGCCCGTCCCAGTCGCCGCCCTCGCAGGATGACCGTGTGGGGGAGGTTACACCCGAGGATCTCAAGGCGCTGTCCAAGTCTCTACAGGGCAACCGACTACAAGAGAAGCGGATGAACATATTCTCTTTCGAGGCCTATTCTTTGCCTGCCTCTAGAGTATGTTGATTCCCTCCCCACTCCGTCTGTCCTCTCCTTGCCAGCCCTGCCTTTGTTCCGCCTTGGAGCCATCGTCCACCCCCAGCGTTTCCGTTTTGTTCACCCCCGACCGCTATGGCTCTTCTTTCATCCTGCACTGTCGAACCGCTACGTCGGCTCCCAAAATCCAAGCAGACGCTGATAATCATCTCTAAGGTGCCATCCCACGACGATTCCTCGCGAGACCCGAGCCGGCAGCAGACGCAGAGTTCCACAAGTATCCCATCGCCTCGCCTCGCGCCGCGAGGACCCGAAGTTAACTCCCCACCTCTGACCCCATCCGGCACGGACGGCGCATCAGATACAAAGGTCTCTGAACAACACGCACAGGAGGAGAAGCGCACGGCAAACGATGTCATGACGCCGCAGGACTCCAACAAGCGAGACACGTCACCAAGGTCCTCCAGTCGAACCCTGCCGCATCGTCCAGCGTCTGACGGGCCTCACCAGAGGCGTCCTACCCCAGAACATCTAGGAGCGCCGGAGCAGAATCACAGAAAAAGCATGTTCTCTCTCGGGCCCGGATCGTTACCGGCGTCTCGCGATTCGAGCCCCAACCGGGCCTCGGCTCACTATACTCGCCCATTCACCCCCTCAGGGGACGCCAATGACCCGTACTCGGCCAGTAAGCGACAGCCTCAGGGGTCTATCGAGCCACGGTTTGTCTTCTCGCGCAGCAAAAAGGGATCTAAGGTCTCCCCAAGCTCTTCAACCTTGAGCCTGCCGAGGGCGTCCACGGACAAGCGAAGCTCTACGCTGCTCAGTGCCCTGGGCAAGAACAGCGATCTCCACAAGGAAGATAGCCATGGCACGACCCACAGCCGCCAAGCTTCCATGTCGGATCTCAAGAGATTCTTCAAGATGGGCCACCACAAACCGAAGCGGGGCACCTCTCCAGCTGCGAGCATCAGATCTGGCTATAAGACGCCACCTGTCTCGAGAGCGAGCACCCAGATACCCTTCGGAGACGACCATGGTCTGACATCCAAGTATGGGAAACTGGGCAGGGTGCTGGGCTCTGGAGCGGGTGGGTCGGTCAGGCTTATGAAGCGGAGCGAGGACAACACCGTTTTCGCCGTGAAGGAGTTCCGACCTCGCCATTCGTACGAGACGGAAAAGGAGTACGTCAAGAAACTGACCGCTGAGTACTGCATTGGATCATCACTACACCACGGCAACATTATTGAGACGCTGGATATTGTCCAGGAGAAGGGCAAGTGGTTTGAGGTGATGGAGTATGCACCATTTGATCTGTTCGCCATCGTCATGACGGGGAAGATGTCGCGAGAAGAGGTCTCGTGCTGCTTTCTGCAGATTTTGAGCGGCGTGACCTACCTCCACAGCATGGGCCTGGCTCATCGGGACCTCAAGCTCGACAATGTGGTGGTGAACGAATATGGCATCATGAAGATCATCGATTTCGGCAGTGCACATGTGTTTAAGTACCCATTCGAGAACAACATGGTTCTTGCATCTGGTGAGTAGTGCTCTTACGAAACGAGGTGCTCTAGCCCTGTATGAATGCTGAACTTTTGCTACAGGAATCGTGGGCTCTGACCCATATCTCGCGCCCGAGGTGTACGAGGAACGCAAGTATGACCCAACGGCAGTCGACATCTGGTCACTAGCGATTATTTACTGCTGCATGACCCTGCGCCGGTTTCCTTGGAAGGTCCCACGAATGACAGACAACTCATACAAGCTCTTCGCGGCAGAGCCGACACCCGGGCACGATCCCAAGAAGCTGGTTCTTCCGCCGAACAAATCGACAAGTGCTCTGCACGACACCCCACCTCGCGATTTCTTCATTGGGGATGATGACAAGGCGAAGGCAAAGCATGACGGGGAGAAATCTCGCCACCAGCACCGACCCCATTCCCAGAATGAGAAACCACGTGAGAGCTCCAACACTACCTCAGAAAACCCCGCAGCCGGCTCGACCGGGGCGTCCGGCGCAGGCGAGAAACCTAAGGAAGTTATCAGAGGACCCTGGAGAATTCTCAGGCTGCTACCGAGGGAGAGCCGTCACATTATTGGACGGATGCTCGAGATCGATCCGAAGAAGCGGGCCAAGATGACGGAGATCCTAGACGACAACTGGGTGAGCAACACAGTCATCTGCCGGCAGGTAGAGCTCGGCAAGGTGATCAAGGCCGAGGACCATGTGCACACGTTGGAGCCACCATCGGCTGCACCATCTTCAAAGTAAGGTGGAGGAGCCAGAAAGGTTGGTGTTCAAGTGTCCTTTCACGAGACTGGTCCGTGTTGTTCAGTGGGCCGAGGAACGCAAGAACAGAGAGGAAGAGGCACAGGCTCACGCCTTCAAGAGTTATTGTTGCGATTGTCTTACACTGGTCACGGCAAGAAGATGTACTGGTGGGGGTGGTGCAGGACTATCAATTCAAACAGATTGGCGTTCAAGGATCCTTTGATTGGGGTTTGGTTTTGATATCTTGGTTTGGTCATAGATGGCCCAGCAGCGCATTTACATTGAACATACATACCTCGTGTGTGGGCGGATAGAGTGTTAGACTTTGGATCGTCCGTTCAGCGATTTTGTCCTTACACGCCTTGGGGGGGGGGGGGGTCTATGTGTACCCTTGAATAGTCTACGAGAATACATGATCGTAATCAATCAACACAAGTGAAGCTTCTTTTTCTCCATGCTTGCGAGACGAGTTGCTGTTGCTCGGAATATGTTCTGTACTTGTAACTATGTACCAACGGCGAATGTACCAGGGCCGTTGGATTCACTTACACGATGCCGGTGGAGACTTGATCCTTCATCTGTCCAATGAGAAGCGCTTCTGTCTTTCCCCCTGATCCCTGTCGTATTAGTCACGTTTTTTTTCTTCCTGGAGAGAACCTCTTCCATCTGTTTCTGCCGATTGCTTCAACTTTTAAGGTGCCGAGATCCTATTCTCTTCCATAATTCACTTTGTTTCCCACTGCCGATTGTGTCTTCTTCAGCATCCTCCCACCAGTACCCATAAACCTTCAAAATGGTATGCCCCCCTTTCTCTCTCCTGCACATTCCTATGCACCTATCTCCAGTCGAGGAAAGAACTGCGCTCAGCGCTCACGGAACCTCGAGCTGGGTGTCTGGTGATTTCAAACTGCCCCCCCCCCCTCCAGAGGAACTCTGACCCTACCCCAGGGCTGCCATCCATAACCTGTAGCACCAGCCATGACTGACATAATTCTCTTGCTCGCCAGGCCACCACTGTCCGATCGATCAAGTCCCTCGTGCCCCTCCTGGACCGCGTCCTGGTTCAGCGCATCAAGGCCGAGGCCAAGACCGCCTCCGGCATCTTCCTGCCCGAGTCGAGCGTCAAGGAGCTGAACGAGGCCAAGGTTCTGGCTGTCGGCCCCGGCGGTCTGGACAAGGAGGGAAAGCGTGTGCCCATGGGCGTGCAGGCTGGCGACCGCGTGCTGATCCCCACGGTAAGGAAACCCCCGAGAGGAGGAGGAGGAGGAGGACGACGACGACGACGACGACGAATAGCTGGCGCAGGCGGTTAAAAGACCTTACTTGTGTACGGCGGTGGAAATTTTCTTTTGAGACTGACACGGCTTCTGCAGTTCGGCGGCTCCCCTGTCAAGGTTGGCGAGGACGAGTTCCACCTGTTCCGGGACAGCGAGTAAGTTTCCTTCACCATCAAAACAGATTCACTTTGTGCCGTGGATGGGATGTTGACTTGTGCGGTGTACAGTATCCTGGCCAAGATCAATGAGTAAAAAGGAGCGAAACCCAAAATAGAAAGAGAAAAAAATCCCAAAACCTAATACCCGGAAAAAATCGACGACGATATAACGACGTCTCATGTACCATATTCATGTGTCCGACTGAAGAAAAACAAAAAAGGAGCCATTGCACTAAGGCACCGAGAGGCCAGCTGTTGCGGTCATTGGCGTTTACCTTGGCATAGATGAAGAGCTCGGGTGGTACTTAGATGAGCTGATGAGCGGTGACATCGTCACAGGCTGGTAGTAGGAGTGAAATGAGAAAAATCTCCGCTTCTTCAACAATCCCGTCCATTTCATCTTGATCCATCTCCGAAAATGCTTTCTTAGCTCTCCTCTTCCTGATCTCATGTCTCTTCTCGTCTTCATTCCGTGGAACTTTCGTCCGTCTGACCTTTCATTTACGTATTTTCCTTTCGATCAGAGGTCTTCATGGCATCTAGGCTGGTAGCTGGTGAGGCAGGTGTGGCGTAGAAAGGGCATCCAAGTGGGAAGGGGAATTTCCCACAACATGATGATGGGATTTGCCTGCTGACTTGAGAAGTCTGTTGCGAATGTGGCTCCAGAAGCTCAGCAGACTGTCCACGAAGCCACTGGAGTAATTCAAGAAAAAAAACTAGGTCGCTGGAGCCGATGGCGATACCGAACATCGATTAAGGACTGAATATGTCTGTTCGGTCCTTTAAGCTTACTCGCATTTTCCGAACGATCAAGTTGCTTTGACGCGCAGTCGCAAAGGTCTTGTAGGAGCCTGGTGGTTGGGTTTGGAGGTGGACGAGCCAGGTTATGAAGAATCATGTCGCCGCAGGGAAGAGCGCAATGTATAGCAAGCAGGCTTTGGGGCAGGGCAGGGCAGTACAAGTAGGCAAGGCAAGGGAGGAAGGGGAGGGGGTAGGAGATTGGGAAGTCAATGAGTTGTGTGTGGTTTACATATGTGTGTAAAGGCACACGCAGCCTCCCAAGCCCGTGGGGATGGATGTGGACCATTCGGGCGATGGCAACAAGAACTACGGCGAAGATAGCGTACTTAATCAGAGTACAGTGCACATAAAGTACTATCAATCGACAGTTTTCGCCAAAGTACACCTTTTGAGGCATCAACCAAACTTGTTGACGGCGCCCTAGCATAAGAGATTTGTCAACCCCTAGCTTGCTAGGGGATTTGTTTTGCTCTTCTCTTTTCGTTGCTACTCTTTTCTTTCGCTTCATTTTCTTTGGAAGGGTACTGGCGACTGTTAAATCCTGTACGATGTAGTAGGGAGAGTGCTTTCTGAGTGTTAGCTGTGAATGTCTGATGGTGTTGTTGGTATTGTGGGCTGTGGCAGGCTGATATGGAATGAATGAACCTCCTTAGCTAGTCAAGTACCAACAACAAGAGGAGGGATGGAAGAAGGGAATGGATGACTATGAGGGAGGCCAACTGATATCATGCAGAACTGTATCAGATTTTACAAAATGTAAAAAGTTTTAGGCTGTTGAAGTGAAGGAGAAGCCGGGCGACCGTCTTAGAACATGAATGAATGTCTTTGGTATCAAGGCTGAGTCGCAACCGCCAAAAGGGCTCCTACGGCTTGGAAGTTGCAGTGCAGTCCATGATGCATTCAATTCCATAGTCTGAGTCTTATACCTGTCATGTGTGGGAAATATGCCAAGATATACAGGAGAAATGCTCTGCCTCATGTCTCGCATGATGCCACTCTACATTCAAGTCAAGATCCCAAGAGTGCTGGTCTCTTTGCACTCCACCAATTCCTTTGTGGCTAAAAGGGATCGTTTCCTCTGCGCTCCATCATCACAGCCGTAATTTCTTGCGGCAACTCCTCAAGTGGGACCGTATGATCGGAGGAGATGTTGCCTAAGGTTTCCACGTATCTCTGCGTGAAGTTGCTCCTCCGAAAGGCTCGATGGCCCTGTGTCGTCACGGTGAGGGCTAGAAGGAGAGAGAAAGGGAGCGCGACAAAGAAGGCTCGTGTCAGCGAGGGTATGGTCTTTCTTTCTTCTCATTTTTCTTAGGATGGTGGACAATGGCCAAATCACAAGACTGCCTAGCCATCTACATCACTCATGGCTAGACAGCTATCGGGAAGGGAAAAGGGGGGGGGGGGGCTGACACCCACACTCACCAGAGTACCCTTCGATCTTCCAAGACCGGAACCTCTCCCCAGCGCGCTTCTGGATCTCTCGCAGGGCGATCTCTGTGAGCCTCCTAGAGGAGAAATCCCGCACTGCCTCGAAGGCTAGGAGCCGCTCGACGTGAAACACGTGCAAGCCAACCTCGCACTCATCCTTGTCGCCAACCGGTGGCGGGGGAATCATTGTTGCCGCGTCAATGTCATGCTCTCTGATACGGCCCTCAAGCAAGTCCTCCCACGCGGCTTTCCGAAGGGGAAGCGCGATGATGACGCCGTAGGCGGTGTCTTCGTCTTGCAGCCCAGGCTGGGTGATCAAGTTGGCATCGGGGCGGAGGCAGAGGAATAGCTCTGGGCATGCGGCGGCCCAGCTCTGGAGTCGATCGAAGGTTAGGTCCGGGGCCGGGTAGATAGCCTGGTCTGCATTGTAGATCGTGAGAAGGAGGGGCTCGTTGATGGTCTCCCAGCGCAGGCGTGGTGCCAGAGCTGGTGAGTTGTCTGCCATGGGCGTTGAAATGGGGTAGTTCCCCGCTGACACTTATTTCGGGCCTAGTGAGCAGTGGATGTAGGGGACGTAGCGGGGAGCTGTCTTGATTATGGTTTGGCGATATAACTGTGCGGAATGCTTAGAGCTTGAGAAGGCCGGGCGAGGTTGCTGGGGTTGAGGCTCGCCGTGGTACTTTGCGCCTTGTCAAATTGAATCCCTGCAATCCCTTTCTTCAGAACTCGTCCTTTCTCAGCACGATGACTTTGGTCTTCTCCTTCTTCGCAGCTTCCCTGATAGGACCTGTAGCAGTACTTGCTGTGTAAGGAGATACTAATTGTTACTACGGGAGACTGCTGAGGTTGGAAGGCGCTACTGGCACCTCGCAGAATTATGGGCCGGGGCGGGCCGGGCCGATCTCTAGATTCTCGGGACTGCAGCAGCACCTGGGCAGTGGTCCAATCCGACCGAGCCACCACTGCAAAACACCATTGGAGAATGCCTTGGAGGTCAGGTCCGAGAGGGCAACTCCTGTCTACCATAGTAGCACCACGGTCATGAGATCGTACCTCCACAGCATACTCAGCTCTTCCATATAGGGATCGAGAACGTGCCTGAGTTCATGGACGACTCTTATGATTAAAGGCTTGTGGTCTGATGATCTTCCCTGGACATAATCACGATGGCATGCCTGTTTATCTCAATAGCTAAGACTATGCTTCTCTGCGGCATACAACTGCTGACCTATCAACCAGAAATTCTCCTCGCCCTTTGGCTAGCAGCCTTCTCCCAGATTGTCTTCTTGGTGCAGGACATGAACAGCCTTCAGGCGTTAACAGATAAGCCTCTTACTCGTTACCGCTTTGGACTTCTTTTCATGTGCTATGTCTTGGATGTCCTCAGTGAAACGAACTATTTCGACTCATCACGCTAATGATCATATCACGTTGAATAGCAGAGGCTGATCTCTTTTGTGAGTAGGGCTCTGAGATGTGCACCATGTTCTACGAGGCGCAAGGCGCCCAGAGGGTCATACACGCACTTATACGCCGGCCCCTCAAGGGGGGGGGGGGAGGAAGCTCGGTACTCTATGCATAGCTGCATATCCGGCAGGGGCCTCGGGGTTTCTGCGACGGGGAGACCTGGGCTCGAAAGAGGGTGGGAAGGAAAGCTCTTCACAGAAACCAGTTGAGACATGACCACCGAGGGCGCGTCATGGCTTTAGCTGAGATAGGATGTGTGATGCTGTGGGACAAGCAGAGACGCAGTATGGAAGCTCGGAGAAACACTTCTCTCCCTTTCCACCTCTCTCTCTCTCTTCCTCGCCTGGGGCGGCTGTTCGTGTCCACCATACCACCTCTCGTCCACAGCTGGAGTGCGCGACTGAGTGCATGGCCTGCAGTACGGTTCTCATATCCAGGAGCGTCATGGACCGAGCCGGCAAGCGGCTCCTCGGCGGGTAGGCAAGTAGGGTGATAGCCTATACGGTGGAGGATGCCCCTCCTCTATGGGGAAGGGGAGACCCGCTGCTTCGCAACAAGCAAGTGAAGCTGTCGTAGTCGGGGAAAAGACAAAAGGTGGGGAAGGAGACTACAACATTGGGAACAGATGTCCGTGGCTAGAGTGGGAGAGAGACAGGAGTTTCGGGGAGGAAGTGAATGGGAGCTGGCTCGAAGGATGAATCATGAGACGCAAAGGGAAGGAGGTGGTAGCATGGTGGTGGTGGGATGATGGACGTCCCTTCTTCGGTACGTGAGCCTTGTGGCCCAGCAGTAGAGCAGGGCAAGACACCTTTCCTCTCTCGCCCCCTCGCAGATGAGACATAGGCCCTGTCAGGATCAGTTTCACCATAGAGAGACAGGTGAGTCGTAGGTATGTACGTACGTACACCAAGTCGTTGTCGTCGTCGTTGTTCAAGGCCGGGGGGGGGGGATGGAAAAGGAGAGAGTCCACTTCAGACGAAGAAATCATGTCGTAAGCATAGTACTGTATATTATGCGTACTTGCCGAGCCGATGGTATCGACCACCAGCCTGAGCAGCTACTTTGCAGCATAAACCCAATACAAACTACATACGTATCACCGTACGGTATTGCAGTAGCAGTAGAAGCACTCTCACCACTACCGAACCGTCATCCCTTCTTTCTTCTCAATGCATCCATTCCCGAGAACAGCTGATTCGAGTTTCTAAAACGACCTTCTGTCTCTCACAACCTCCGTGCTTCCGTGTTTGCGTGTCGTGCCCCATGAAAAGAAGCAAAACGCACCAGGCCGGGGCGGCTGTCGGTGCGGCAGCGGCAGCGGCTTGGGATGATGCCATCGCGGCAGGACTGGTTCTCGGCGAGGCTGCACGAAACCACAGCCAGCGCTGGGCCAATGGTGCCAGGGGTCGATGGCGACATCCGCGCTATGCCACTTTGGGGGCGCGGCGACAGAGTATGAATCTCGCACGCCATAAAGACAAGAATGACCCCTTGGCTGGCCACCAGTCTTTACAAGAACTCCAGCAGGGCCACCTGTCGTGCTTTGAAGTTTTTGTCTGTCACTGTCTGAAAAGATCCCCTGCTTCTGAACATTTCTTTTGCCTTTCTGTTGCGTTGATACGGTGTGGTATTTGCCTACTGAACAATTTATCCGCTACTTGACCAACAACAAGAAACTCTTATAACAATCTTTGATTCCCAACAACAAAACTCATTCATCCCTCTAGAAACAATTGAGAAAGAAATCCTTGGAAGAGATGGACGCCTGGATATCCACCTTATCAGAACGCCACAAAAGAAAAAAGCAACACCACGCTCGAAAGCTTTGGAAACCAATGCGCGGTAACGGGCACCACCAACCAGCCTTCACTTTGGTAAAGCCAGTCAAAGCCAACCCGCACATCGGCGTGGTATGGCAGGCGGGCACATCTATCTTTCATTTTCGTCTTCAACCCCCACCCCCCTGACTTTTTTCCCAGGAGAGAGAAGGAATGAAACAAAAGAAAAAGGAAGAGAGAAAAAAAAATAGGAGCAGACGGCTGCTCCCTTACTCCCAAGTGGGATGGAATCTGGCCTCGCGTCTGCTAAAGGTCACAAACTCCTACAGCTTCTGCGTGAACTTGGAGTAGTACCCGCATTTGGGAACATAACTCCTCTCCCCTGTGATGGGGTTGAAAGTGTGACAGCCTGACTTGGCCACGTTTGGAGGAGTATACACTGTTTCATTCCCACACGTCAGCTTCCGTCACCAAGGACACTACAGCACGACCAGCATACCCTGCAGCCTCGTTCTGCAAGGCTGACTCTGTTTGTGCATGTGCGTGGGGGTTATGGGGAACACCTACAGTGTAGGGAGATGGCGTAGTCGTCACCTTTGTTCTCCATCTTGTGCAGGCCGAGCTCGTCAGCCATGTAGGCTACGGCATTCTCGTTGTGTGTACGTTGGGAGATGAGTTCCATAGGCTGCTGGCGGTCGGAGTCAGGGAATTCGTATCTCGACTCGGTCAGGCTGCCGTGAAGGATCTTCATGATGCAGTGGGCGTTGCCGTGGTCATGGATGGGGCTGCCTTTGCCAGGAGTCCATACGAGTACAAGCTGTTGAGAGAAGCGCGGTCCGGTCAGTTGTGGTGTTCTACCATCTAAGGCTGAGGATGACAAGTCGTCGGTCAGGTCAGCGGCTTACCAAGTTGCTCTTTCCGTTTCCTTCGTCAACACTAGTCACATCACCAAGTTAGTCGCTTGGTTTTTTCTCTTCATTCTGATCCTTGAGGATCGGGTCGTTTTGTGGTCTTACAGGTTCCTGGTGTACGCCAGCTCTGGGTCGGCCAGGGCATATGGCACCCAGCCCTTCTCCTTGGCGTCGTATACCCTCATGTGTCTCATCAGGGCATTGACATCCACATCGCTGGAGTCGAGGCCCGAGGAGGGCCCGAGTGCATCCTTGAGGGCGACGACGAGGTCCTCGAACTGGTCCATCTTGAGATGCGGACGACCTTCGAAGGAAGCCTGCTGAACCGCCAAGTGTTGGAACGAAAGACCCACAGCCATTGTGAAGGTGTGAAGCTACGAATAACGATACGATGTACGACACAACACGAGACAACGACGGCTGGCGGTATCTGAAGGCGATGGTGTGATTGATTGGAAGGTTGTGCAAGGTGGCGATGATGATTATGCCTGACGGGTATGATCCGGATAATGGATGATGAGGATGTTGATGTCCCAGAAGAGGAGGATGGTGTCTGTTATGATGAAGATGACGATGACTATGTGTTGTGTTGTCTTTGATGAGGCAGACCAGACCAAGCTTGCAGGGTGCCCAGTGCCGAGGATACAAGATGCGAGAAGAGGGGGTGAAGAGAGAGAAGAGAGAGGGGGCGGGCCGCGTGTACAGACGGCAGGGTTCTCCTGAAAACTCGGATTTCCGGTCGAGATAACTTGGGCTGCACGCACGGCACAAAGAGGGCGGTGTCACCTTGGGACCTTGAGGGTTTGGGAGATTTGTGGGGCCTCTCGTACGGTCACGAGAATGGTTGTCGCAGTTGCAGTTGCAGTGCAGATGAGGGCTTGTGAGGGGATGGTCCTGCTGATGATGATGATGGGCTCTCTTTGGATGATGCTCGGCGACCATCCCTTCCTGCCCCTGGTTTGGCCCCGCCCTCCTTTATCATGAGCGAGGTCGGGGAGTCTGCAGCCCCGAAAAGGCCTGGTCGGCGATTGCCGGGTTATACCGTTGCTACATTGTCACACTTCCAAACTGGCATCTGGGACGACCACTCCGAAAGGGAAGGCAAAATCCTATCTCGAGACGCATTCAAAAGATGCATCGACCTCTTGGGAATAAAGAGTTTCCCAGCAGTGTCCGCGGAGTATCTGACACCTGTTGTGATTCAATATTCAGATTGCGTGCTGAGTTTTTCTTCTTCTTTTTTGGGGGGTGGATAAAACGGGTTTCGAAAGATGGATCGAACGAGACGAATCAATTCGTTTTGATCTCCCGGCCTGGTGGGGAAAGAGGGAGGATAAGAGAGGGATATGGCTTGTTAGTGGGGGGTTTTGGGGGTGTGGGGCAGGGAAGTGCTCTGGAAGGGGGCCCCTAATCTTGCTCATGCTAGTGGGGCTGCAAGCCGGATTACAGCGCATGTCTGCCGCGGGTGGGCGGGGGGACCACAGACACTTTCTCCTCTTTCTCTTGTTGGTACTGTACTATCACAAGATACCGCCCGACATCCAAGTTCTGATGGGCTGATGCTGTGGTGCAGCCAGCAAAAACATATTTCCTTTCTTTACATGCCTACCTGCACGCTTGTTGTCTCTCATGCACAAGTGTCAAATGGTCTTATCTGTCTGCAGCAGAGTGGAAAGATGGTCATCGCGGGTCGAACGGGCCAGTAGTCCTTCGGGTTTTGGGATCTTGGTGTGGTTCTTTCCCTTGCCCTTATCTCTCGACTCGGGCTTCATACCGGCCAACCCCTCCAAATACTATATTTCTTCTTTTTCTCCTTCTTTCCATCTCAAAGCATCTTCCTTGAGAGATATCCACAAACAAGACGAGCGGATGGTCGAATATCGCACAGCCTCACCTTGCATGTCCAGTGTAAATCTAATCTTGTACATACACTGGCGCAACGCGTCGTCGTCATTTAGTGACGTGGTATGAGACCATCATGTGCCCTCAAATCCATAGCCGGCTGTTTCTTTGAACCACCCGTAAGGGGCTGGGGTAGGAGGTGGGCTCCAGCGTCAGGAAAAGGCTTGTGATGGTGAAAAGGGAAAAAAAGGTAACTGCATAATATGTACTACATTTACACTCGAAGTGGACTAGCGGTGTCTGGTTGGCGAGTTTTCATTCCGTAATCGCCTTCTTTTTTCAATGTGACTAAGCACCCACCTCGACTCATCCCGCTCTCTCCTGTCTCGCACTTGCCATGGTGAAGCACTTGCCTCTTAAGCAACCTATTCCTTTGAGTGGTTCTCACTGTTTTGGAAGGCAGGCAGGCATCAGAATTTGTGAATTCCACAGAAACCGCACATTGTTACGCAGAACAGAGAGAGAGCAATGGCGGTGAGACGTTCATCCCATGACGGCAACTCAGTCCTCACACAGCAGGCGGGCGTCACCTCCTCATCCAGTGGTGGCGATGGTGATGACGATGGTACACACCATATCAATAACAGGCTCGAGAACAAAGCAGCGACCAAGGAGGAAGTAGGTTGGAGGAGGATCGTCCGGAACTTCACGCCCTCGTGGTTTGCCGTCAACATGGGCACCGGCATCGTCTCTATCCTGTTCCACTCCTTGCCTTACACCACCTCGTGGATCCCCTACGTTGCCTATGCCTTCTTCGCCATCAACGTCGCACTCTTCCTCGTCTCCACTGGCATCACTATCGCCCGCTACGTCTTGTACCCCGAGATATGGACTGCGATGGTCAACCACCCGGGCCAGAGCCTGTTTCTAGGCACATTCCCCATGGGTTTGGCAAGTAAGTACAGTACCAACCCGAGCGGAGAAGACTAAGACACGGCATCCCCTCCCCTTCCCCCTCCAATTCGTCGTCCTCCCTCCTATTATCCTTCTTCCATCCCTCCCTGCCAATCCAATTCGGTCTTTTCCTATCTACAACGAGGTAGTAGCTGCATGAGGGAGGCACAATCAATTATGCCCTGCAACCCACACCCCTCGCTTCCTCTCCGGGCAACGAAAATGTTGTGCATAAGAGACCATGTAGTTTGCACGATGATAAATAGCTGATACGACGTTACCGCAGCGATCATCAATATGATCGTCTTCTCGTGTTCACAGTGGGGCGACGGGGTTGTCTACTTCGCATGGGCCTTGTGGTGGCTCGATGTTGTCCTGTCTCTCGCCTGTTGCATCTCGATGCCCTTCATGGTGTAAGCCGGTTTTCCGACTTGTCTGATTTCCCCCTTCCTTCAAGGCCCACCTCCTCTCTCCTCTCATTATTTTGCTCTGTCCATGCATGTGCCTAACAAATTTGCTCTCTTCCTCCCACCCCCGTCCTCTAGCCTTCACAGACACAGGCCCCAGCTACAGCAGACAACAGCCGCCCTCCTCCTCCCCGTAGTCCCCGCCGTCGTCGCCTCCGCCTCGGGCGGCATTCTCGCCGCCCATCTACCGTCCCGCGATCACGCCGTCACCACACTCGTCGCCTCCTATGTCCTCTGGGGGTTGGGCGAGGCCTTCACCATGTGCATCCTCGCCATGTACTTCCACCGCCTTATGGTCCATCACCTCCCCCCGCGCGAGCTCATCGTCTCTGTCTTTCTTCCCGTCGGTCCCCTAGGCCAGGGCGGCTTCGCCATCCAGCAGCTGGGCAGTACTGCCGCAGCCCTGGACTTTCTGCCGTTGACCACTGGTGCTGATGCCGGTGTGAGCGGCGGGCAGGTGCTGCGAGTCCTTGGTGTGTTTCTCGCCCTGGTCATGTGGGGTGCCGGGCTGGGCTGGCTTGTCCTCGCCGCTACGAGCATCACCACTACGCAGAGCTTCCCCTTCAACATGGGCTGGTGGGGGTTCACTTTCCCCCTGGGCGTCTTCGCCACCTGCACCGGCATGCTCGCCGAGGAGCTGGACAGCCTCTTCTTCAGGGTATTGACTATGGTGAGTTGATTTGTCCATTACTTACCCGGCAGCCGACCAGCTAGCCAGCTAGTCAGTTCATCATGAGGCTGATTTTGGGGGGCGATCGTCATCATTAACTCATCTCCTGCGACTAGATCTTTTCCACCTCCGTGATCCTTCTCTGGCTCCTCGTTGCAGCTAGGACCCTTCTGAAGGCCTGCACAGGCGAGATTTTTGTTGCACCCTGCTTGGCCGATCTGCGCCCCAAGACACAACAGGCCGGCACGGACCGGACGGTCTAGAGGAGGGTTGTCCATCCGACATGACAGCACTGCACATACGCAGTAAGTCCAGCGCTCTCTAACCCAAGTCCAAAGCACTGCACGAGACTTGGTGTGTCTTAACCACTAGGCATGTCGTCGCTCCATCAGCACATAGCTGGGACTTGACAACATTTCAAACTGGGGCATCATCATCCTGCCTATGTCTCGTGTGCTACCACCATTAACATACAGCCCCACTCACCATACTGCGGATTCAACACCCTGTAAAGTAAGAAGAAAAAAGAAAGTCCTGTCTGCATGATGCATATATCATCAATGCCATTGTTTGGCAAATTCAACACATAATCATAAAAGCAGGGCCAATTGCGATTCAATCTGCCTAATTTTGCAAAGTTGCCTGCGGCAAGGTCAGATATCGCTCGTCAAGCAGTGTTTTACACAAGCCCAATGGATCCTCTAGATCGAACCCTATAACACCTGAAGCTTCATCTACAGCCTCATTATAGGGTGTTAAAATTGGAATTCCTATCAATTCCGGGCCTCAACACAGCTAGATGTAGACGTTTAAGAAAGGAAGAAAGAAGAAGAACATCCTGTCCTCATCTTGGGCTGCGGCAGAGCCCGGAAGACACAATTTTGTGAATCCTCACCCGAGGAGCTTAATGATGTCGGCCATCCTGGTCTCCTTCGTCTGCTTGCCTTTCGACTTCTCCTGAAACGCCTTGCCGATAAGCAGGCGCTTCTCGGTCTGGATGTCGAGCACACGCTGCTCGACAGAGTCCTCCATCACCAACCTCCAGATCGTCGTGGGTCGGGTCTGTCCCAGGCGATGCACACGGTCCACCGCCTGGTCCTCTATAGCTGGAGCCCACCCTAAGCCATCGTCAGCAACTGTTCAGGCCCTAGCGCGGAAGTCAAATACTTACAGCTGTCTGCAAGAATTACGGTGTCTGCTGCGACCAGATTCAGCCCGACGCTGCAAACAGCCAGGCTGGCAAGCATGATGCGACAGTCTGGGTCATTTTGCAGAGCTTGCAGGGCATTGTCTCTGGCCCTAGGCGTCATCGACCCGTCAATACGGGTGAACTTGTATCCAGCTGCCTTCAACTGGTGCTCGATGATGTTCAAAAATTTAGTCCTGTATCACGTACTGTTAGTAGCTTACATACACCTCCCGCCTCGCCAACCCTCTCGTCCCAATTGTGAGCGGGAAAAGGGGAAGAGAAAAGAAGGGATATGGAAGGTTCTCAGCGCATTGGTGTCGGCCGAATAAGAGCCAGGAGGGCCGCCTGCCCGATAGATACGTACCATTGACTGAAAATTATCACCTTGGATCCATCTTTCTTCAGGGTTGCTTGTAGGATCTTCAGCATTGCTTCTGTCTTTGAGCTCTGTGTCTCTGAGTCAAGCTGTCCGTCTTCTTCCCCGGAGGTCTCGGGTGCCGGTTCCAATAGGTGTTCCTCCGAAAGAGCCGTCCTGCACATCGGACACTTTCCTTGCGTCTGGACGACTTTACGGATGCACTCTGAGCAAAACACATGCTTGCAGTGTGTGATCACTGGCGCGTCCAAAGTGTCGATACAGACCGGGCACTCTTCTTGGTTTTCGATGAACAGTGCCAGAGCCTGTTGCAGTATCTCGCGGTTCTTGTCGTTGAGAACCACCACGTCCTGGTCCTCGAGTGTCTTGAGCAGATCGACCACCCTCTCTTTGCAGAGGGTCCAATGATTGCATCTATGTTTACACTCAGTATTGAAAGCCGCGGAAAACCGCACTCGAGACTCACATCTGTCGTAGACGCAGAAGCCTCTCCAGCACATTCTGGAAAGAGCTAGCCTTGCTCCCAGACCGAGACCGGGCCTGAATCTCTTCAAGTGCGCCTCTCGCTTCAGATCTATAAAAGGTTTGGTCAGAAAACGTTGCAGATCCGGAAGAGGAAAAAAAGGCTCCTCAAGCAAGTCGGAGCTGGACCGGATACTTACAGGAGGGCCTCGTATTTCTTCTTCTCCTCTTTGTGAAATTGAACTTGATGAACGTATTCAGTCTTTGGGGGCAGCTTCAGATCGACGAAGGCCATATCCTTTCTGCGTCTCAGGCAGAGGTCCTTCATCAAATATTGCAGCAGGACTTGAGCATGAGACTGGCCTTGGCCGAGCGGCCTGGTGATAACTGTGTTGAAGATTGCCGAGTCCTCAATACCGCCCGTGAGTCGTAGAAATTTGACCATTGCATGTAGATCCTTGATGTTGTTGACGATTGGTGTCCCCGTGAGAACCCATCTTGTCGCCGCTTTAAGTTCACAAGCAGCTAGAGCAGTCTGCGTCCTGGCATTGCGTATTACGTGTCCCTCATCCAGTATGATGCGTTCCCACGACATAGAGAAGAGGGGTCCTTTATTGCTTTTGTCGCTCACCATGGTCCCATAGCTGGTAATCACGATATTGTAAGTCTTGAGCTCCGCTGCTTTGAGTTTGTCATTGCCGTGGTAAATGCAGATGCGGAGTGCACTTGACTCGCGAACGTGCTCAAGAGCCTGCTGTGCCCAGTTGCTCATCACGGATTTTGGGGCTCTGGTGTCGCATCGTCAGCGAAGGTCTGGGCGCCCAGGTGGATGGATGCTGGGACATTAAGCAAGAAGAAAAGCAGGGAGACATACACAATCAAAGTGATTCCTGGCTTGGTCAAGATTAGACTGATCATTTGCAACGTCTTGCCTAGCCCCATATCATCAGCCAGAATACCTCCTCTAGCAAGTCGGGGCGCAGACGCCACTGTGAAATGTGTCGCAATATTGTTGTAACGTCCGTTGGCAGTGCGCTTCCACAGCTGCGTGGCGTCTTCAGAACCAGGCTGCGGGAATCCGGGATTCTCCTTTGCCTGTAGCCAAGCCAAACCCTGCAGCTGATACGGTAAAAGCTGCGACTTGAGTGCTGCTGGCTGAGGGGCCATTGGCAGTTTTGCGAGCGCATCCTCGTCCATGGCAAGAGTCTTGAGGTTGTCATCACCGCTCCGGAATTGCACGGCTTGACTGATCTGGGCAAGGCTTTCAAGCGATACCTCAGGCTGATCAGCTGCCAGGCCAGTCATAGGTTGACTGCTCGTAAGACCCATAGGCTTCCTTTGCTGTTCCTTTTGCGGTTTGGGTCTGTTCTGCTTGAGAGAAGCTGCCTTCACCAATCTGTCGGCTTTGAGCCTGTTCTCCAAGACAGACCTCGCCACGGGGTCGGCCGTGCCGTACAGAAGTAGCCGGATGGGGCAGTCGTAGAACTAAATCGCATAGTATTCAGTATCGTACGTGCATCCGGGATACGATAGGAGAAAGATCGGGTTCTGAAATACAGATTGCCCAGCGTCACCAGCATATGCAGGTGGCATGAGGCAAAGGTGTGGAAACGCTTGGTGGGAGGTATGGAACGGAGAAGTGCATCTGAAGTTCACGTACCCCTTTCTCCCCGTTGATTATACCCTCAACCTGCACATCACCAGAGTCCATGTAGGGGGCCAACTTCATCATGAGCGCACGCGAGAGATGTCCCACTTGATTGCCCAAAACATTGTCAACCCTGACGGCATTGGAATCATACCTGTAGAGAAGTCAGACGCCGTCAGAGGGGAAGGTGTACATGCTTTGGGACAAGCTTACGGATTGCTAGGTTCTCGTCGTAGAATGACGACTTCGCCAGGAGTGACGAGACCATTATAGTATCGACAGCCAACGATACGCTCGTCCGAAAAACCGTACAGCTGAAGTTCGGGACCATCATCAGCCTGAGTGAGGTCTACCACATCTGGGTCATCATCATCATAAGGATCATGCCGTTGGCGGGCGAATGGTTGGTTGGATCCCTGGGATGATACTGAATAGTCAGACGACGTGCCGTACGCACGACGAGAAGACGTTCCTCGACTAGCCGAAGCAGCGACGCGTGGAGCTTTAGCGCCAGGAGTAGCGCTAGACTCCTCTGTGAGGTCAATAATCTCACGAGGCCGCTTGCGAGGAGGCATGTTGGGAATCGGCAGAATGTCGGTCAAAGAAATTGGGCATGTGGTCGCGACCGCGTCCGACACAAGTGGAGGCGTTTGCTTCCACCGCGAAAAAAGAGATAGGTCCCAGAGACTAATTATAATTAGGCTTGGGAAGTTTGGACTCTGTGTAGAATCCCCAAGACCTTTGATCTGGAGATGAATGTAACTCTCGGCACCCTCGAAATTGAGACCTGGGAGTATCAATTGCAAATTTTTGCAAAAGACAAACTCAAAAGATTGCTGAGGCAACTGTTGGACATGGGCAGGCGCGACCTGGCGCGAAAGCACGTGCGCGACAAGGTGCCAAAGTACTTATTTATCCCAGAGGTGAACGTATTCATGACCTTTGAGAACACTCAATTCCTACGCTCGTAGGCCCTCGCATTCAGTACCTTTTAAAATCACTGGATCACTATCAACAGATCGTAATACAGTAGAAGCAGTCCCACCTCTGGAACATCGTCTCTTCGCAGGTTTACTACGTAAGCATCTACAAAGACTCGAGACAAGGATAGGCCACTATGTACTATATACCCTGTCCCCGGCGGTAAGTGTAATCCACAAGTGCAAGGGTCTGCGGAAATGCAGGGGTTCATCTAGGGAATCACCCGCTGAAGGATGGCCCAAGACGGGGAGCCTCGAATCCCTGTCCGCCGATTAGATATCACATCGCGGGGCGAAACTTTCTGAATGATTTGCGACCGCAGGTCTCGAGCTCGAAACCATCCTCTACTGCGACAACTTTTCTCACGGTCGCTATGGCGTTCAACCTCTTCAGCGTCAGCCCCTGGCTGTCGCAATGGTACGATTGTAAGCTTTGCTGTTGATTTCTGTCTTTCTGCGTGCCGTGCTAATATTTAACACAGCGAGTTTCGATTTCTGGCACTCCCATCGAACCGAGATAATATTGGTAACGGCCGTCCTCCTCATTGCGCTGAGGGTGTACCTGCATCTCACAGACAGCCCCGAACTGCCTCAAGCCCTACCGAAGCTCTATGGGAAAGCAATTGAGGAGGCATCTCCGCCCCCCGGCACGAACGGCGATGCAAAACCCGTCAAATCAGACGGCCCGCGCAGGATAAGAGGGGAACTGCCCAAGCGCAAGAGCTCGGGTACACAGCCGGAAAAGAGACAGATCAAGACACTTGTTTTCTACTCGTCCCTCACAACCAACACCGACAAGACTGCAAAAGACTTTGCAAAAGATCTTGCGCGGTTGTTGGAAAGCATTTCGAGGCAGCCACAATGCACTTTTGTGGAGCCTGAAGCACTGGACCTAGCCGAGCTGGACCTGGACGAATACTTCATCAGTCCGCCACAGTACGAGAAAGCTCAGGATGTAGTGACTGATCTCTTCTACCTGTTCCTCCTGCCAAGTTACAACATCGATACGATTAACGACACATTCCTGGAACACCTCAAAGAGACTCACCATGACTTCAGGATAGACACTGCGCCATTGTCGCCGATACTCGGATACTCTGTATTCGGTTTTGGTGACAAAGAGAACTGGCCAACCGAGGAAGAAGGCTTCTGTTTCCAAGCAAAAGAGCTTGACAAGTGGATGGCGAAGCTCACTGGCCGCAAGCGAGCGTATCCCCTAGGCATGGGCGACACAAAGCGTGATGCTTCCGAGAGACTTCACGAGTGGGCGGCTGGACTAGTCGACGTGCTGGCACAGCTAGCACAGAATGGTTCCCTTGGAGAGGGTGTCCCCGGGTCCGGAGACGCTGTGGAAAGCGACGACGAAGCTGATGTCGATCAAGATGACGGAGAAGTCTTGGTCGAAGGCGACCCGCAGGGTCGACCGGCTAGGTCGAAGTTGACAAGCTCGTTGGATGATATGGAGGATCTGGGGCTTGTCTTGCAGAACGCCAAGGAGGATGGAGCGTCCAAGCCAGCCGCTCCACTGGCTATCGACTTCACAACCACCTCCAAGAGGAAGACTCCGGTGCAGACTGTCAAGGAGATGGTGCCAAAGGGCTCACCAACTTACAAGTCCTTGACAAAGCAAGGGTACTCGATTGTTGGCTCCCACAGCGGTGTCAAAATTTGCCGGTGGACGAAGTCTGCCCTCCGCGGGCGCGGCTCCTGCTACAAATTCTCATTCTACGGGATAAACTCTCACCAGTGCATGGAATCAACGCCGTCTCTTTCGTGTTCCAACAAGTGCGTCTTTTGCTGGCGTCACGGTACAAACCCGGTCGGGACCACCTGGAGATGGGTAGTCGATCCTCCAGATCTCATCTTCAACGGCATCAAGGAGAATCACTACAAGAAGATCAAGACGCTGCGGGGTGTGCCTGGCGTTCGAGCGGAGCGTTTCGCAGAGGCCATGCGCATCCGCCACTGCGCACTGAGCCTCGTTGGAGAGCCAATCTTCTACCCCCACATCAACGAGTTCCTTGACATGCTACATAAGGAACATATAAGCAGTTTTCTCGTTTGCAACGCACAGCACCCGGATCAGCTAGCTGCGTTGAAACATGTCACCCAATTATACGTGTCGATCGACGCCTCGAATAAGGACTCGCTACGCAAGATAGACAGGCCTCTGCACCGCGATTTTTGGGAGCGCTTCCAGCGGTGTCTGGAGATCCTGCGGGAGAAGCGGTTCTGTCAGAGGACAGTGTTCAGACTTACGTTGGTCAAAGGGTTCAATATTGACGATGAGGTGGCGGGCTACGCAGATCTCGTGGAGAAGGCTCTGCCATGCTTCGTAGAGGTCAAAGGTGTCACTTATTGCGGCACCTCGACTTCTTCCAACGCAGGCCTCTCCATGGCCAATGTGCCATTCTACGAAGAAGTGTGTGAATTTGTGACGGCCCTAGATCGCGAGCTCGAACGCCGTGGTCTGCAGTACGGGATCGCCGCGGAGCACGCACACAGCTGTTGCATCCTGCTTGGAAGTGAAAGATTCATGGTCAATGGCAAGTGGAGGACGCTTATCGACTACGACCGGTTCTTTGAGCTCCTCGAAGAGAGGGGCCCAGACGGTGACTTCTCGCCGGAAGACTACATGGGTGAAGAGACCCCGGAGTGGGCTACATGGGGCAATGGCGGGTTTGATCCCAGAGACCAGAGAGTTGACAGGAAAGGTAGACCACTGGATATCTGAAAATAAAATCGGAGTCATTTGATACACAAAAGAGTTCAGCAACATCAAGGCGCGCTGCTGGCGCGACTCTCCTCCTACCTCGAGAGCCGCTCCATCCATTTGAAATGATTTCATTCGTACATTCAATCCATCGTACAACTGATTTGATCACAGGATAGTTTCGGAAAGTAGGTTCTAATGGTCGTTGGCATCCTGACAATCCCCTCCATTCCTCGCTTTCGAATATTTCTGGGGGTCATTGCGACATTGCCACCCTAACCCCCTGGTTCAATACTATGGTACACGCACTTCCGTTCCTTTTCGCGCGTAGCCTCGTCATCATCGATGCTTTTACCCCTCGAGATGAGTTGGACTCTCTCCTTACCCAGGGCGTGGATATCACTCATCCAAATGCCAAGTTTCCTTATCTCGGAAAATTATTGTCGCCCGCCGCCGCCGCCGCCGCCGCCACCTCCTCGTCCGGTCAGATTTCTTTCGAGTTTGAATAGTTCCGTTAGGTTATATTGTAGTTTCGCGATGAAGAGCGGAGAATTAATAAAGGAAGCTGGTGTGCATTCTTCCGATCATCGCCCATATTGGTCTCGGTTGACAGCAGTTTTTTAGTCTAGACCAACAGTAGGCATATCGCCCATGGCTCCCAGGTTGGGCATGCCTGGCATGCCGGGCATGCTCCCAGAGTCTAGTCGCAGGCTTCCGTCGTAGGCGATCATCTCCGCAAGAAGGTCGAGGATAGGCTAGAGATATGTCAGCGCTCAGGATCAACAGTGACCACCGTCCAAAGGCAGAGAAGAAAGAAAAGAAGACAATATCGCAGTTGTCGGGAGCGCACCTTGGGCACAGTCTTGTCGTAGATACCGATCAGGTCACCAGGCTGAGGGTAGACCTTGAGGCCCTTGTAGAACGCCAGCGCAGCGTCGATAGCGCGCGACGGGTCGCTACCCAGCTGCTCGCCCGTAGTGACCTGGTCCAGGAAGTACGCCTCCTTCTCCTCGACGCTGGTGGGGAAGCCCTCCTCCTTGGCCTCGTCGACGGCCTGCTTAATGGCCTCGCGTTGGTGCAGGTTCTCGACCTCGGCTTCCACCTTGGCCTGGCGAGCCTGGCGCCGGTCGTTGCGTCGCAACTGTCTTCGGAACTCGGGCTTGCTGCGGCGGGCGTGATCGAAGTAGACGGCGTACGCTGCCGAGGGAGAGGGGCATGGTCAGCTAGAGTGATCGCATATTTTGTGGGTTGGGAGGGCTCGTTGAAGCAGAGAGGGACGCGATCGTACCAAGGAGGCCAGTGGCCACTGCGGCTGCTGTTGCAGTCGCTATGAGCGCTGTTTGCTGTGATGACGCCATTGTGATGTGTGGATGTGATGATGTTGGGGACAAGGCAAGTCCAAGAAGAGAAGAGGAATATAGGCCAACAACGTGAAAGTTACAAGGCTGGGTCTTTGTGTGTGTGCGCGTATAGTTTGCCGGATGTTGTCTCGTGCCGACAAGGTGGATGAGATCGCCGAGTTACTTATGCAGGGCAATAAATGCGCTTTCGCGACGTTGGTTTTCAAGACAGTCAATCGCAGATTCGGTCGGAGCTCTGAATTTCGAACTGCTACTGCTCTCTGAGCTCATACCAACAATTTTTTGCGCCTGGGCCGGCAGGGGACCCCAGCAGGTCGACGACGGGTCCCATGTCAACTGTACCAGGGCCAGCAGGAGCCCCCCCATTACCTAATCACCACCTTGGTTGTCTCAGATTCCCTACACCATGGAACAACCTCCCTCCTCCTCTTTTCTAGAGTTCGACGTCTCAAAGCCTTGATCTATCAGCCTTCTGCGTCTCGTGCAGGCTTGGTAGCTGTCGAAACAGGCCGGGCTCCTGCACGCTACCCCATACCTGTCCCTCAGTGGACCGGAGCAGTCGCCATGTCTTCGCTCCGGAAAGGTCCCAAGAGGGTCAACACGCGCCCTACCATCAGCGCGCCCATCGCCGCCAATGGGGCACCGGTGCCGAGAAGTACGGGAGGGAGCATGGCTGTCAATGCGCCGCCAGTCCCTCAAGCTCGACCGCGCCCGCCTCCTCAGGCAGGAGGCAAGACATCCGACTATGTCAAGCGCCGATATTCTACGAGGTACAACCTGCCCGATAACTTCGACGTCACCGCCGCGCCGCCTATGCCGTCTATGCCGACGATCGATAAGTACGAGCCCTATCGGAAGCCGGCACCAGCTTCAGAGGTGCCGAGATCCAGAGGGGGGCCACCGGGCGGGGCCCCAAGCGTCAACGTCAAAGACTTGAGAGATCCGAGATTCAAGGCAGAGGACTATGTAAACAGAACCCTGGCGAATGCGACAGAGGACGAGCTGCGCGAGTTCGAGGAGCAGCTCCAGAAGCTGGAAGGCCGGGCCGCTGCCGACCTACAACAGAATGTGTACCAGAATAGGACTCAGTTCATCAAGATCAGCAAGGAGGCAGAAACCCTCAAGGCGCAGATGCGTGGCCTGAAAAATCTCATGTCGGAACTCAAGACAAACACGACTGTCCTGCGGTCAGTGTCATCTCGGAACAATGATGACACGAACGGTTTGAATGGTGGATCGTTCTCAACCGGTATGAGCAAGAGAGACAAGCGCAGTTCAGTGGCGGACAGAACAGCATTGTGGAACTCACAACTCCAGGTCAGTGTTTCTGGCGGTCCTTGGGTGAAGGAAGAAGAAAAAAGACACAAAAAGAATGAAAACCAGCTCATTAACTCTAACATGGAGTACAGGCCTTATATAAGAATATTGAAGGCTCGCAGAAATTCTTGCCTAATACGCCAGGTCGCCATATTATCCAGAATGCGGGATCATGGATCGAGTTGGACAATGCTACGTATAAGTCTAGGCGCTCTATCGCCATCGTCCTGCTGAACGACCATTTACTCATTGCTTCGCGTAAGAAGCGGAAGACTGAGGCCACAGACTCTCGGGGCCCGGCTGTCAAGCTAGTCGCTGATAGGTGCTGGCCTCTGCTCGACATCGAGGTCGTGGATATGGCGGGGACACACGATTCTTCTATCAGCCGAACGAAGCTTGCAGACGCCATCATGGTCCGTGGCGTAGGGCAAGAGTCTGTCATTTATCGGACAGAGAAGCCAGACGATCCGGACAAGCGAACACTTCTGCTGAACGTCCGTAAGGTGGTTGAGGACCTGCGAAGGAACATCCAGTCCGAGAGGGAAGCGAATAACAAGGCCAAGGAGACCATTAATTACTTCGCATCTAGAGACCCTGGCCTTTTGCAGAAAACGGAGCTCCTTGAAACGCTGTCGGATATCAAAGACATGCTCATTGAGGTGGATGGGAAACAGCAGAACCTACGATGGGTCGAGAGTCAAATGGATGACCTCGACATCGACATCGCACTGCAGCGGATCGAGCCAGCGGTAGGGCGAGTGGAGAAGCTGAAGGGTCTCGCCCGGAGCCTTAGAAACAACACCGTGGCGCAGGACTTTATCGAGTTCAAGGTGGAGGAGCGTTGTTCTCGTCTAGCCGCTCTCATCACGCGAGAGCTCGTAAACTCCCATAACCTACCCGGCAAGACCAAGCAACATGTCAGCTGGCTGACCAGGCTTGGGTTCGAGGATCGCGCACGAGAGGCGTACCTTGAGGCGAGGAGCCAGATTATTCAAAAGCGGTCCCGGTGAGTTATGCTTCAGCGCAGACTCCCTGTCTCGTCAAGACTAACGAATACTGCAGACAGTGCATCTTTCAAGGAGATCTGCATTCTTACATTTGGCAGTTGTCTTTTGTTTACTTTACTATCATTAAGAACACGGTCAGCTGCTTTCAAGGATGCTTTCCACCGCCCATGATGAGTGCCTGCGTCAGATGGGCCAAGGAGGAGGTTGAAGCGTTCAACGTCATCCTCGCGCGGCAGCTCAGCAGCACAGAGAAGGGAACCGAGGCGTGGACAAAGTGTATGGAGCGGGCCCAGGAGCATGCGCAGATGCTTTCCGAGGTTGGACTTGATTTTCGCAATCTCATTGGGCAGGCACCTGTCGTCAATGCAGCTGACAGCGGGCCGATCGGGTTGGGCTTGACTTGAGAAACATGGCAGAGACTGAACGATATTCTTATTGTAATTGACGGAGGAGGTTGGCACTGATTTTAGTGTTGTGTTGATGTTCAACGGAACATGCATTACCTGGGTCCGTTCTTTTCATGAGCTCGGCAAGTGGGCGTACAGTGTTTGAGTGTCAAGACGCATGTCGACGACCATCAATGTCTAGTCCTTAGTCCTGCCGAGAAGGGAAGACAGTTCTGCGGGTGCGCAGAGAGACGTATACTTCTCGGCAATCTCTTACCTAGGAGAATGAACTATCAATCTTGATGAGAGGATGGTCTTTTCATCTCTGCCTCCTCCAGATTTCCCATTTTAAATCCCTCTCAGCCTTCATCAGTTTCCCTATTTTCCTCTCTGCACTAAACCGGTCATTGTTCATATTATGATTGGTTTCTTAACTTTTCTTCTGCCCATTATAAGAACAGAAGAAGAAGAAGAAACCGAAAGAAATGGGGGTGGGGGGGAAAAAACATTGAATAAAATAATACAACCATTTGATCATATTCTGGGCGTCGTCTACTGCGCAAGAGATGCCTGCCCCTTAATATTAGGCACTGGTCGTAGCTGTCGGCAGCTCGTTAGCGTGGTAGGCGTGATTTGGCCGTGCGCTGGCCAGGGAAGTAAGCAAGGACGATGGCCCCAGCGCTTGCATTCTCCGCAATTCCCTGCCTCGCCTGAAGCAACCTTGCCTTGCCTTGCCTTGCAACCCATCCCACCATCGACAATCGACCATTACCCTTCCCTCCCCCCCACAAAGTCTCCCTCATCACAAGCCTTGATACCCCGTCGCGACCTTGACAGATCTCACGATCCCACCCGCACCACACCAACAGGCTATCCCGTCTCGAACGAGTTCGCTGTGCAAGCTAGAGCTAGCTTAAGGATCCGATTGCGAAACAAGCACCGACCGACCCCTTCCCCTACCTCCCACAAACGTCATACCTCTTTGTGTGTTTTTGAAACTGTCGACAACCTCATCACCTCCGTCCCTCCTGATCTAGCTCACGCCGTCACCTCTCTTTCCTGGCGACCACAAAGACATTCAGCATGGACACCAACATGGAGGATGTCGGTCGTGTGCCCACCGACCTGGCACCTGCCCCTCTTTCGGAACCCACCACGATCAGTGACACCGATGGCTGGATCGAAAACCTGATGAAATGCAAACAATTGGCGGAGTCAGATGTGCAGAGGCTGTGCGAAAAGGTTAGGATACCCTTGAGGCTAGAACACACCATGGTGACGGCGCCCTGCGCTGCTCCTTGGTCGAACGCTTCTAACCCTTGATCTGGGCTCGTCCCTCCGGACCAGCTGTCTCAAGTTCATAGGCTGACCGTATCTACAGGCGCGCGAAGTCCTCCAGGACGAGTCTAACGTCCAACCAGTCGTACGTATCTCGAGCTCAACCCTGCTGTCTCAACATGCGTGCTCATCATTTGCTATAGAAATGCCCGGTGACGGTGTGCGGCGATATCCACGGTCAATTTCATGATCTGATGGAGCTCTTCAAGATTGGTGGTCCCAACCCAGACACCAACTACTTGTTCATGGGTCAGTCCTGTATTCACGTGCTACCTATTGAGCTCGAATACTAACGGGGCATGGCAGGCGACTATGTCGACCGTGGTTACTACTCCGTGGAGACCGTTACCCTTCTTGTCGCCCTGAAGATACGATACCCACAGCGCATCACCATCCTTCGCGGCAACCACGAGTCGCGCCAGATCACCCAAGTCTATGGGTTTTATGACGAGTGCCTCCGCAAATACGGAAATGCCAACGTCTGGAAGTACTTCACCGACCTGTTCGACTACCTTCCCCTGACCGCCCTCATCGACAACCAGATCTTCTGCCTCCACGGAGGTCTGTCTCCTAG
The DNA here is from genome assembly GCA_006503525.1 of Cryphonectria nitschkei. Classification (NCBI taxonomy): domain Eukaryota; kingdom Fungi; phylum Ascomycota; class Sordariomycetes; order Diaporthales; family Cryphonectriaceae; genus Cryphonectria; species Cryphonectria nitschkei. The sequence goes on from LAZJ01000350.1 coordinate 125,385, forward strand.
CATCGATACCCTCGATAACATCCGAGCCCTAGATCGTATCCAGGAGGTACCCCACGAGGGACCCATGTGCGACCTGCTGTGGTCGGACCCGGATGACCGTTGCGGATGGGGCATATCCCCTCGTGGTGCCGGTTACACCTTCGGACAGGATATATCCGAGGCGTTCAACCACAACAATGGCTTGACCCTCATTGCTCGAGCTCATCAGCTGGTCATGGAGGGCTACAACTGGTCTCAAGACCGTAACGTGGTCACCATCTTCTCTGGTAGGCCCCGTTTCCGCAGTTACTCTCCTCCCCCTGACATGACGGACTGAGTGCGCTGACACCACACAGCCCCCAATTACTGCTACAGATGCGGTAACCAGGCTGCTATAATGGAGATTGATGAACATTTGAAGTATACCTTGTAAGTCTCGAGGACCCCTACACGATCACTACTGCAGTGACTGACATTGCATTCAGCCTTCAATTCGATCCGTGCCCAAGAGCTGGTGAGCCCATGGTCTCAAGACGGACACCAGATTACTTCCTCTAAGCGGAAAGACGCCGTCTCCACGTTCTTCACATCTTGGTCTTGGCACAGCAATCGAAGCAAATAGCCCGCCTGAACTTATATCCTGCATTTTGTGCGTTCTCCGTGGTGCGTTGCGGTTGAGGCTTAGAGTCGAGAAAGGGAGTGTTGAAGTAGATGTGTCATGACCGTGATGGCAGTGCCTGAGAGGTGCCCTCTACGCTTGTGTACGGCATACATCAACTAGACCCCGACAGAATATACATGCCACTGCAGGTGGACCTGTCTAGACCAGAAGCAAACTCTAGACGTCTCTTTGCAAGCTGGATTGACCTAATGAACAGATTATCCATAAACGCTGGCTGCCTTGGTAGTACCGTGGAGAGACTGGTTTCAGTCTACATATGTCACTCGGCCGCGATGATGATACAAATGGAGTGGTGATGTGCTGATTCAATTAATACTGCTTCTACATGTGATGCTAGTAGTATCTTCTAGGATGCAATGCTTGCGCGTCTAATATAAATGCATCAAAACAAGCCGAACATGCATTTACGACTTCCTTCTTCCTTGTTATTTGTTTCAATGCGCTTACTCAAACCACAAGTACAACTGGTCAATACACACACGCACACGCGGAGGTATGGGCATACAAGCCCATCAGGCCTCCTCGATGACAGCCGACTTGTTTAGCTCCGCAAACGCGCTCGCCTCCCATTCGACCTGCCGCCTATCCTGCACAGCGGGCTCCTCATCGTCCCCAAAGACGTCCGACTCGCGGTTCACCTCCAAGCTGGGCCCTCCGGCCGCCGACCTCGCACCAATGCTGGCCCTCCTGCCGTCCTTGCCGACCCTCGAGCCGCTGTAGTGACCGGGCCCGGAGCTGCCGTTGGGGATATGAAATCGCCTGTCGAAGCGGGAGATGGCGTACAGGTAGACGACGACCAGCTCGATGGCGAAGTTGAAGCAGTAGAAGCAGGCCTTGCTGTGGTACCAGGCCGGGTCGGTGATGGGGCGGGGCGTGGTGAAGTTCACGGCGAGGCGGAAGCAGGCGCCGACGGACAGGATGAAGGAGGTGAAGAGGAGGAGGGAGAGTTTTGTGCGGTAGCGGCCCTGGCCGAACTTCTCGGGGCGGTGGGGCCGTGGGGTGAGGATGGAGAGGAGGGCGATGGGGATGGGGAGGAAGGCCAGCAGGGCGCTTGGAAGTCGTTAGCCCCCTTGAGCTGCCGCAGGTCGGGAAGGAGAGAGAAAGTAGAGGTTGACTTACAGGAATGTCCCTGCGAAAAGGGTGATATCACGATCTTTCATCCTCGTGCTGATATTCAGCGTGAAGAAGGTGTCCACGACGGCGGTGATGACCATGATGAGCATGGCGACCACGCAAAAGTACAAAAACTTGAATACCCACGACAGGCCGCGCGACCAGCCGAGTTTGGGGTGGTAGCTGCGCACGATGCGCTGGGCAAAGATGAGGTTCACGATGAAGAGCAGCAGGACGCCGGCCTGCACGAAGATGCTCGCGGCGATGGCGATGTTGACGTCGTGCGGGTACGAGGCCCAGACGATGCGCAGGGTGAGGGTGGTGATGCGGGCCATGCAGAAGCCAAAGAGCATGGCGGAGAAGATGAACTTGTGGTCGCGGCGGCGGTTGATCTGGAAGATGGTCATGTGCGTCGCCGCGGCGGCGATGTAGAGGGCTAGCAGAACTGCGCAGATCGGGTCGTCGAGGTGGACGGTCGGCCGTCCGCCGAGAGAGGCGGTTGTTGGGGCATAGGGTGGGCCGCTCTGGGGAGGAGGAGGAGGAGGAGGAGCAGGAGGAGAGTCAGCGCTTTTGCTTCTTCAAGGGCCTGAAGTGAGGGCATCGTGAATGGTATGCTGTCTGGCAAAGCACACACACCCACACATAAAGATATGCGCATCGACCATGCATCAAAAAGCGGGATTGCACTTACCGACGAGCTACCTGGTTCTGCCGACATCCTGATGGGTAATTCACTTGACGATCAATGTCTCTCTCGTAAAGCTTGTGTGTGGCGGAGAAATATCCAATGAGGCGTTGGTGTCCCCTGGGACTATTGAAGCCGGTGAGGTCACGCTGCAGAGAGCTAGCTATTGGCCAGATTTCGGGTGAATTTTATATTAACGATGATGATTATTTATGCAATATACAGCAAGGTTTTGAAAGAAAAGAGAAAGAAGAGAGAGAGAAAAAAAAGGCACCTGATGGTATGAACAGGAGGTATCGCGTAAAATGGGGGCAATCTTGATCTGATCTCAACCACACACCATCTGTTTTTTCAAGTGTCGCCCAAGACTCATTTAATACCTATTGAGAACTAAACACACTAGTCAACAGGCAGACAAGAAACATGGAACTTGCTTCCATGGAGCTATCGGACCTGAGAAGGGAAAGAAAGGGAAGAAAGGGTCATGCTGGGCCTGCGCGCCAGCCACACGCGCCTTGACGGAACCGACGACGTATGCTGATCCAGAAGTATCCTGGTGACGTCCGTGAAGATCGACCCGCCCAGCCGGGACCGAACCTTTGGCCGCCAAGTTCCAGGCCTGTAGGAACGGAGGTCTTGCAGAGGGCGACACCGCACGCTTGCACGGGACCAGGACGCACCAGTCGGCGTTTTTCAAGAGGCGACCTCCGACCCCTGGCTCGCGTCAAGGCCAGCCCCTAAAAGAGCCAGCTAAGGAGACCTTGGGACCCTTGCCCAGTCACTGTAGCGAGTGGCCAACCTGACAACGTCGCGCCTGTTGGGAGGTTTGGGAGCCGGCGTTAAAACAATCGCTTTGTATAAAGTGCGGGATCATCTCGCTGGAACGGTCTTTTGTGATGGGCGCGGCGAACTTGACGTGTATCTGATGACGGTGCGGACGTGCTGCCGCGGCTGTACGGCGTCGTTTTTCCCTTTGTCCCACCGCTAAGCTATGACGACGGAAGCGGCGTGCTACAGTACGGCCTCCAAACCTCGGTCGGCTTTGTCTGCGGTGGATGTCCATTGGCAGAGAGGCTGGAGGCACTGCACGCAATAACAACAGGTGAGATTACCTAGGGTCCTTCACGTTTACCTTTCTTGAAAGCTGCCAGAGCAGTTCGACCGGGGGTGCTTGTACGATCTACACAACATGAGGGGAGATTTCTCCGTCGAGAATCGAGAAAGGCGCACAGTGAGACTCGATTTCTGAAAGCGTGGCTTGAGAAGACTTCAAGGAGACTCATCCTGCTGGCAGACGTCGTCCGGGGTTTGCTACCTCCTCGAAATGCTATATACTTTTTCGTGATACAATCCAAGGAGTCATTCCCGAAGCAATAGATCAGATCGAACACCGCTTGCACTTGGCATGTCGCACGAGGGCTCAGTAGTGCCCTATACATTACACCATGTTACTGCTATTCACATCACGGTCCATCCAGAGCAGTGTCGCGCTTGTGACTTCCGGGATGGAAGTAGCTGAACCTCCACTGTGCGTCCGCGGCATTCGAGGGCTACGGCAAGCAGGCCTGGGCCCTTGGAGACGGTCATCACAGCGTCCACCGAGGCGTCCGCGGCCTCCTCTTCAATGTTGTGGACCCTGATTACGAACCATCACAGGCTTGATAACGATAATTTCGAATGCTGTCGATACTCGCTGAATTGTGCTGTGGAAAGGTCCAAACGAACATTTGATTGGTGGCATTCAAACACTAAGAGTACTATATCACACCATAGTACGTTATGCAAACCTGTCTAGGAAGTGTCTCAAGACCTCAATTATCATCCTCGTCTGGTCTTTAACCTTCGACCTCCGCTTTAGGTTTGATTAACTTCCTCTGCGCCAGGCTGCACATGAGTGAGTTAGAGAGAGAGAATGAGAGAGAGAGAGAGCGCGCTTGTTATGGTCTTTCTAGCGCGAAACCTTTCCTCTCAAACCTACAGGAGGAATGTTTACATCGAAACCACCTCCCCTCTCCTCGTCCTCGAAGCGTTGCAGACCGTTCTTGACTTGGTTTCAGGAAGGACCAATCACTGCGGTAAAGAACACACGCGGCTAAAGTAGTCTCCTTTGGCCCCAAGGCTGGCCGTCAAGGGTTTCGCTGATCAAAGTGCCCATCCGCTCGGGCCGATCATACGAAAATACATACCCCTTTTAGTCCAGCAGATCCTTGTTGTTATTGTTGCCCCACTCTTGAACGTAGTTGGTGGCCCTACGCAGTGCCGCAATCGACACGGTCTGAAAGGTGATGAGAAGAGCTGGAGAGCTTTGTCTGTAGGCTGAAGGTAGGGCGGCAGTGAGAAGAAGAGCAGCTGTGATAAGATAGCAAACAGTAGCACGGGGACGCGACGGGTCGTGGAAGGATCAGACTCGCACCTGACCTGAGCGAAGGACGGAGCTCGACTCGGAAGATTATACTAGTGGCAGCCACTTGCATCGGCCTGGACCGTTTCTAGACAAGTCTGTTTGGACCAGCAGGCTTGGGTTCTTATCCTCTCTCCGGACCCCAACAGAACTGCCATCTGTCAGAGCTGAACGAAGGGGACAATAAGAAAAGTCGAGGGGAAGCTGTCGCCAGCTGGATGGTTCATCCATTATCGGTTTGTGTCACCTGGGTAGGTCGCGTAGCACGCAGTTGATTTGCTGGTCCGTCTCCCTTTCAAATGTCCTTTAAATAGCTGACGTTGCATGCAGTGATGCCGCAGTAGTCGAAATGAGCAAACGTCTGTGTGTACCCTTTGCTCTTGAGCCCTTGGCGGGCAATGGTTACATCTGCTGCCCAGTTAGTAATGGTGTCCAATGCAGCTAGCAAACTCTCCCTCACCTTACTCACCCTTGCCTTGCCCTGCCCTTCCCATCCAGCGGTACCAAACCAGCAGATCAGGAGAGGTAGTAAGAGAAGGCATGGGCTGGCATGACGAGGGATCAGATGAGGATACATCAAGGTTAACATGCTGCTGAGAAAATTCATGCGTGCTCCCTGTTACTACAGCTACTATTACAACTACCACCACTACTCCTAAATCTATAGTACTACGTGTATCGTGTTCATTTCTATCCATAGCATGAACGGGACGAGGCGCCGTGGGACACACGACCGGGTGTCACGGTGACAGGATGAGCCCGTGAGGCCCATCTGGAGTCCTCCTCATTTGCGGCCTGGCCTAATTCGCTTCGTTATCAAATTGATGCCCCTCTTTTTTTCGTCCGTAGCTGGCCCTGGTCCGCTCTACTACGGTACACCCTTCAACCTTTGCCCGTGTTCCTGGGGCACCCGTGGAGCTTTATGCAGGTACCCCTACCCCACTGGCTCTCTGCCAATTTCATTTTGGTTGCTCCATATGAAGTACTGTACGGGAGACGAAGAGCGAGAAAGAGACCTGGCACTGAATCAGAGCAAGCCTACCCTAGGTCAACCAGCCAACCAACCGACCAACCCTTGCCTGGACAGCGTGCTCCAGGAAGATCTCTCTCGCTTTTCTCTCATTTCTCACATCCACGCCATCCCATCTTTACACACCTTCTTTTCCCACTTGCCCCAATCACTGGTGCTGTGGTCCTCCTTCAGACACACACCATCGACTGTCCTGCGTCGTCCCAGCTGTCGTCGTTGTTTCGTGGTTGGTGTCCCGCGTGGTGCTGCTGAAGCGGAACTTTTTTTTTTGTCTTTCCCTCTTTCTCTAAACCACCTTTCCTATCTCATCTCCCACCCTCTTTTTTCTCGCTCTTCATTTCTTCCGTTCCACCTGCCGGTATCAGTCACCACTATACGCAGACCAAGGAGGATTTGACGGTGCATTTCCTCCCACACCACCTCCACCTCCTCCTCCACCATCACCACACCACACCGATATCTCCTCCAGCTGTGGTACGCTGTGTGTTTGTCAGTCTGACTGCATGCTGTTGCCGTCTCAGGTTATCTTCACCTGCCACTCATTTGTCAAAAACCAACCCTAACTCGCCGGCTCTCGTGGACGTCAATTGACCCTGCAACGACTCTACCCGTCTCTCTCCTTGTCTTGCCGACGGATTTTTCTTTTCCCCTTCGTTCCTTGACTTGTTCAATTCTGCATGACTACTACTTTTCCACCCTACGATAATCTTCTCGCGCCCTTATTGGTAATCTAATCCCACCCAACCAACCGGCTACGGTCAACACCTTATTATCGTCGCCCTGCCTTTGGTCGACAAGCTGCCACACCTCCTGCAGCTTCCCCGCGTTCCTGCCTCCTCCAGCTGCCACCTCGACGTGAGGGAACCCACCGCGCACTGCGACGATCAGCATCTTCACGGCAACCGCTACCCGCGACGAAAAGGTTCCTGAAGGGAGGGGCTCTTTCCTCGAGTCTGTTTTCGATCTACCGAGGTCGACCATTTGTGTGCGAGGGAAGGACTTGGGCAGCTAGCTCTTTTTTGCGTGCTGCTGGGGGCCATTTCCCTTCCACACCTCCTGTGACCGACCGCCTGGGTGTCCTAAGAAAAGGCTCGACAATCCCCAGCCTCACGACCCAATTGATTCCGACTAAATAATCCGCCAGCCTGCTTTTTGGTGAGGACTGTACCACATGTCCAGCATCCCTCGACCGAGCAGCATATAGAACGTCCGGAGCTGGAGCCTGCTTCCACTGGGTTGCGCCGACATCTACACATTAATCATCTCGTCTCACTCGACCTTGGACGCTGCTCGATACTCCCTCGAATTTCTAAACAATCACCATTTTAGCTGCGCAATTTTCACCTTCAAGGCGATGACCCCGCTGTCACGGTGATACACGATCCATTCTCGTTAATTCTCTCCACGTGCCGCCTGCAGAGAACCTCCAACAAATCTCCGACCTGCGTGACCCCAATCAGTGGCTGTTGTGGACTACGGGGAGCTCCCGCCCAGGGACAGGACGGGGCGAGACAAAAGGCTTGAAGGGACGACAGCATCTGGTTTACAGGGACGACAATTGCCATGTCTTCCTGCATCTCCCTCGAGGGCTCGACGACCTGCCCGTCCTTCGCCTCTGCATCGATATCCACAGACTCCACGCTCGTGGGCTTCTTGTGCGCCTCCCAAAAGTCCCTTCGTATCCTTGTGATTTCTGGTAGCTGACCTCACTTTTACAGCTCATTCTTGCAATACGTATCAGACCGCGCCTCATTTGATACCCAGCTCGCATCATACGTCCAGACGACCTTTGTGGAGCAGCAGTGAGTGGAACAGATAGACCATCCAGCATCCAATGGCTGACATCCATCCCAGATACGAGGACCGATTTGGTTGCAGTGGCATTGAATTGACGAACACTTCTAATCTCTACGCACGGTTCACCACTTCAGTCATATGCAACTCCATTGTCCAAAATTCCATCGACCCTTGTGGCCTAAGTGGAACACAAACACAGCCGCTATGTGCCGATACCTGCGTAAGTCCAACACGTCCAATGCCCAATCACTCCCTGCTGACCCATCACCCAGGCGGACTACGCCGAGAGCGAGGCGTACTACCTCTCCGACAGTCAATTATGCTCTAACCCCAGCAACGGCTCTGCCGCTGAAGTAAGAGCCGACTTTACGAACTGTGCGCTACCCGCCAATTCTCTTTCGTCCACCAGCTGCATCGATGGTATCGACAACGAGCCAGACAATTGCGGATTCGGCAACAGCACGATCGGTCTCTGCTCATACTGCGCATCTGGCGGGACTAATTCAACCGACACTTGCTGCTACAACTCAAATGCAGACTCGATTTGTGCCGGCGTCACTCTACCTTCTATAACATCAACTATCACGCTTCCAACCTCGACTTCCACCGCAAGCGCTACTGCTTCGGCGTCTTCTGGCGGAGGAGGAAACGGGCTCTCCAAGGGTGCCGTTGCAGGCATCGTGATTGGGTCGGTCGCGGGACTTGCCTTGATCGTAGGTGTCATCCTCCTCTGCTGCCTGTTCATCCGACGGCGTAAAAGGGGAAGCCAGCAGGGCAGCATTTTCAACCAGCCACAGCCCGCCCGCAGAGGACCTATGATGGCTCAAGGCGCTCCCCTCGCGTCAACCCCGCAGGGATACGAAGTCTTGCCTGGTGGCAGGATAGCCAGAATGTCGGCTTTGGAAGGTCACTCGGGAGAGGCGCCCTCTCGCCACTCCGGGACCGCTGCTGCTTTTGGCGTCGCCAGATCCACCAGACCCGGAGATAATCAATCTTCGTCAGATGATTTTGCGGACAGTCCCGAGTCAGAACCGCGTGCCGGTGTGCTGCGGCCTCCGCCCACGATGCTTAAGAGGTCGGGGTCTTTGTCAAGCGGCTCGGTGCTGCTCGCAGGTGATGACAACGGCAGCAACGGGATGTCCTCGCCTCGAGGACAGGGCAGCCAGCAATCCGAACAGCTGCCTTACTTCAAGGACTATTATTCTCAAGACGAGATCCATCCGGGCGACGGTGTGGCGGTGTTGTGGGCATATCAACCGCGTGCTGCTGACGAATTTGCTCTCGAGCGGGGCGACATGCTGAAGGTAGTCGGCATATGGGACGACGGCTGGGCAACTGGTGTGATGATGGACGAGCGAGCCGACGAGTGGGAGGTTCGGCACCAAGAACAACGAGACAGTGGCGTTTCGCATGTGTCTCGCCGCCCTCGCGAGGCTTCACCACCTGTCAGCGGCGAGATCAAGGCCTTTCCCCTGGTGTGTGTGTGTCTCCCTGAGCACTGGAAGAAGACTATCGAGGGTGACAGTTCGACCGAGGCGGCGTCAAGTTCCGCGTTTCAACGTTGATCGGCCTTTTCCTGCATATTTTACGAGCGTACGACCTTTCCCCTCTCAAATGAGGCTCCCAATTCACACACACGCCACAGGCATTTTGCATCACGCCTCAGCATAGAAAGCGATTGAGCCCTTACGAATACTCTCGAGTCATGCGGTCACCCAGCCTTTACTTTTTCGTTGTACATATTTCATACCCGGTAACACAGTTACTGCGCGACTTCATCGACCCCTGTTTACACATACACACACACACACAGAGAGAGAGAGAGAGAGAGAGAGACAAGGGCGGGGAGGGGAGAAAGAGAAAGAGGGTGTGTGTGGCATGCCTGCATTGCCTGACGGCGACATGCTTTTCAATTTACGTCCCTGGTAAAGACGGGCGTTCTCCGAGGGCGATGGGCAGAGATCATCTGCGCCCTCCCAATTTGGTTTCATGGTTTTTGATTCAATTATACCCAGGTTGACAAAGGCTTTCTTCTAAATGATGAGCCTATGAGGTGCTGGCTTAGAGCCACTAATTCTGAACTGGTCTTTCTCTGAGGGCAGAGAGATGCGGCGAGAAGCCCAGGGTGGACACAGCTTCATTTTATGATTTCAGGGATGGGGAGAAGAGAAGAGGAACAAGAAGATACCGGAGAGAAAACCTTAGATAATGCCATAATCGGCTTACGAGACAGACCCTTGAGGCATCTTTCTCGAAGGACGATCAAACCTGACCAATTTTACTTGATTGTCCACCGCACTTCACACTGTCTTTTTGTTTTTGTTTTCTGTGGGCCAATAACCCGTCGGTAGTCATGGCCTGGACGCGAGACAGGATCGACTGTGGAGACCGAGACCGCAAACCCGCTCCGTGAAAATTGTTTTGAGATAAAAGGCAGCGATGTAGAGTCATCATTATGGACACAGGAGCATCCCGATTCGGCTCACGGGAAAGCAGATGGCGGCACGACGCTCGCAGGGCGTAGAGGGCAGGAGGTCTTGAGGAGATGATTCCTCGCGTCCCTGGCGAGCGGCCAGGTCGATGAACACTCATCCAGGGCCTGTAGGAGATAGTTGGTCTCCTCCGGGATTCCGACATCAGACGCGACCTTGGCAGCCTGGACAATCCCATACACGAACGTGAGGGGGGCGTGCTGGAGGCCGTACTGGACGCGGTACCTGCGCAGCAGGGCGATGATCTCCTGGGCAGAGGCGAGGCGGGCCGCCCTCGATGCCTCGGCCGGCTCAGGGTTCAGGATGATTCGGATGCTGTGAAAGAGGGCCCTGGAGAAAACAACTTGCGCGTCAGTCGAGGGGAAGTCTGCCCTCTCCCTCTCCAGAAGGTCTTGCGCGAGAGGGATGTTTCGTGAGGGCTTACTGTAGTGTCGCGACCGTGGGCAAGAGGTTGGTCTGAGCCGGAACCCATCTGTTCCACTGCAGACCCTTGGCCAGAGACTTGTCCCACCGGGACAGGTCCAGCTTGATGGCATCCATATAAGCTTTGCGCCGGGGTCCGTCTGGGCTATCTTTGGCCGAGCAGAGCTGGCCTAGCATTCGTGAGACAATCGATGCCAGACCGATGTGCATCTGGAAGGATGGAACTAATAATCGTGCATCGTCGTGTCCCTCGTCCTTGTCTTCAAAGCCGGCTGGGAGCCATAGGTCCATCTCGGCGAAGTCTCTGCAGATTGTGGATGATGAATGATCTATGTCAAAACAAGATTGCGGGTTTGTATTCGAGAATTACTTACGGTAGGCACTGCGTCAACTGGACCTCCGCATCATCGTCACTCAGGCTCACCGGCCGTCCGAGGATGAGGCTGATCAGCTTGTCGGAGACGTAACAGCCCCAATAGATTCTCCTCCGTATCTCGATATCCTCTGGTGATGCCAGTGACTTGTCCATCAGTAGCCAACAGCGGGGGTCTTTCTGGAAGCCAAGGTCCATGGCCATGCGGAAGGCGATGCCTGCGAGGGAACCACGGTCAGTCGAGTCGGGGTCAGAGTCCTTTCCAGACAGACCTACCCGAGTACTCCCAACCCTTGGAAACATTCCCGCGCCCAATCTCGTAATACGCCAAGCACAAAAAGGCCTGAACGTTAGGTATACACGGACGCGCCAGTCCTGATACGAGCAGGATGCTCTCGGCCGCCTCAAAAAACCGGTCGCCAGACTCTCGGTGGTCCGGGGCGTCAACCACCAACAGGCCCAAAGCACAGATGGCAAGAAGCAGCGAGCCGGACCAGTAGTACTTCCTCCTCCCAGGCCGCCTGCTGAAATGATCACTGAGAAAGGCCTCCCGGTAGATGAACATGAAATGGGGGTACTGCCACCGGAAGAAATGTATCAGGGCGTTCATGACGAGCTCGCCATCCAGGTCGATGCCAAAATGCTCCGTCACATACGAGAGGTGTGTGTCACTGGCGGCATCGGCCTCGCTGGTGACCTGCTCGAGGTTGTTGGCGTCCTGGGGTTGCGTACCAGGGTGCGGTACGTGGAATATACTCGTTGGTCCGTGGAAGATGAGCGTGCCCTGGGGGTCTTGGTGGAGGTAGTAATGATGCTGAGAGCGACCTGGGGCCGCGAGACGATCCTGTGTCTCTTCTTCAGAGGCCGGTGTCTCCTCATTTGTCTCAGGTGTGATGTGATGATCACCAAAGCGGATGTCTGAAAGTATCCTGTCTCTCGCGGCAGGGCTTGCGCTCTGAAGCCGAACAAGCATGGACTCTAGCCAGGCGATGCGGTTCTCGAGGCCCGTTACGTACTCGTGGGATACAGGGCGCCGTTTGGTATCCCGCTCGCGATACTCACACTGCTGTCCCGCGGTAACACAATTGCTGCATGGCTCAGTCCTGGAACATTTTAGCTGCAGAGAAAGTGTGCACTATCAGCCTTTGAGAACTTCGTCAATCAGCATGGTGGAAAGCGACTAAGAGATACCTTGCGGAACTGGCATCTCTTACAACTAATATCAGTCTCGTTAGTACCATCATTACTTGGGGGGAAAGAAAAACAAAGATGTATTGTGGCAGCGACAGATATTGTTGCACTCATGGCAATGGGTCTCAAGGAAGAAATTCAACATAAGAAAATCCCAAAATTTCTTGAGCATTAGGCCTGGTGTCTTTTTTGGTTCTCACCAGGGAAGGTTCGAAGAGGAAGACCTCTCCTTCCGAAGTTATAGATTATGAGCCTCATTCTCTTTTCCTTCTTCTTCCGCCTCTTCTCTCTTCCCCTTCCATATTACCATCTGGATCTAAAGGCGACTCGACCGGGTTTGTGTTCCGATATCAATGCAGCGAGTGCAAAATCCAAGTTCAATAACCTCAAGTGCAAAAAGCCATGCACGTATACTGGAATCACAGACACTTACGAGAGCCTCTTCTCAGACGTGGGCGGCATAGCTGAGGACTTCTTCCTTTGTTCCCATGAGATTTAGAAATGCTGATGAGATATGGACCATGCTGCCCAACAGGTAGTCTGGAGAAATCTCATCGAATGGCGATGAGTACAGTATTGTGACGTCCCGTGTCTGAGGGGTTGAGTGCATAAAGTAGCAGTACTTGGTAACTTCCAAGAGTATTCAAGGGTAGTGGAGGTATCGGTTCCCAAGTACAATATATGCAGTAAGAACTAAGTTAATAGTGGTCACTGCTGCAACGTCATTTACAGGGCCGGGATGCAGCCTGTACGGTACTACAGCATGTGCTCTACTGTTGTGGGGCCAGCATGTAGGCAAGCTACCACCTAAGTACTTACTTTAAGTACTTAC